>JAWWNH010000010.1:6650000-7092500 GCA_034641385.1 Darevskia mixta
GCAAACAAACCTTTCAACTATAATATACCAGTACACAATAACTCAGGAATTATTTTAAAAGTGCATGACAATAGTACATGTATGTAAACCAACCTTTCAACTACAACTCCTGCCAGCGCCAGCCAGCACATGTTTGGGGCAGGTGGTAGCGCAAGGCATCCGAAGAGCACCAGGCTGACAAAGGCTATTCTAAACCACTCTGGCTGTAAGCATCAAGGCTGAATGCACTAACGGATTATGTGTAATCATGCTGAATACTAAATTCAGGCTGACCCCTGCTCTGTGCATTATTCGCCAAAAGAAATAATATGTCAAGAAGAATAGTGGGTTGCGGAAAAGATGGCAATACGTCATCTGCCAAATTAATATAGATTTAACTAACGTCTGCTTGCTAACTAAATCTGATAGTATCAGACTGCTTGTCACAAAACTGATAAACTGACTCTACTCTAGGGGTCAGCAAACTTACAGTGTCTCGGGGCCGGTGTCTCTAGCGCCAATTGCGCGGTGGGCCAGAGGGCGGGGGAGCGCGCGCCCATACACGTGCGCACATGCTATTTCCAGTGCACTTCCGGGTCGGAGGAGCACCGGAAATAGCTTGTGCGCATGTGCATGGGCCTCCTCCAACCCAGATGTGCACTGGAAATAATGCTTGCGCATGCGCACAAGCTATTTCCGGTGCTCCTCTGACCTGGAAGTGGGCAGCCGCGCAGCGCAGCGCCGGTAAGAGCGGGTGGCGGCAGCAGGCAGCAGGGGTCGCCGCGGGCCGGATAAACAAGTCCCTTGGGCTTTATCCGACCCATGGGCCTTAGTTTGGGGACCCCTGCTCTACTCTAACTAGCAAAAGCTGTCCTTTGCTCTATTCACTAATAATTATTCAAAATCAAGTGTATGAAAGTAAGGTTTGGCAACTTGACTGTCACTCTACAAATGAACAGGAATAAAGGCAGGATAAACAGCAGCCCATGTAAGAAATGAGCATTTTTCCTCAAATGCGTGCACACACTGATCAATCCTGAATCTAACCTTTTCTGTTGCATCCTCCCCTCCAGTGGAGGGCTGTAAAAAAGAGAATTGGGGGAAAATTTAATTGCTCCCTTGTTTCAACACTCTGCTCTGTCCCTCTTCTCTAACTCCTCTAAACATAAAAACATGACTAAGAAAATGTGCAACAACAAGTGGATTGCACACTTGCACACTCCATTCTTTCTCAGCTTCCATCCTGGCCCCTAAGAAACAGTGTTAATGAAAAATGACTTTTTCTCCTCTTCACAAGAAAATATGTGTTCAATGGTAAGTAATAAAAAGCCCATAAAAGAATTAGTTAATTTCCTTCAGAGTGGTGTGCAATACAGACAGAAATGATAAATATGTACTTGAAATAGTCATCCCCTTGAACAAACTAAGGATACAAAATTAAACAGAAAACAAGCCCCAGATTGTTTTAGGAGCCCCTGTACTTCAATCCCTTAACAGTGCAATCCTATTCTCAAGTTTGGGTGCTCATCATCTTGCATTGTTTATGTCTCTTCTTCATTCCTGCATCACATGGGGGTTGACTAGATGACCCTTGAGGTCCCTTCCAACTCTACAATCCTACGATTCTATGATTTGTGTGATAGACTTACCCTTTGACGAATATATTTTTAACATGCAATTTTCTTAATGTTTCATTGATTTTTGCTGTACTATTTCTACTTTTCTTGTGGTTGATTATTTTGGAGTGCACCCTTTTTCAGACAACAGGTTTCCACCTACCTCTCTGTTGGGTGTTAACGTGCCTTCATCATTTTGCTCTTCAAATGAAGATGTTCTACTCCTGGAAGTTGATGGTGAAGATGCAGAGGATCCCTGCAAAAGAAGTAACAGTAATGAAGAACTGCTAGTCCCTACACACAAGCCATCTGACCATATGCAGTGTTACATGCATCCATTAGCTGGGCACCAAGTTGCAATAACAAGGATTTCAAGATTGTAGGCCATAACACTGAAACTGAAAAAAATAATGCCAAACAGACCAAAATTAACTGATCAGCAATTTCATTCAAGAGGAACACAGCAAGTAACAATCTAGATGTATGGGCTGGTCACCATCCATCCTGTCAAATAATGCCTATGCTTTAAATTTTCGTTGGAAGCCTTTCTTCAGGTGCCCACGGCTTCGGAGGCAAAGTGAATGGCAATCAGGGACAGGGCCTTCTTGGATTCAGCTTCTGGAATTCTCTCCTCATGATGTAATTTTGGCACCAAGAAAAATACTTTCACTTTTCTAAAACCTTTCAAAAATCAGTTAATGCTATTTTAATCTGCCATCATTATCTCCTGCAGCTACACTGTTTTATTCTATATTGTTGTGCTTGTATTTTTTCCTTTTTATTCAGTCACCACAAGAGCACTGCTAAAACATGGGGCAGAAATTTACTAAAGATACACAACATGCAGCAGAATAAAGTGGTTATGCATTATGCTAGTAGAATTGACTGTACCAGTTCAGACAGCAAGTGGTGATCACATTTTAAATACAACCCTACATGGAAAAACTCCCTACAAATCAGTACAGTAGCAAAAGGGCCCACACAAATCTCTCCCTGATGAGCTAATCTTCAAGATTGTGGATGTGATTAATCTTTAAGATAAGGACAAGCATTCAAAAATAGTATTCTCCACCAGAAACTGATGCGATTCTGTAATCCAGTCTCCCATCTCAGCACTTTAAACACCTCATTATTCTGCATATACAGACCATGTAGTATGCTGCTTAATGTTGCAATGAAAGTTCAATGAACACAAAAACCTAATTACCGTAGTACAAATTTTCTCATAACACTCCGTACCAAGTTTAGATGTACAAGAAAGCCCCACCAATTACAACTCACCAGTGTTCAAATTACAGAAGGGGAGATTTCCTCACCTTTTGGCTACAACTGCTTAACTACTTGAAGGGGAGTTGTGATTGATGAGAATTCAGGGGTGTCAGGAGCTGAGGCTTGTAGAGTTCATTCAGAGTCCTCTCCCTCCCTCCCTCCCTCCCTCCCACCCCCACCCCCACAATAAAGTGATAACTGAGAATTATAGATCACTTGGGGTAAATGCTCATGTAACCATCCAACACCAACAGCCCCTTGAGTTCATCTTATTCTGCAATTCTATAGAGAAAAGGTGACATAATGCAAGATGGTACACTATAAACACACCCATATTTACTCTTTTATGTCTTTGAACTTAATCATGTGAAAAGCTAAACATGTCAATCTGTTCCACAAAATCAGTTACAGTTCTGCATATCCTGCTCCACCTTTGCCAGATTCCCAGCATGGATTGCAGCAAATGTCTCGGCCTCTTTCAAGCACTCACTGCTCCTGCCACCAGAGATTATATCAAGACATCCTCTGCACTCTCTATCCTATATTATAATCTTCAAGTGTCCCTGCGTCCACCTGCAATTTTCTGTGTGTCACGGAAGTAAATTCTGCGCATGGCACAGAACGGACGCAGGGATTGGAGGGGGCGGAGAGGGGGCGGGACGACGCAGAGACACTTCCGGCCGGGCGAAACTGCGCCGCCGCCATTGCTGGGGGGAAGCGTCGCAAAGCGCCGCTCCCGCTGCCGCCGCCCGCCGCCACCTGAAGGAGGCCCCCCGTCCGGCACGCGCCCTTCCCTGCGCGCTGCCCAGCCGGCGGGGGTCCAAGAATACAAGCCCCCCCCCCGCACCTCCGGGGCTGGCGGGCGCCGCGGATCGGGCGGAGCGCGCTCCAAGCGGGGGCCGGGAGCAGGGCGCGCCGGGGCCCCGCGAGGCGACTGGCTGCAAGGTGGCCAAGCGTTCCCTCCACGGAAGCTTCTTCCTTCCCCGGGAGGAGCAGGCGGGGCTAAAGGCGCAGGAGGCGGCGCAGGAGGAGGAGCGCCCATCCCCGCAGCCGACGCCGGTCACCCCGAGAGGAGGAGAGGAGAGCCGGGTGGCGGCAAAGGGGGACCACCATCGCCGCCTCCACCAGCAGCACCAGCCCCGCGGCTCTGCTCCCTTCTCGCCGCCCACGCACAGACGGAGCCGCTGGAGCAGCCCTTCCTCGCCCTGCTTGCGAGGAAAAAAAAGGGGGGGAATAATGGAAAAAGGAAAGGAAGATCAAGCGGAGGAAAAGGAAAAAAAAAAGGAAAATCAAGGGTGAAAGGGGGAAAGAAGGGGGAGAAAAAACAAAAAGGGAAAAACAAGGGCGGAAAATAAGAAGAAAGGGGGGAAGGCAAAAATTAAAAGGAAAATCGGGGGGGAGAATAGGGGAAAGGGGGGAGAAAAAACAAAAAGGGAAGAAGAAAGGGGGAAGGGGAAATAGAAGGAAAATCAAGGGGAGGAAAAGAAAGGGGGAGGAGAAGGGGAAAGGGGAAAACAAGGGGGGGAATAAAGTGGGGAAAGAGGGCAAATCAAGGGGAGGAAAGGGGACAAAATAAAGGGGAAAGGGGGGAGAGAAAAAGGGGAAAAGAAAGGGGAAATCCCGGGGGAGAAGAAAAGGAGAAAACAAGGGGAAAGCAGGGGAAGAAAACGGGAAAGAAGAAAGGGAAAAACAAGGGGGATAAAGGGAATGAAAGGGGGGAAGATAAAAGGGGGAAGGGAAAAACAAGGGGGGAAATAAAAAAGGGGGGAAGAAAAAGGCGAGCGATGTCAAGCGAGAGCCACTCGGTCAGCTCTGCGCGTGTCCCCAAAGTTGCAAGGGCAACAGGGACGCTATGCGCAGAGCTGCCTATGTCATGCTGCTCTCGCGTTGTTAGAAAAAAAAAAACCAGATCAGCGAGAGCCGCATGACGTAGACTACCTCCTTATACATTTTCTTAACATGTTTCAACACATTATCTTCTAGCCCCCGTTTTTCAACGGGCTTAATTTACTAGTATATATATAATCGTTCAAGTTGGATGTTTGTTAACGATCGCCTTTCTCCGTAACCCCTTGATTGATTCCATTCAAATTTGGACACAACGTTCCATGCCCATATGGGAGTGATCATATGTACTTACATTGCACAAATACCACACCTTTCCCAGGGAAAAATGTGATTTTGTGCAAAAATATATAGCGCTGTCCAGTGGACGTTAAACAGTACAGCACAACACACCCGTTTCCGACCCCTCCTCCTCCTTTCCCAACGTCACTACCTCCATCCAATCGACAGACAGACCACCCACAAACGCTACTGCTGGCTCTGCCGGCGAGTATACAGCCATGCCGGGCGGAATCGCCATTTTCGCGGTTTAGCCAAAAATGGGAGGGGCAACTGTTGGTTCCGCCGGCGGGTATAGAGCCATGCCGGGCGGAATCGCCATTTTCGCGGTTTATACAAAAATGGGAGGGGCAAATGGAGAACACGTAGACTGAACTTCAACGAGATAAACTGTAAGTAAGGATACCCTTTCTCTTTCATATAGTATCTTACTTTTCCATTTCACCAAATCAGCTACAGCAAGGCGTGGCCGGGTCAACTAGTTGTCTATGTAAAAAGAAATTTCTGTGCATTGGATGTTCTGTCTTTGAAGGGCTTGGGGCTGGAATGAACTCTTTGTACAGCAAAGACCTAACAGAATGAAATATAGTGCTACTAGCAGGCTATTTTTAAAATAAAAAAAGGTGCGGACAGTGGATGTGCTGCATTTGGTCTTTTAAAGGCATGGACTAGGCACAAATATAATTGTAACCAACATGGCTTTATATACGGTTGAGGGAATTGGGTATGTTTAGCCAGGTGAATAGAAGACTGACAGGAGACTGAATCTTCAACTATCTAAAGGGCTGTCACACAGAGGATGGAGAACGCTTGTCTTCTCCTGCTCTGGAGGCTAGGACCCGAACCAATGATGTCAAGTTACAAGAAGGGAAATTCCAACTCCACATTAGGAAGAACTTTCTGACAGTAAGCTGTTCAACTGTGGAACAGACTCCCACCAGAGGTTGTGGACTCTCCTCCCTTGGAGGTTTTTAAGCAGCGGCTGGATGGCCAACTGTCATGTATGATCTAGTTGAGATTCCTGCATTGCAGGGTGTTGGACTAGATGACCCTTGGGGTCCATTTCAACTTTGCAATTCTATGATTCTCTCTCTCTCTCTCTCTCTCTCTCTCTCACACACACACACACAGACATATATATACAGTATATAGATGTTATATGTATATGAATTTGTGTGTGTGTGTGTGTGTGTGTGTGTACATACACACACCAAAAAAAATACAGAGAGAGAGAGATCCCTTACTACCTGTGAAGTCTAGGCTACCCAATCCTAAGTAGTATATTCAGGTCCATCCTGTACTTGGGGAGGGGGGAAACCCCAACTAAACCCAAATAAAACCGCTGGGATGGCTCAGTCGGTAGAGCATGAGGCTTTTAATCTCAGGGCCATGGGTTCGAGCCCCACGTTGGGCATGAAGATCCCTGCATCGCAGGGGGTTGGACTAGATCATAATAATAATAATAATAATTTATTATTTGTACCCCGCCCATCTGGCCGGGTCCCCCCAGCCACTCCAGCTGTTTTTGGACTACAACTCCCATCATCCCTCACTAGCAAGACCAGTGGTCAGGGATGATGGGAATTGTAGTCCGAAAACAGCTGGAGGCCCAAGGATGGGGAACACTGGACTAGATGACCCTCGGGGACCCTTCCAGCCCACCCCTACCCCCTGTGTCAGAGACGCTGTCAGCTTGGGATGGGTCAAGGAGGCTGCTGTCCTGCGTATGCCGCACCTGCGTGGAAGGAAGTTCGGCGGCCCGCACCCAACGAGGCGAACGAGGTGCGCACAGGATCAGGCCGCAGCGGTGAGAGACAGCACACAAACAAACAAACAAACAAACAAACAAACACGCCGCGGCCTCCAAGGCAGCGGAGGTCGGGAGGGGGCGGGGAGCGCGCTCCCGCTTGACGTCGGGGCCGCGCAGAAAGAGAGACCCTCGCAGGGAATGAGGCCGCGGCTGCCAGGCTCCTCTCACCTGGGCCAGGCCGGGGCCTCGGCCGCCGGGACTCCGCGTCGCCGCCGCCGCCGGCGCCTGCTGCTCCTCGCTGAGCTTCTGCTTCAGCTTCTTGAACATGGCAGCGCGGGGAGAAGAGCTCTCGGCCGGGCTGAGGTGAAATGGGAGGGCGGGAAGCCCCTCTCGGCGCCGGGCGCTCGGCCTCTTCCAGGGCCCAGGTGGGGTCGGCGGAGGCGGGCAACGTCTTTCCCCCTCAGGTTCACCTCACGGAGGCTCCTCGCCCCTCCCCCACCCCCTGCTCAAGGCGGCGCGAGGTGGAGAAGGAGGGGCGTAATGGCCGCTGACGCCGCTTTCGTTGACCCTGCTGCCCACCCCCGCCCCTCCCCGCCTCGCCCCGCCTCGCCTCGCCCGGCCTCTTCGCTGGGCTCGCTCCGGCGGCAGGTGAGTAAGCAGCGCCAGCACGCATGCGCGGCCGACGTGGTTCCGAAAGCGTAATTGGGGGGGGAGGATGGAGTGGCTACGGCGAAGGACGAGGCCCAAATTTCCTCCGGGACGACGTGTAGTGTAATCCCTATTTGGTGTGGGGTGTTTGGGAGACCGGCAGCCAAACCGAACAAACGCATATTCTTCCTGGTTAGCATGGGAAAGGGGCTAAGTGTGTAGGGAAGTTGTTAATATTTGGTGCTTTAATGTGTTTGATGCTGGAAGCTTTCCAGAGTGGAAGAGGCAACCCAGTCAGATAATAATAATAATTTATTATTTATACGCCGCCCATCTGGCTGGGTTTCCCCAGCCACTCTGGGGAGTGGGCGGCGTATAAATAAATTATTATTATTATTATTATTTATTATTATACTCAGACCATAGACAATGCAATTGGTAGAGAGGGATCTGTGTGATGTCATTTCCTCAACGGAGCATATTTTACTTCCCATTCCTCTATTTTCCAGGGACGCCTCTGATTTAGAGAAGTCCTGGTTTCTGATTTGATCCTGGAATGTCACACTTTTCCTTAGGATGTCCCTATTTCATTGGAGAAATGTTGGAGGGTATGGAATTATCCGACTCCCGAGCCGTCTGAAGGCAATCCTGTATAGGGTATCTGAAGAAGTGTGCATGCACACGAAAGCTCATACCAAGAACAAACATAGTTGGTCTCTAAGGTACTACTGGAATGAATTTTTTTTATTTTTTATTTTGTTTTGACTGTATAGGGAAGTTTTTAAATGTATAATTATGTTATTATATATGTTGGGAGCTTCCCAGAGTGGCTGGGTCAACCCAGTAAGATGTGTGGGGTATAAATAATAAAATTATCATTATGGAATGGGGTGTCCCTATTTTCATCGGAGAAATGTTGGAGGGTATGAAATTCTACAGGCATGTTTTGAGACTGTGAATGGTCCACTTGCAACCAAATGGAGATGTCCTGTTGCCTGACGTCTCCACCATTTGGCTGGTTTGCAGCAAAGTTTTCTGCTTCCATGCCACCAGCGCAGCAACAAAATTGGTGAGAGGATTACTTTACTTTCCAGGGCAGCGCATCTCTCCTGGGGGAAGCTCCTTTGATAAGACTTTGGGCCTAGGTAGGGCTCAGCGGTATTGAAATGAATAATAATAAATTAAATTGCAAAAAATAATTCCAACTAGACATTCCATTGTGGTGACACAAATTGCCAGTTGACAAACCAACTGTTACATTCTGGAAAGTGAGACCATATCTCAAGTGTTGCTTAAACTTCATTTTAAAAAACCTTGCGCACACTGATACGGCAAAATCCCAGGCACGAGTCCTCTCAGCAACCTGGCCCTTCGGACAGGAGGTCCGTGGTACTACGGAGCTAAAGACGACAGCGACCAGCAGTTGGAGCAAGGACAAGATCCTTTATTGCGCAACAGGTTCGAGTAACAGAGACTGAACCCCGAACAAAGGGTGACAGAGACTTTTAAAACTTCCCGCTACAACCCAGAATACATTTCACCATACATCATTATTACACGAGCAAAACGTCAAGGAAGGGGTGGAGAGTAGGAGGACACGACATGATCAGCATAAGGGTAAACAAGATTAGCATATGGGTGATGGGTTGCAGGAACCGGTAAATGGTCTTTGGGTGGGTCTGCTATTCATCAAGAGTATCTGCTGGGGTAGAACAATGGGAAACATCTTGGGGCTGTCTGGCACCATGGAAACCTTGAGATGGGTGCTTGAGGGAAATATTCAGGTGGGGGTATTTCCTGAGGCCCTAGGTATGTGTACGTGACTTTACGCTTGGAGGATTATGGAGGGGCTGGAGAGAGGCTTCCCCTTTCCCATTGACCAATGGCGGATGACGAGAAAGGCATCAGAAGACAATTCCTGGTGCCTGGGCAATGGCGGAGGCCAAGAGGTTTGGAAGCCCTCTTCTTAAGCTTTAAAATGACACCAAGATGAGAGAAATCCATCAAGGCAGTGATTTGTTATGATTTTACCAAGGTACGCGGTTGGTCAGAGCACAATAAACAGAGAAAAAGGATTCTTCCGTGTCTAGACTCTGCTTGAGTGAAATGTAGCAGCTTTAATTAATAACTTTCCATTTGCGGGGTTTCATAGTTTCGAAAGCATTGTCCTAACAGCGGGGAATCTGTCAACACCTTGTTAACCTTGTCAACACCTTGTTAGTGGTTA
This sequence comes from Darevskia mixta, assembly GCA_034641385.1. Lineage (NCBI taxonomy): Eukaryota > Metazoa > Chordata > Lepidosauria > Squamata > Lacertidae > Darevskia > Darevskia mixta. Next base: position 6,659,614 of record JAWWNH010000010.1, read on the forward strand.
CTGGAGCGTGCACAGAGTTCTGATTGAGCTCTGCTCTGCAGAAGAAATGCATGGTTCTGATTGGCCAAGACGCACCCATAGGAAACCATTGGCCATAGGAAGTAATGGAGGTTGCCCGGGACGAAACAGAAAATACAGAAGGAGAATAGCGCCTTTAACAGCAGTAGACCGGGACGAAAACCGAGGGTTTAAAGAGACATAGACCCTCCGTAATTCCGGTTCTGAATAGACGGGAAAGGGCGCAAGGGGGGTGGGGAACCCTTCATCGCGAGGGTGTTATGTAGGTGATTGTGCGACTGTGTGGGGACAGTTGGGCAGCTTCAAGGAGAGGGGGGTCCCGCACTCGGAGACGTCCTTCTTGGCGGGAGTCTTCCGAACGCAGGCGGCAGGCAGGGAAGGCGATCACCGAAGTTCCCGTATCAGTCCCGCACTCGGAGATAAGATTTGTATCAGGTTCGTAGAACCACAAATCCTTTTCTCCGCATCTAGACTTCGGTGATCTGGTACTCCCCCTCCCCCAGGTGTCTAAGCCGAATGTATTCAGGGAACGTATCTTGCCCAAGTGAATAAGCTCTCAGGGGAAACATGGAACGGGGGGCACGAGAGATGGGGCCATTAAAGAAGGAGCAACACGGGGTATAACAGTGGGAAATACAGCAAAACATAGTCACACACAATGCAATAATAAACACGACTAAAAGGATACCTTTGAGGAGTTGCTTGACCCATCCAAGGCTGGGCATCCAACCCCACAAGTCAAAGTCCGATAAGCCTTCGTGCTGGATGTCCTGGAGACTCGAGGCTAGGCGGTGGATGTTGTTCAGATGTCCAGTGATGTTCAAAGTCTGGTCAGTTACATAGGTGCAGCACTCTGAGCCAATCAGGGCACAGGTTCCACCTTCCGCTGACAGCAAAAAGTCCGTCGCAATCCTGTTTTGAATGGACAGCTGTCTCACCTGAGAGAGCTCCGTAGTCAATGAGTCCGTGATTTGCTCGGCCTCGCGCATGAACTTAAGTAAGATATCTGTCAATTTCAAGATGTCAACGTGATTCGATCCTGCCCCATAGGCAGGAAATAAAGCCCTTCCCCAGGTTTCTCCGTTGGCAGACACGTCGGAGAGATCGGAGAGAGCCTGCGGTTCTCTTTTGTTCCTTAGCCGTCCGGTGGGTAAGTCGCGGGTCACCCTTACCCCCGGAACAATGTAGCCCATGTAACAGGAGCCCGACATGTGGGGGCTCACCCACCGGTACGCGCGATGGGCACAGATCCACCATAGTCCTGGAAGGTCGGATCCCAGCCTGCCAGATGCGAAACTATGGAGGAAGGGAAGGGCCGGGTTAGGGTTTGATCCTGGTGATGGGTTGCCCATGGTGAGGGTCCATGCTGAGGGGAGATTGTCAGCCATACGAGATCCGGTCTGGGTTTGGATGGTCACACGTCCAGACTCGTGGATCTCTAGGCTAGTGTCACAAGAGCTGGTCCCCACCGCGGCTCCATCCCCAGTGAAGATGCGGCAGAGCGGCCCGTGGGTCGGGCCAGTGAGGTATAAATATTGATGGGTGAGGTTTAAGGCTGTCAGGTTCCAAGAAGCAATGTTCCCGGAGCGGAGTTGTTCCAGGGTGACTGCTATTGGGACCAGCGGCAGTCCCTGGCGGAGGTGACTTGGGGCGTGTGCGCAAATCCAACAGTCCGGGTACTGGGTCTCCTTGGCCACTTTACCAAGGAGCTGGATAAAGGAGTTCTGTTCCCAGGAGGAAAGGAAGTCCGGCTCAGGGACAGAGTCGTCAGTGGCTAGCTGGCGAGGGGCAGTGCCAATGGGGTGAAGGGGGTCAGTGGTGTTTAAAAGAGAGGCAGTCTTTGCAATGCCCCCGCACCTCAAGGGTCCAGTGTGATCCCAAGTAGGAGGGTTAGATGGGAGCGCAGGGTGATACCAGCCTTCTAGATAGTCATTCCCTGGCCAATGTTCCACAGAGCCAAGGTCCCATAGACAACAAAATCGCCTGAGGCAGACGCCCTGCATCTGGGTCATGAGGGACTGAGACGTCAGGCGGGTACATTTGAAGCCGAAGATGAGGTTCTCCGGGTGAGGCGTGGTGTCGGTATACACGTGGGAAGCCCCCCCTTGCTCGATGGCAGTCCAGTTGGGGCCTTTGGAGACCTCCCCTTGGCCAAAGAGGAAATACGAGCCATTCATGCAGCTGAGGCGGTACCGTCCTCGGTCCAGGGTGACGGAGGCGGAGCCGAGCCGGTGGTAGTCTCGGTCGCGTATAAACAGTTCCCAATATTGGGTCCCATTCAACTTGGGGACCAAAGAGTGGCGCAATAGAGTTCTACTTTCGGGGAGGCAAAATTCGAAGTCCCCTATCCGTTCTGGGTTTAGTTTGCCTCCCTGTTCCACGATATGGAAGTCCAAGAAGTGGTAAGTAGTCTTTAGGCCAGGGCATTGCTCTGGGGTCCATGCCGGGGCCCCTGTGAGGGCGGAAAGAAGGAGGAATAGGGCAGGGAGGCTCATCTCCAGCAGCGAAGTCATCCAACGATGAGCTGTCAGAGGAGCTGTCAAAGGTGAATGAAGCGGGAGACAGGCTGTCAAAGGAGCTGTCAGAGGAGAAACGAAGTGAAGGACGAGCTGTCAAAGACGAAGCGAAGTGAAGGACGAGCTGTCAACGATGAGACGAAGCGAAGGACGAGCTGTCAAAGATGAAACGAAGTGAAGGACGAGCTGTCAAAGACGAAACGAAGTGAAGGACGAGCTGTCAACGATGAGACGAAGCGAAGGACGAGCTGTCAAAGATGAAACGAAGTGAAGGACGAGCTGTCAAAGACGAAACGAAGTGATGAGACGAAGCGAAGGGCGAGCTGTCAAAGACGAAACGAAGTGAAGGACGAGCTGTCAAAGACGAAACGAAGTGAAGGACGAGCTGTCAGCGATGAGACGAAGCGAAGGGCGAGCTGTCAAAGACGAAACGAAGTGAAGGACGAGCTGTCAACGATGAGACGAAGCGAAGGACGAGCTGTCAAAGACGAAACGAAGTGGAGGACGAGCTGTCAACGATGAGACGAAGCGAAGGACGAGCTGTCAAAGACGAAACGAAGTGGAGGACGAGCTGTCAACGATGAGACGAAGCGAAGGACGAGCTGTCAAAGACGAAACGAAGTGAGGGACGAGCTGTCAACGATGAAACCGTTCAAGCAGAGAGGCGCCGGTGGCGGGTGAAGCGGAGTTTAATACCGCTTGAGTCCGGGAGTGCCTCGGAGGTCCAGGCAGCGTCGGCGGGAGGGGTCGCGGTCCGGTCTGTTGGGCCCGACTCTGGCCCCGAACTGGTCCGGTCTGTTGGGCCCGACTCTGGCCCCGATCCTGGTCCGGTCTGTTGGGCCCGACTCTGGCCCCGATCCTGGTCCCGGTCCTGGTCGTCTATGTAAGAGTCTGGGGTAGGGGTTGGGGTATCAAAGGTATAGTCCTCCCCTCCCTTGTCCTCCTCCTCTCGGGGAGGTTGTGCCGTCTTGCACCTAGAGTGATGCACCCAAGCGTTTTTCTCCCCAATTTTTACAGCAGTGGGAGAGACGAGGAGGACTTGAAAAGGGCCTTCCCAGGCCGGTTGTAAAGGTAGTTTTTGGTAGACTTTCACCCAGATCCAGTCCCCTGGTTGAAAGGAATGCACGGGGCAGTCTGTGGGGAGATTCTGGCCTTCTATGGCAGCGTACTTATGAAGACTACGAAGTTGCTTCTGGAGTTGTATAACATAATTCGTGAGTTCTGCCTCACCCAGTTCTAGATCCGAGAGGGGGAATTGGGTGTTATAGATGGGTGGGGGTCTGCCGAAAAGGAGCTCGTAGGGAGACAACTTGAGTGGTCCTGTGGGGGCGCTCCTAATATTATAAAGGACAAGTGGTAAGGCATTCACCCACTTGAGTCCGGTTTCGCTACAGAGTTTTCCTAGCTGTACTTTAATCTCCTGGTTCATGCGTTCTACTTGTCCAGAGGAGGCTGGGTGGTAGGGAGTATGGAGTCTCCATTTAATCCCAAGGGCTGCGGCTACATGTTGAGTGACATCTGCAGTAAAGTGACTACCCCTGTCAGAGTCCAAACTGCGGGGTATGCCGAATCGGGGAATAATGTCTTGGAGGAGGGCTCTGGCTACCGTCGATGCGGTTGCTCTTTTAACGGGGTATGCCTCAACCCAGTTGGAAAACTTATCAATCACAACCAAAGCGTGCCTGAAGCCTTGACATTGGGGCAGATCTATGAAGTCAAGTTGTAGGCTCTCAAAGGGGATGAAAGCCCATGGTCTAGCCCCTGGGGGTCGTTTTGGTTGGCGCTTTGGGTTGAAGGCCTGGCAGGTGTTGCAATTTTTGGTTGCCGCTGATGATGCAGTGGCAGCCCCGGGAGCATACCAATAGCGTTGAATGAAATCAGTTAATTTGCTCTTTCCCCAATGGGTCTGTTGGTGTATGATCCTAACGAACCTAGGAGTCCAAGCCCTCGGGAGTATAGCTCTACCGTCGGGGAGGACCCAGAGGTTGTGGCTTTGGGTTGCCCCCATGGAGGTCCAGGCAGATTTTTCCTCCTCTGGGGCTGCGTCATACATTTCTGTGAAGTCTATGTCGGCTGGGATGTGGACGCATTGGAAGTCTAGCCCTTCCTGGGGGTGTCGTAAGGCTGCCTGTTGAGCTGCCCGATCTGCCCGTCTGTTTCCCCTTGAGACTGGGTCTCTCCCTTTTGTATGCGCCTTACAATGTACGACGGCGATGGCCTCGGGTAAGTGTATGGCGTTCAATAGTCTTTCGACGAGGGCGGCATGGGATATCTGGGAGCCCGCTGCTGTCAGGAACCCTCTTTGGAGCCAGATTTGGCCGGTCGTGTGGACTAGTCCGAAGCAATATCGGCTGTCTGTATAAATGGTGGTGCGCTTTCCTTCACTTAATTCACAGGCTCGGATGAGGGCGATTAATTCGGCCGCTTGTGCGCTGTACTGGGGGTTGATAGGGTTTGATTCCACTACGTCAAAGTCGGAGACAATAGCATATCCCGATTTCCTCTCACCATTCACAATCTTTGAACTACCATCGGTGTAGAGGATAAGGTCGGGGTTGTGGAGGGGCAAGTGGTCTAGATCATCCCTTGGCTTCTCAGCCTGCCGAATTATCTTGGCACAGTCGTGATGGGGGGTGCCATCATCCGGCAGCGGCAGTAAGGTAGCTGGGTTTAAAGAGTTGACCCTTTTGATGGTGACGTTAGAGGGAGTTAGCAGGAGGGCCTCGTAGCGGTTGAGCCGGGGATTTGAGAAATGGTGGGTGCCCTTTAAGGTCAAGAGTGTGGCGACAGCGTGTGGGACATGGATGGTTACTTCGTGTCCTAGGACTGTCTCTTGGGCTTTCTGTAAGAGGATGGCCGCTGCTGCGATGGCTCTCAGGCAGCTTACGGAGCCCTTTGCTGTATTGTCTAATTGGAGACTGTAATAAGCTATAGGACGTTGTTGGTCGCGGAGAGACTGGGTGAGGACTCCGGAGGCTACCCCTTCTTGTTCGTGGACGAACAGATTAAATGGGAGACGGTAGTCAGGGAGCCCTAAAGCGGGGGCTGACCGGAGTTCCCGTTTCACCCGTTCAAAGCAGTTAAAGGCTTCCTCACTCCATTCTAGGGGGTCGGGGTGATCTTGGCGGGTCATGGCTGACAGTGGTTTTGTTAATTCACTATAGCCCGCGATCCAAGCCCTACAGAAGCCCGCCATCCCGAGGAAGCCGCGGAGTTGTTTTTTCGTCTTTGGTAAGGGTATTTTTGTGACAGCGTCTATGCGGTCAGTTGCTAGACTCCTTGTCCCAACTCCTAAGATGTGGCCCAGGTATTTCACCTCTTGCTTGCAAAATTGGAGTTTCTTTGGGGAGACTTTGTGTCCTTTGTAGGCTAATTGGAGTAGGAGGTGTTTAGTGTCTACTTTGCAGGCCTCCTCGCTGGTAGAGCAAATTAAGAGGTCATCAACGTAGACAAGGAACGAGGACCCCGCGGGCATGGTGACATCTTGTAGGTCCTGATGTAGGGTGGCAGCGAAAATGGCGGGAGATTCTACATATCCTTGGGGTAATCTGGTCCAGGTTAGCTGACCCGTGCCCCATGTGAAGGCGAATAGGAACTGGCTTTCGGGGGCTACTGGGATGCTGAAGAAGGCAGAGCAGAGGTCTGCCGCGCTGTACCAAGTGGTGTCGGGTGGAATAGCGTTTAGGAGGGAGTTGGGGTTCCCTACGACGGGGTGGCGTGGTATTACGAATTGGTTGATTAATCGTAGGTCTTGAACAAAACGGTAACGGACGGGGGTTCCCTGCCCTCCCGGTTTTTTAATAGGGAGTACTGGCGTATTGCAAGGCGACGCACATTGGACTAGGATCCCCTGTCGGAGGAAGTCTTGTATCATGGGGTTTAAGCCTTCTATTGCTTCCTTGGGTAGTGGGTATTGTTTTGTTGAAGGATACGGAAGATCAGTTCTGTAAGTGATCCTCACGGGTATGGCTGATTTTAGGAGCCCCACAGAAGTGGATTCTGTTCCCCATAGCCACGGAGGCATTTCTTGTTCTAGCTCCAATGGTAGGTCGGGGAATTGACGGTCTGATTTGGCCTCCTGTATTATGCCTTGAAAGGTAACAACAGACTGCTCGGGCATGTGCAGATAGATGCCGTCTTCCGAGCACTGTATGGTGGCGTTTAATTTGCACAGGAGATCTCTCCCTAGGAGGTTAACTGGGCTGCTGGTAAGGAGGAAAGTATGTTCTGCCAGCAGGGGTCCTAGGGAGACCTTGGCGGGTTGAGAAAGAGGGCACGTTCGGGGGATCCCATCTAATCCCATTACTTTGCGGGTGTCAAGTCCCGGTTCTAGGTGACTATCCGTTAAGGTGGAGTATGTTGCTCCTGTGTCTAGAAGGCACCGGTATGGGTGGCCGTCTATTTCAATGGTGCAAACAGGGTCTTCTGGTGAGAGGGCGAGGACAGGACAGATGGCTGCAGCGTAGTTGGGATCCCCGGTTAGTTGTCAATAGGGAGTGCTGGCGTTCCGTAGGGTGTTTGGGGGTGGGTAGTTTCCTGGCTGCGATGGGTGAGATTGGGTCGCGACATTTGGCTGGTTAGGCGGTTGGGGTCCGGTGGTCTGTAGGGCTTGAGGAAACCTGGGGTTTCCCTGAGGGGCGGCCGGTGTTGGGGGCTGTGGTCTGTAGGGAGTTGCCTGTTGATTTCCGAAGCCTTGGTGGGGTCGGGGGTTGGCTGCCTGGTGTCCGTAATAATTGTTTTCCCCATACGAGTTGAAATATGGGCAGAATCTCTTTATGTGGCCGCCCTCTCCGCAGTTGTAACAGCCGCCCCCCGTGGGGCCCCACGGACGTGTGATGGTCGGTGGTGCTCCCCCCCTTCCTCTTCCTCTGCTTCTGCCCCAGTTCCTTCCCAAGTTTTGTGGGTCCATGCTGAGGGCCAGGACATGATCCTCTTCTACCTTGGGGTCTCTCTTCTTCCTATCATCCCTAGTATTATAAATTGTTTTTGCGATGGACAGGATCTCGCTGATGCTCTTTCCATCGTATCCCATTTGGAGGGTTAGAGCCCTTCGGATGTCCGGAGTGGCTTGGTCCTTGAAGAACCCTTTGACTATAACATCATGCTGGGGGTTATCTGCATCTATTCCTCCCCAGGTTTTGATTGCGGCCACAAGTCTGGTATAATAATCAGACGGGTGTTCATTTGGTCCTTGTAGGACGGATTGGACTTTAATCCAGTTAACGTTTCGTTGCCCGGCTGCCTTAACGCCATCTAGGATGGCTTTCTTGAAGATTTTTAGTCGCCACATGCCCCCGGTGGTGTTGTAGTCCCATGCGGGGTCCGGTTCTATGCGGAGAACCTGGGGAGTGAGGGCCGGGATGTCTGCGGGCTTGTCCTGTTGGAAATTGGTGCGTTCCAGTGCCTCCCCTGCCTTGGTTAGGATGTCTTCCTTCTCTGCCTCATTAAAGAGCGCGTCCAGGAGCATATGGATATCTGCCCAGGTGGGTTTATGGGAGGAGAAAATGGCCTTGACCTGGCGATAGCAGAGGTCCGGGTCATCTCTCAGCGATGGCATTTGGTTTGCCCACAGGACCAGGTCGGCAGGAGAGAAGGGGTGGTGGGTAAAGATCATCCTAGGTGGCCCGTTCGGCTCCGTTGGTGGTATAGGAAGAGCTCTAAGGGGCATCTGTGGGGCCGGTGAGGTGGTAGATGTAGATGCCTGTTGCTGCGGTTGGCCGGGGGCTTGAGTTGGCTTGGGCAGAGGGATTGGTCCCGTTTGGGTCCCGTTGCGGAGTGTCATCCCCCCTGGTTCCCCGCGTTCTTCCTCATCAGTGCTCTCCTGGTCTGAGTCTGGGGCCGGGGCCGAAGCTCCTTGGTAATAGAAGGGGATCAAGGCTTGTTCTATGGAGTCGTCGACAGAGTAACCGTCATATGGAGGGGGTTGTGGCATTTTCTTAGAATTTCTCCGCTGGGGTCCCTTCCTCGGTTTTAGGACCGGCATTTGTAGGGACGGGGTAGGCGGGAGGGCAGCCAGGACTCGTTGTACCGCTTCGAAGGTGGCCAAGTATTCCAACTGTCGAGGCCTCTCCTCCATTAAGTGCTTTCTCAGAGCCTTAAGTCGATCCTCATTAAAGGATCCCCCCGGTGGCCAGCGGAGGTCCGACGTCTTATTTGCCGTTGTCATGGGCCATGTATCTCTGCAGAGGTCTTCTAACTTTTGTTTGGACAGGAGTCCATGTCCTGGGATGGATTTCCAGTGTGCTAGCACGAAATCTAAAGGGGAGTCAGGGTCCCGCTGAGGGGAGGAAGGCTTCCGGGAAGACTTCCTCCCAGAAGGAGCCTGCTCTTGCTTCGAAGCCTTGGAGCCCATTTTATTTCAAGGTGGTGTAGCCTAAAGCGGGCAGATAGATAGGTATCAGAAGGGTCGGGGATTTCCCTTTTTTTTTTTTTTTTTTTTTTTTTTTTTAAGGTGCGACTTGTATTGGACTATCTCACTCGTCTGTTTAAGAGGTCACTACACTTATCCTACACTAACCGGGGTTCTAAATCCTCACTCTGCCGTTTCCCACCCTGTAGTCAGGAAACCCATCCTGGCAACCTCCTACCTATCACCAAATCTTGAGAAAGGGGCCCTACTGGACGCCCGCGAGTGCGGTGCCAGATCGGGTGTACCCTGGACAGAATTTCGTTCCGGAAGTCCCCCCTTGCTTTCAGAAGCGGATTCACACACGACACGCGTGTACACGTGATCCGACTGGTGCGGCTGAGGATATGATAGGAAAGACAGTCCTTTTACCCCTTGCTTTCGGTGAGGCGCCCTGGTTGCAGAGAGAGAGCTGTTTAGGCAATTTCTCTGACTAACGGCCAGGGTTCACCGGTGCGGCTGGCAAAAGTACGAAAAAGAGCTCTAACCCCTTGCTTTCGACGGAAGTCCCGCCTGCAGAGAGAGAGCTGTTTAGGCAATTTCTCTGACTTACGAGCGGATGACCATCGGTGCGGCTGGCCAGAGGAGAGAGACAGAAATAGAGCTCAGAACTCCCCGTGAGTTGAGCAAGGTCCGGGACCTTCTGGACCAAGAAAAGGCAAGAAGTAATGATAGGGAAGAGGGCAGAGAATTGGTTGCCAGGAGATACCACCCCAAACCACCAGTGCACTGGGTTTTCACTCTTTATACTCACGAGTCTTGCTGGGATCCCGGGATCGATGAGAGCCGGCTGTCCTTGTCGTTGCTCCCTGGCCGGTCCCGTCGAGACCTACAATTACCGCCCGATGTATGGCCGGAGGTCCTAACGTCTTCTCGGACAAAGGGGTCCGGTGCCGGCTGAAGGAGTCGGGGCCCCCGGTCAGCAGCGGGAGAACCGTAGGTCCCGGGTTTCGGCACCAACTGATACGGCAAAATCCCAGGCACGAGTCCTCTCAGCAACCTGGCCCTTCGGACAGGAGGTCCGTGGTACTACGGAGCTAAAGACGACAGCGACCAGCAGTTGGAGCAAGGACAAGATCCTTTATTGCGCAACAGGTTCGAGTAACAGAGACTGAACCCCGAACAAAGGGTGACAGAGACTTTTAAAACTTCCCGCTACAACCCAGAATACATTTCACCATACATCATTATTACACGAGCAAAACGTCAAGGAAGGGGTGGAGAGTAGGAGGACACGACATGATCAGCATAAGGGTAAACAAGATTAGCATATGGGTGATGGGTTGCAGGAACCGGTAAATGGTCTTTGGGTGGGTCTGCTATTCATCAAGAGTATCTGCTGGGGTAGAACAATGGGAAACATCTTGGGGCTGTCTGGCACCATGGAAACCTTGAGATGGGTGCTTGAGGGAAATATTCAGGTGGGGGTATTTCCTGAGGCCCTAGGTATGTGTACGTGACTTTACGCTTGGAGGATTATGGAGGGGCTGGAGAGAGGCTTCCCCTTTCCCATTGACCAATGGCGGATGACGAGAAAGGCATCAGAAGACAATTCCTGGTGCCTGGGCAATGGCGGAGGCCAAGAGGTTTGGAAGCCCTCTTCTTAAGCTTTAAAATGACACCAAGATGAGAGAAATCCATCAAGGCAGTGATTTGTTATGATTTTACCAAGGTACGCGGTTGGTCAGAGCACAATAAACAGAGAAAAAGGATTCTTCCGTGTCTAGACTCTGCTTGAGTGAAATGTAGCAGCTTTAATTAATAACTTTCCATTTGCGGGGTTTCATAGTTTCGAAAGCATTGTCCTAACAGCGGGGAATCTGTCAACACCTTGTTAACCTTGTCAACACCTTGTTAGTGGTTACTGGAGCGTGCACAGAGTTCTGATTGAGCTCTGCTCTGCAGAAGAAATGCATGGTTCTGATTGGCCAAGACGCACCCATAGGAAACCATTGGCCATAGGAAGTAATGGAGGTTGCCCGGGACGAAACAGAAAATACAGAAGGAGAATAGCGCCTTTAACAGCAGTAGACCGGGACGAAAACCGAGGGTTTAAAGAGACATAGACCCTCCGTAATTCCGGTTCTGAATAGACGGGAAAGGGCGCAAGGGGGGTGGGGAACCCTTCATCGCGAGGGTGTTATGTAGGTGATTGTGCGACTGTGTGGGGACAGTTGGGCAGCTTCAAGGAGAGGGGGGTCCCGCACTCGGAGACGTCCTTCTTGGCGGGAGTCTTCCGAACGCAGGCGGCAGGCAGGGAAGGCGATCACCGAAGTTCCCGTATCAACACAGAGACACATTGCATTCTGTGGTAGTCTCCTAGAATGTATACCCCCAAATTCACAAAGAATAAAACTTCAACAAAAGTTTTTATTTCCCCTATCATTATTTCAGATACAATGCCTACTTTGGTTAGAATCTATACTGTATTTGTTTTTAAAGTGATAATTCACCTTTTCGGGCATAATATTTGTGCATAGTATAGTACCTCAATAACAACAACAGCAACAACAACAGCAACAACAACAACAACAACAACTCATCATTCTAGCAAAAAGTTGCCCATTTCTTTGGTATTAACCACTGTTCATTGGTTTGTGGGGTTTCTTGTTCTCTTCTCTTGGGTCCAGATTCATCTTGGCTATTTATGTAAGCAGAAAAAGTGAGGTATCATTTGAAATCCTTTTCTCTGGTGAGCATGACGGTGTCAATCATGAAATGCTGAGAACAGACAGATGGATGTTCAAACAAATATTTAAAAAAATCAACGCCAATATGTAGCTCTCACAAAGTGAAAATATTAGCTGTCATATGAAAGAAATTATATACATTTAACAGCTATTGCTGCTATTCACCTCCTTGACTCCTGCAAGTTCAGTAATAAATAGTAGTGAATAGTAGGTACAGATATGTTAATAAACTAGAGGCTTGAAGGACCAAAGCGTTTTAAGGAGAGTACATTTTGCTGGGGCCCAGAGAACCAATGCAGCCAGCCCAGGCTGATACCCATTAATTACCATGGGGGAAAGATTATGGGTAAATACTAAATTCTCCTTGAGGATTTTTATGGAGACTTACAAGGTTTGCTGGGGTCAGTTGGATGCACTCTTGTTATAAAATGTTTGCACCATGTTAGTCCTTTGGAATATTAAAAATCAAAACATTAGCAAGATAATACTATTGGAACCAACCACTAAGTTACAAACTAGGCAGGAATCCTCTTCAGGCTGGATGTTGTGTTTGAACAAAAATGACATAAAGGGGGCATGGTTGAAAAGCCCCAGTTTGAGTCATAATGTAATTTCAGAAATATAGATAATTTCAGAATTAAAATGGAAACTTGGCTTTCAAGTAGCCAAGTGAGGGCAGGGAGGGGCAGCTGCTCCCCCCCCCCCGACCAAGTAAGACAATAGAAACACTTAACTAACTGACCAATCACATTGGTTCTGTCCCCCCCCAAAAAAGTCCTGCCCCCCACCACGAAAATCCTGACTTTGCCCATGGTCTGGAAAGATGCCAATGCTACAAGTTTGTACTGGACCACCCACAGAAATGCTTGTTTCCTGCAGCCTAATTGTGATTTGCCTTTGTATGAAGGATTCTTCCTGTACATGTTTCTTAGTATTTCTAATCTACGTGGTGAATGTGAGCACAGGAAAAGGGACAACGGTTGCTCCAGAGTCAAAATGGACAGGTATGCTCATGCCCTCTTAAGATAGAACCCAACCAGGTATTCACATGCAGTTTTAGCAGCTGCATTAGGGAAGCTGCAACCGTGCATGCAAGACTACACACGTTTTGCCTGGAAGGCAGTTTGATGGGATTGCCACACACACAACATTTACAGGAAAGCGCGCAATACACATGCAGCTACTTGAGATATTGTGGAGTTTGTGCCACCCTATGTAAATGTAACTGGTATCTGTGGCCAGTCCTGGCACCAAGTCATTTATGGTGTATACTTGAGATATAAGTATGTACATAAGTGCAACATTTGTGGTGTAGCCATTTTTTTTAATGAGCAATGTAGGGAGCAGTCCTTAAAGCAAGGCTGGGGAATCTGTGGTCCTCTTGGTGTTGTTAGGCTCTGGCTCGCATCATCCCTGACCATTGGTCATTCTGGGAGGGACTGGTGGGAGTTGGGGGTCTAACTAACAACATCTGGAGAGCCAGCCACAGAATCCCCATCCATGCCTAAAATATTTACAGTTAAGTGGCAGTAAGGAAACAGAAATATTGTCATTTTGTTGTTGTTGTTTAGTTGTTGTTGTTTAGCCACACAAAGAAGCATTGATTCTCCAGTGGTCACTGGTGGGGCTAGAATCTTATTAGGAGCTGTGTGATGCCATCGAGTCGGACTTTGGGGCAGAAGTCCAGGGTCTCTCTCAGCAAAATGAGCAGACTCCAGATGCACCAGGGCTAGCTTACTACATTTTGAAGTGAGGGATGTAACGGCGCAACTGCTATCTAAAGAGCCCCTCTCCCCAATAAGACCATTAAGCTCAGAGTCTAAAATAGAGAAAGCCAGTGTAGTATTGTTAGGCTCCAACTCCCATCAGCCTCAGCCAGCATGGCCTATGGTTATGGATGATGGGAGTTGTAGTCTGACAACATGTGGATGACACCACGTTGAATTGTTGTTGTTTAGTCGTGCCCGTCTCCTCGTGACCCCATGGACCAGAGCACGCCAGGCACTCCTGTCTTCCACTGCCTCCCACAGTTTGATTAGACTCATGTTGGTAGCTTCGAGAACACTGTCCAACCATCTCGTCCTCTGTCGTCCCCTTCTCCTTGTGCCCTCCATCTTTCCCAACATCAGGGTCTTTTCCAGGGAGTCTTCTCTTCTCATGATGTGGCCAAAGTATTGGAGCCTCAGCTTCAGGATCTGTCCTTCCAGTGAGCATTCAGGGCTGATTTCCTTAAGAATTGGTGGGTTTGATCTTCTTGCAGTCCATGGGACTCTCAAGAGGCTCCTCCAGCACCGTAATTCAAAAGCATCAATTCTTCGGCAATCAGCCTTCTTTATGGTCCAGCTCTCACTTCCATACATTACTACTGGGAAAAATATTGTCATACGTAGCCTAAAAACAACTGTGTAACAGAGACCAGTTTTGTTTTAAAAATGAAGTAAGACTGTCAAGCAACCTGAAAGATATTTTTCTTTTTATCCTCTACAATGTTTGCTTAGTCTAAGCAGATCCTGACTCTCCAATTTAGAAGCAGGAGCAAGTATTTCACAATAAATTAGACTTCATGGGGTTGTTTTTCTTCTCCATTCTCATCACTGGAGCTTTCTGTACATTATTCATTTCATTCCAAAGCTAATTTTCTCATACAAAATATATATCTCTCAAAAAGTTTACATTTGTGTACTGCAGGTTCAAAGGCTTCAAAAATGCAAATTTTCAATGCCGTCTCTAAGTGAATGGCTAAGCCGCAAATGAAATTTTCTTTAGAATAACACTACAAGAAACACTTCAGTCTTTTTTCTAGCAAGTAGCTTTTAAAAACAATATATAGAAGGCCTCCTGCCAGCCTTAATCTGATGCTGAAATAATGGGTGGCAGCTTTCTGAGCCAAGAGACTCACTCCCTGGGAAAGTGGCATATATTATTCAGGCAATTCTCAGTATAGCTTTTCAGATGCACAGTTGCAATGACCCCTGGGAAATGTACAGATTTGACAGCAACTCATCCTTCAGCAACCTGTCCAACACAAATATGAGCAAGCTAAAAGAAATGAGCAGCTTTCCCAAATACAACCATTCTTCACGCTAAGAAATCAATCCGAAAGATAATCTTCCTTTAAAAGGGGTCTTCAGGTATGGAGGCCACACATTTCAGTAGATGAGCCTGTTCCCTTTGGGGTACAATTTTACAAGACACTTTACTAATTCTATTAAATTATAGCAATTATAAAACCTAAATGGGGGTGCATTTCTCCATCTAGCTTTGGGACTGTGGCCATTTGTGAAAGGTTCATAGCTTTGGGAAGAGCTTTAGTCCAGTGACAGGGCATCTGCATACCGTATAGAAGATCTTTGGTTCAGTTCCCAGGACCTCACAAGTGAGGTTGGGAGAACCTGCTGCCTGAAACGCAAGATAACTGTTTCCAGTCGAAACAAAATAAAAAAAATCCTTCCAGTAGCACCTTAGAGATCAACTAAGTTTGTTATTGGTATGAGCTTTCGTGTGCATGCAGATCTGAAGAAGTGTGCATGCACACGAAAGCTCATACCAATAACAAACTTAGTTGGTCTCTAAGGTGCTACTGGAAGGAATTTTTTTAATTTGTTTCAACTATGGCAGACCAACACGGCTACCTACCTGTAACTGTTTCCAGTCAGTGTAGACAGTTCTGAACTAGATGGAACAAAATTCTGACTTTGAATTAGGCAGCTGCTTATATTTCTCCTCGCATTTTTGCTTCTCTGTAGAGTTACTGTTCTTACTGCTGTAGTGTTAGGTTCTGATCAGGCCCTTGGAAGTGAGTAACTTTGTTTTAGTTTTTACCATTAAAGGTTTTTCTTTTTCTTTTTGTATGCTGAAGGTTAGGGGTCAGCAAACTTTTTCAGCAGGGTGCCGGACTATATATTTTGGGGGGAATGAACAAATTCCTATGCCCCACAAATAACCCAGAGATGCATTTTAAATAAAAGGACACATTCTACTAATGTAAAAACACGCCGATTCCGGGCCGGATTTAGAAGGCTATTGGGCCAGATCCGGCCCCCGGGCCTTAGTTTGCCTGCCCATGCTCAAGGTTATAGGACTGGTGCTGTTAGTGACAATGACCACTAGATGGCACTGTGTGAGTAGAACATTGGTGTTTGCAACAAGGATTCAGCTTTGGCTCCTCTGTCTTTTTGTAATTTTTTATTTTTACAAAGTGCCATCTGATCGATGGAGTCTTTTGTAAATTAGAAAGACTTAGCGTCTTGGTATGTTTGCTGCAGCATATGATCCTTCCTATAATAAATAAAGGCAGGATGCCTGCATTGCAGAGGGTTAAACTAGATGACTCTTAGGGTACCTTCCAACTCTACGATTCTATTACCATCATGGTCATATCGACTGCAGTAAAAAATATATATATACACGCTAATGCAATATTTAAAGAAATGTATCTCAGCTGCCAACTTTTCAGGAAACAACATGTCCAGACATGAGATAGGGGCAGCTCATGGCCTTTATTTTGTCTTTTGGTTCTACAGGCAGTTTTGTAGGTTATTGCCCCTCGCTGTATGGGAAACGTTCCCATATCATTCCTGAATTTGGGCTCATTGGGAGAGGAAGGGATGGAAAGACTAGCCATAGCAAGATTGCTTGTGCCAAGACATTTCCATGTGGTTGCATTCTAACTCATTACCCATATAAGCTGCTCATGATTTTTAGTGGGGAGAGCAGGAAGAGAGGGAGATGGAAAATGCATGAACAAATAGTTCAGCAGTCTTAAGCCCTGTATACTGCTTAGTCCACCCACCCCGCCATCTCCATGTTACCAAAGACATATGATTATTCCTTAAAGGTAAAGGGACCCCTGACCATTAGGTCCAGTCGTGGACGACTCTGGGGTTGCGGCGCTCATCTCGCTTTACTGGCCGAGGGAGCTGGCGTTTGTCCACAGACAGCTTCCGGGTCATGTGGCCAGCATGACTAAGCCACGTCTGGGGAACCAGAGCAGCGCACAGAAACGCCGTTTACCTTCCCGCCGGAGCGGTACCTATTTATCTACTTGCACTTTGACGTGCTTTCGAACTGCTAGGTGGGCAGGAGCTGGGACTGAGCAACGGGAGCTCACCCCGTCACAGGGATTCGAACCGCTGACCTTCTGATCAGCAAGCCCTAGGCTCTGTGGTTTAGACCACAGCGCCACCCACGTCTCTATATGATTATTCGTTAGGAGCACATTATTATTATTTTATTTATTGAATTTATATACCACCCTATACCCGGAGGTCTCAGGGTGGTTCAAAATATAAAACCACAAAATATATAATCAAAATAAAAACAACAACCCAATTACACATCCCCAAAAAACCCCCACATTTTAAACCACATCTTATTCTCAGAGGGTTCATCTTAAGTCACCACTGTGGGACCAGCAACACGCAAGGAGGAGGTATCAGCAAGATTGAGGGAACCCCAACATTTGCAGAAGTAAAAAGAAAGGTTATGGGGAAATGCAAGGGCACGACCAAAAAACCGCCCAATGTGGAATGAACCAAAACAAGCAAACTTGTGGGGGGAATGTATGAAGCATCCTAGAAAAGGGTATGGCTAGCTAGGCGCGTGAACAGGAACACTACATACTGAAACACGTTACAGCAGGTCCTACTTATTCTGAATATGTCAAAAGTCCAAGCCTTAAAATATTGTAGAAAGGTGTTGCCATTTCCTGGTGAAATACCTTCGTGCCCATGACTAAAGCTCAACTAAGGTATGTAGCAGGGATTAGAAGCCTGTGTCCCTATAGATGTTATTATTTATTAAATTTATATACCGCCCTACATCCAGAAACCATAGCGCGGTTTATGACATAGGACACCTAATAGAAGATGTTGCTGGACTCCAGCTTCCATCAACCCTATCCAGGGTGGTCAATAGTTAGGGATGGTTTTATTTTTTAATTTTTTTAATTACATTTATATGCCACTTTTTTCTTCCAAGGATCTCAGGGTGGTGTATATGGTTCTCCCAGGTTCATCTTCACAACAACCCTGTGAGGTAGGTTAGGCTAAGAGATGGTGACTGGCCCAAGGTCACCCAGTGAGCTTCATGGCTGAGTAGGATTCGAACCCTGCTCCATCAGGTCCTAGTCCAACCCTCTTAACCACTACACCACACTGGCTCTCCACATGGATGGGAGCTTTAGTGCAGCAGCATCTGGAAGATCTGCCCCAGTCTAAAGTCTGAAGTACTGGGGAGGCAGCCTTAAAATACGGAAAATAAATAATCAAAGGTTAAAACCGTGTATGTTACAGAAGTATTGGGGGGAAACACCGTTTAAACAGAATGTGTCACACGTGTCAAATATATGCTTATGATGTCATAAACCTCTGACACTGATAAAGTAAGTGTACCTTATTTCAGGGCATGACAATCTCTTGAAAGAGCTGAGACGCAAAGTAAGAAGGCCAGATTAAACTACAAAGTGCAGTGAGGAAACAGAACATTATTTTAAAATTTCCTGTGTATCTAGTTTTGCAGCTTGCCAAAAAAAATTTTTTAAGTGCATTGAAAGGGGTGGGAATCAAAATGCATAGCAGATCAAGTGAAAAGTTTGTGTCACTTAGTGTGATTATTGCTTAAAATCTCAAAATGATTTAGCTAAAAACAAGCTTGACAGATTGGGAATTTCCACTTAGGTTGCTGGCGTTCAGCCCTTCTGCAAGGTTCATTGCAGCGCTGCTTTTCCTTGGGGGCTCTAATTACAGCTTTATCCACTTCATAATCTCTCATACTGACATCAGAGATTTATTTCCTGCCTATCTGCTATCAGCAACCCCCCACTAGGCTGGATAGCTAGAAAGGCTTTGGGAGACATTCCTTCTACGTTTGACCTATTGCTCAGTGGAGAGACTGGCTTCAAGCTGGATCGCCTAAAATTTGATAAGAATTATTAATGGGAAAGTTTTGCCAAAGTGTCTGCTGGGCAGAAGTTGCTCCTTTGGAAGCAAATACCTGAGGTCCATAACAGCGAGGAAGGGAACTATGCTAAGGGCCAGAGAGCTTGATTTAGTCCTGGGTTGCCAATTGCCTATCCAGTTTAGATGATTCATCCTGGTTGCCGTAGCATAATGGAAAATATTAGGTTAACATTGTACTTCTGTATCCCTTGGGCAGAATTCTAATTTTAGTTTTCACTAGTCACCACTGTGAAATAAAACAAGTTGCAGCTCAGGGGGAAATAACACAAACAGTAAGGTTGCATGGCTTTATCGTTTCTGCAAGGAGACCACACCACTTCCTTTCTGGCTCAGTGCAGCTGTCAATGTTCTTATCCTCTGGGGATTGCAGTTTGGTGGTTTACAACTGGCGGCAGCAGCAGCAACCAGATCCAGCAGCCTCTGCCAACGGCAGACAAAGCTTTGTGGGATTCATTGCCTTGAGCGCTCCTTATGCAAAGATGTGGCAGAAGAACCTGCCTTGAGCAGAGGCTGCCTTCTATGTCTCTGGATGAGTCTCTGTTCTTGGCTCTCCTTCTCCCACTAAAACGATCAATTGCAGTCGTTAACAGTCATCAACAGTTTTACCTCACCTATCAGCCCATCACCCATTCCCACCACCCTTCTGAGTAATGCCCCTCCCCACTCTCTCACTATATACCGTATAAGGGTCTGGTGACTTCTGTTTCAGTGTATCTGAAGAAGTGTGCATGCACACAAAAGCTGATACCAAGAACAAACTTAGTTGGTCTCTAAGGTGCTACTGGAAGGATTATTTTTATTTTGTTTCGACTACGGCAGACCAACACGGCTGCCTACCTGTAACTTCTCCCACTAAGTTGGTTTGAAACTTGTATGCTTCACCCCTCCCAAAAACCAGAATTTTATGACAGAATAACAATACTGGCATTTGCTTGATTTGACATTATCTAACCTCCCTGCAAACAAATCAGGATGAATGCTCAGTGAACAGGGTGTCTAGAAGCGATGTTATAGTGCAGGTGTGGAGAACCTTTCATCACCCCCACCCCCAGCCTGATGTTGCTAAACTACACTTCTCAGCTCCAGAAAGCATAGCCAACAGCCAGGGGTGGTGGGAATTGTAATTCAGCAACATGTGGAGGGCCAAAGGTTCCCCGCGTGTGTTATAGTGGGAGGCAGTTTACCGGTCAACAGATAATTCACTGAACTAGATAAGAAACATTTATGAAAGCGTGTTGTTACTACTGGCAAGTGCTACTTGAATTCTGTTGTTAAAGGGTGCAACTATTATCTTCCATAGTCCCTAATGCATACTGATTGGAGCACACCATATTTAAAGCTCGTAACGACGAGCTATTCCTAGTCATTCCATTTATACTAAATGTCCAGGGATGACCTTAGCCATTTTGCTGTCTAAAATAAACAGGCCATGTGTCAGAAGCTGGAGGAATCTGTGTGAACAGCTGACCTGCAGGTAGCAAATTCTTAATGTGCCGACTTCACCCATCTGGGCTGACCACTGGATATTTCTGTGTGGGAAGGAGTCTAGAAGGCTTCTTGCTCACCCGTAAGGGGTGTGTGTGTATTTTAAATGTGTCCCACTCTGGGAGATTTCCGTATCTTTCATTATGGAAATTGGAAGTTGGTTTCTTTGGGATTTTGACAGGGTACTGTGTACTTTGGGGGAATGGACTGAGCAACACTGGCCTTTGTGAGGTTTGTGGGGCGAAAGAAAGATTTGGGTCATGTTGCATGGGATTGAGATGCAGCAATGAGGGGGGAGCCTCTCCTCTGCAAGCTGAACCACTTGGGCATAATATCTTGGGTGTTGTCTTTTGGGGGCAGAAATCTTTGGGGTCAAAATCTGGCCAGTGGCATGATGAATTATTGTAATTAAGAAGTATTATATTATAGCTCAGGGGTGGCCAACTCCCAAGAGACTGCAATCTACTCACAGAGTTAAAAACTGGGAGTGATCTACCCCCTTTTTTTGGGTTCAGGTCAAAGTTGTTGAGCTTTTTTTTAGGAAGGAGGAAGGCCATTTGGGGGGGGGGGAGTCGGGTCAAAGTTGTTGAGTTTTTTCAGGGAGGAGGTAAAATGTTGAGCTTTTTTTTAGGGGGGGCACAGTTATTCAGCTTCTTTGGGGGGAGCTAGTGATCTGCCAGTGATCTACCGCAGATGTCCAGGGATCTACTGGTAGATCACGATCTACCTGTTGGACATGCCTGTTATAGCTGATTGGTGGTGATAATAGGACCTCCCTTTTTCACCCTTGAGGCACGTAGCAGCGATGGGATTGGGATGTCTTCAGTTGATGCAATTTACAGTGGTACCTCGGGTTAAGTATGCTTCAGGTTAAGTACGCTTCAGGTTAAGAACTCCGCTAAGAACAGAAATCGTGCTCTGGCGGCGCAGCGGCAGCAGGAGGTCCCGTTAGCTAAAGTGGTGCTTCAGGTTAAGTACGCTTCAGGTTAAGAACAGACCTCCAGAACGAATTAAGTACTTAACCCGAGGTACCACTGTATCTGTTTGGTTTCCCATTCATGAACACACACACACACATTTCCTGTTCAACAAGCTGTCATCTGCGCATATGCAGCTGCTTTGAAGGAACATGCACCAAAGAGCAGTATTTCTGAAGGAAATGTGAGACAGATACGGATTGGTGGCCAATGTCATGCATAAAGGTAAAAGGTAAAGGGACCCCTGACCATCAGGTCCAGTCATGTCCGACTCTGGGGTTGCGTGCTCATCTCGCTCTATAGGCCGAGGGAGCCGGCGTTTGTCCGAAGACAGCCTCCGGGTCATGTGGCCAGCATGACAAAGCTGCTTCTGGCGAACCAGAGCAGCGCACGGAAACGCCGTTTACCTTCCCGCTGGAGAGGTCCCTTTTTATCTACTTGCACTTTAACGTGCTTTCGAACTGCTAGGTGGGCAGGAGCAGGGACCGAACAACGGGAGCTCACCCCGTCGCAGGGATTCGAACCGCTGACCTTCTGATCAGCAAGCCTGTGATTTAACCCACAGCACCACCTGGTCCCTGCGCTGCTCTATGTTTGAAGACATGCATACAAGTCTTCAAACACCATCAGTGGGAGTGGCGCACTGGAGTCAGATTAAATGGTGATGTGTACACAGCCAAAGTCTGCCTGAGCTCTGGGTGTGATCCTGACTGATTATTTGAGCCAGCTTCCTGGCTCATCTTCCGGTCCTGATTCCTGAGTTGTTTATGGGTCCTACCACAGGCCAGTGGCATAGCATGGGGGAGCTACAGGGGCGGTTGCCCCGGGCACAAAATTGTTACGGGCTCCACATTTCAACACCTGGCGCTGACTCAGTACACCTCTGTACACTTATGTTACTGGGCTCCGTTGAAAACTCTCCGTGCAAACCAGGAAGTGACCTCTAGATGACAGAAGGAATCCTCTTATCTCTGGCTGTGGTCTCCTGGGGGACGAGAACTCTGTTGGATGGAGTATGCATGTGAATTCAACTGCCCCCAAGAAGCTACTATTTGCATTCAAAGGAAGCCTCAATTAGTGCCCGTGGGAGCTTTCCTTGAAATGCAAATAGCAGCTACACAGTCCTGTTTTTGGGGGGTGGTTTTGCGGGGGGGGGGCATTGAGAACTGTGGCTGGGAGAAAAAGAATTAGACTCCTCCCCACCCCCTGATTCCAAGCCTGCTGAGAATTCCCTGCAGTTGCCACTTGTCTAAGAATATTCATTTACTACTAGAGGAGGGAATAGGTAAAGGTAAAGGGACCCCTGACCATTAGGTCCAGTCGTGACTGACTCTGGGGTTGCAGCGCTCATCTCGCTTTATTGGCCGAGGGAGCCGGCGTACAGCTTCCGGGTCATGTGGCCAGCATGACTAAGCCGCTTCTGGCGAACCAGAGCAGCAGACGGAAACACCGTTTACATTCCCACCGGAGCAGTACCTATTTATCTACTTGCACTTTGTGCTTTCAAGCTGCTAAGAGGAGGGAATAGTATCCTGCTAATCTTCCAGACAAGCTAGAATGATGAAATTTGGCACAGTTATAGTTTATCAACCAATAATTATGGGGGGAGGGGGAGGACAATCCCAAGCCCCAGAGTTTCTCGTGGTAAAATTTTGCCTTACGACTGTTTGTCAACAGATTTTTTTTACCAAAATTCCTGAGGGGAGAGTCCACTTGTGGAGACAAATGTGGAGGATTTCCCCTCAAATGCATCCCTCCCAGATTATATAAAATCATTATGTGCATTAGTAGATAAATTAATTAACTGAGTAGATATTTATGCAGGCAAAATGACATCATCCATACACAAGGGGGCGGTATCAGCATGGTCGGGGAAAGAAGTACAGATTATTATTTTTTGAAAATGTACTGGGGGGGGACATAGGACTGAGCATGCTCAGTGGGTACGGAATGCTAATTGATCAGGTGACAGGGGAGGAAAACCAGGAAGGAAGGAGAATGGACTGGACCATGCTGAACAAGAGCATTCCATGCTGCAACCCTTTGTTGCAGTTTCCTCTTGTTCCCTCTATTGCCAGAGTTCCTGGGCAAGTGCTGACCCTTTGCTTATGTAGTCAAAACGGCACCACCCATGCATGAGGGGGAAATCAGCAGAAGTACACAAAATATTGGGGGGGGTCTAATGGGGAACCCCAAAAACATTGCACTGAGGACTGAGCCCGCTCAGTGGGTACAACATGCTGCCTATCTGTGGGAAGGGGGATAGGAACCTGGGTGCGGGAGAGTTGATGGAATGGAGCACTGTAGAAGTGGGCATGGCTGGCAAAGTGAATAGGAGAGCTCAGTACTGCAACATTTTATTCCGAGTCCCAATTTTAGTTATTTAAAGGATTGTCAATGACATTTTCATTCCCCACCCCTTAGCATTGCATGTGTCTACTTTTTTTCTTTTTAAAAAAATCTTCTGAAATTGAAGACAATTCACCCTCAAAATCCTCACGGATGACACAAATGTTTAGAAATACATTTCCCTGAAGAAGAAAAGCAAGATTACTAGCCTAATCCCTTCACCCTTGAGTTTCTGCCAGTCAGCACGGCATGGCCCCAGCCCGTTCCCCATACAATCCTTTCAGCCCTTCTGTTTCCTGGCTTCTGCTGCTAACCAGTTTTCCAACATAGTGTAATATATGCCAAGCTGCCACAGCTCCCAGGAGATGACTGACAGTCCCAAAATAGCTCTGGGACAGTGTACAGCAAGCCACATCCTCTCCTCCTCTCCTTCCTCACGTTGCTGGCATCAGAAGACCCCAGAGAGAGAGAGAAAACCCCACCCCATTTTATAGCTTTCTGCCAGCTGTCTGGTAGGAAATCTGATTGGTTTCCATCTGTGCAGCTACACTAGTAAAGTAGCACAGTGGATGATCTGGATCAGAGATTAGAAAGCCGTGTATTTAAATGCATGACTTGTTGCAAAATACAGAATAGTTAGTAGTTCAGCAGCAGCAGCAGCAAAACCTGCTCTTTGTGGAATAATATTGCAACATCAGAAACACAGAAACTCACTAAACGATGTCTTTTTTTTCCTTGCAAAGGATTCAACCTTGTAACACAACAGCTCTAACAGGGGTGTGGGGTGTACAATTTTTAATGTGTGGAATTGTTTTTAAATGCTTGTATTGTTTTTATATGTGGCATTGCTTTTAATCGATTTATGTATTGTTTTGGTCCTTGTTTTATGGTTGTAGATATTCTATTTGTCTTGTAATTGCTTATTCTATTGCTTAAACCCACCCTGGGTGAAGGGTGGCTAATAAATCTCATTAAATAAATAATAAATGTACAATTTTCAAAGCAAGCATGGCTTGAATCAGGGGCGTACCCAGGATCAAACCTAGGGGGGCGGGCAAGCCATGGTCGTTCAGGTTTGCTTTGAACTAGGGGGGGGCAAGCCATGGTCGTTCAGGTTTGCTTTGAACTGGGGGGGGGGCAAGCCATGGTCGTTCAGGTTTGCTTTGAACTAGGGGGGGGGCAAGCCATGGTCGTTCAGGTTTGCTTTGAACTGGGGGGGGGCAAGCCATGGTCGTTCAGGTTTGCTTTGAACTAGGGGGGGGGCAAGCCATGGTCGTTCAGGTTTGCTTTGAATGGACGCTGATCATTTTTGCTTCTAGGGCTGCCTTCTAGTACGCCCATGGCTTGAATCGAGCCTGGCAGGCGCTGAGCGCAATCTGCACTACTAACATTTAAACGAGGGGTGACAAACTTTCTTGTCCACAGCTTTACTTGACAGGGAAATGGTTTTTAAAGGTAGGATGGGCACATGGATATTACCTCTGCTCTGGAAGAGGCCAAACTCATACACACAATGTGGGCCATCGTTAATCATCCTCACCACCACCTATGAAAGCATCACCAGATTGTGCTGCAAAATACACTTCTGGGTAGTTTTTGACAATGCAGAGGTGCGCAACCTGGGAATAATTTTGGACTCACAGCTGTCCATGGAGGCGCAAGTCAATTCTGTGTCCAGGGCAGCTGTCTACCAGCTCCACCTGGTACACATATCAAAATGACGCAAACCGTGAAGAATATTCAATCATATATATATGCATATGCAAACGGAGGAAATCCACTCCATACAACGTACAAATGTCTCAAAAGGTGCAAAGAGATTCAAAAGTGTAATGTCCGATGTCATAAAGTGCTAAAGTCTCTCAGGAGTCCACATCTGCTTCTCCCGACGGGCGGCTAGCTTGTATTATCCCCGTTTCACTATTATCGTTTCTTCAGGGACGGACATCGTCTTAAATAATAATCATTATAATTTACAATGTACATAGTGAGCGTTTGCATTCTTAGAATCAATAAACATATTAACATCTAAAAAGTTATTCACCAAATTGTTCATACATAAACACTTAATTAGGCTGAAACGCTCACAACCTCAACGGTTCCTGGTTGGCAAAGCTAAACTAAACAGAAGGTTACAAGGTTAAATACAATTTCTCCTAAGTCTCAATCATGACAGGGCAATACATTGACAAACACCAATAGGTTTTTGGTACACAGGCTGAGACCCTACCTGCCCGCAGACTGTCTTGCCAGAGTGGTGCATGCTCTGGTTATCTCCCACTTGGACTGCTGCGATGTGGTCTATGTAGGGCTACCTTTCAAGGTGACTTTGAGCTAGACTGGTGACTGGGAGTGGCCACCAGGACCATATAACACCAGTCCTAAAGGATCTTCATTGGCTTCCAGTATGTTTCCGAGCACGATTCAAAGTGTTGGTGCTGACCTTTAAAGCCCTAAACGGCCTCAGCCCAGTATACCTGAAGGAGCGTCTCCACCTCCATCGCTCAGCCTGGACACTGAGGTCCAACGTTGAGGGTCCTCTGCTGGTTCCCTCACTGCGAGAAACAAAGTTACAGGGAACCAGGCAGAGGACCTTCTTGGTAGTGGCACCCTCCCTGTGAAACACCCTCCCTTCAGATGTCAGAATATACAACTTTTAGAAGACATCTGAAGGCAGCCCTGTACTGGGGAGTTTTTATTGTTTGATGTTTTATTATATTTTGATATATGCTGTAAGGCGCCCAGAGTGGCTGGGGAAACCCAGCCAAATGGGCAGGGTACAAATAAGATGGTGATGATGATTGATTAGAGAAATGTAATTTTAAAATATTTGGTTGTAAGTCACTTACAATGACTTACAACTGCCCAATGTTAGACAGCTAACAAACGTATAATTAATGACTTGATAGTATTATTATCGACCAGGAAAGAGGGAGAGAGAGATCAATAACAATAACAATAATTTGCATGTCAATGAGAATATATAAAACACATGCATACACACATAACAGGTAGGTGAGTGCACAAAGTGGTACCGTATTTTTCGCTCTATAAGGCGCACCTGACCATAGGACGCACCTAGGTTTTAGAGGGGAAAAGCCCCATTTTTTGAGGATCAGCTCAAAGTTGTTGAGCTTACTTTGCAAAGGGGAAAAACCCTGTTTTGTGGGGTTTAACTCACAGTCCTGCAGCTTCAGGAAGCCATTTCTACAGTTTCCAGACAGATAATCTAATCAGCCAGTCACATGTCGCTGGGGAAACAGCCTCCCTCTGCAAGGGGGCGGGGCTGCAATCTCTCTCCCTTATCTCTCTCCCCGATCGTTTGCTGAGCAGCTGCTCAGCGGGCTTCCTTTCAACACCCCCTTCTCTCTCTCTTTTTTTAAAAAAAGCACGATCTGCTTTTGCCCCTGGGCAGTTCAGCTCCAGGGACCACACATTCGCTCCATAAGACGCACAGACATTTCCCCTTACTTTTTAGGAGGAAAAAAGTGTGTCTTATGGAGCGAAAAATACGGTAATTCCTGAGAAGTGGTCTCTGTGGGTGCGTAACTGCTCCAAAGGAATTACCGGTAAAAACATACTTCCAAATGTCCTGTCCTGCAAATAAAAGTCTCTAACAGCTGCCCTGAACTTCCTGCCATATCGGAATGCAGTATTTTAGTGTTACCCTACTGTGGCTTTTGGTTTGTTTATTTTTTTCTATTTAAGTTTTTGACGGCAGTGAATTGACAAAATCTAAATTTGTTTACTTGTGCTGCCCATCAAAGAGAAACAAGGATCTGGATCGCCCTCCTCGGACACAAAAAACCACATACAGTTCAAGGAAGAGAATTATATGGATCCTAAAAACAGCACAGACTTCTTGGCCCTGTGTGTTTATGGCAGGGATGAGGCCCTCCAGACGTTATTGAGCTGCGGTGCTTGCTTCTGAGTCAGTGGGGCTTACTTCTGAGTAGGAGCATATAGAACACTGTAAGGCTTTCATCCGATACCCACTGAGTTTAATGGGGCTTCCTTCTCACTGACATGCAAAGGACTGCACTGCCATGTAAGGTTTGTTCATACGTTACAATGGACACAGGTACAAGCTGTCTATGCACATGTGAAAGTGTTTGCGTGAAGGATTTGAAACAGCATTTACTGTGTACATGGGTACACAGACTGTACACTGATTGAATGTTACATGAGAATAACGGCACAAGTGTGCAACTCAACTCTTTTTGTACATAGGCCCACAGATGGCACATTCATGGAATGTAACATGTGGACACCCCTTTTGAAACATACAAAACTATCTTGCACTAAATCTGACCAGACCCTTAGCCTAGAACTGCCAGCTCAGGGAAGGTACTGGTATATTTCCCAGCCCTGTTACCTGAGATCTTTTAACTGGACATGCCAGGGATTGATTTGGGACTCCTTATTCATTCAAGGCATGTGCTCTCCCACTGCGCAGACCTGGAAACCCTCCCCAAAGCTCAGACTCTAGCTTCTGAAATGTTCTCAGGGTTGGGCTTTCTGAAATAGGTTGTTATTTAAAGAATGGAAACTAGTAATCTTTCATCTTTTTTTTTTTTTTAAAGAAAAACAACCACTATGGTTTTGCTGCTAGGAAATGTCAGAAATATTCAGAGGCAACACTTTAATCTTGCTTATTTCTGAAGGTTGAGGGATTGGCAATGCAAATCACTTCTTGCAAGTTTAAAATACCGAAAGCAGTAATGAACGTTCAGAGCCCAAGAATCCCTATTATTTTAAGTGAGACTGTAACTATGCAGCATGTAATGACTATTTAGGAATTGTCACTAAGTGCAGCATAGTAGCTTCCTATGCCAAGCTAGAAGAGGGGAAATGATGGATAGGCAATTATCTCCTCTATTGTTAAAGCTACTGTTTGTGAGAGGGGGTTTCTTGTACAGTGGTACCTCGGGTTACAAACGCTTCAGGTTACAGACACTTCAGGTTACAGACTCTGCTAACCCAGAAATATTACCTTGGGTTAAGAACTTTGCTTCAGGATGAGAACAGAAGTCGCAGTGGCAGCGGGAGGCCCCATTAGCTAAAGTGGTGCTTCAGGTTAAGAACGTTTTCAGGTTAAGAACGGACCTCCGGAACGAATTAAGTACGTAACCAGAGGTACCACTGTATTTTTAAGAGATGTCTGAAAGGCATACATCCAACAAAGTCCTGGAAGGCTGCGCCTGTACAACTTCGCCCTCTCGTTTAGCTACATCCATAACTGGACCACCCTGTCAAAGAGTGAGCCAGCAGTAAATCACACCATTCAGAGTCAGAGTTAACTCTTTGTTAGCAAGAGGATAGTCTTCATATACTTGATGGAATGTCAGGCCTAATGAGCACAGCAGCTCATCCCCAGTAAGTCTTGCCTTGTGAAGTTGCCAAGACTGAAAGTCCCCACTTCCCCACAGCTGTCTTAAGTCCCCTCCTCCCCAGGGCTTTTTCCAGGCATTTGGAGGCCATGCCTGCATGTAGCCTGCCACTGCTCTGCCTGTTCCAGCTCTCTTCTGGAGGTGAGCTTGTTGCAGCAGGAGGGGAAGACACTTGTGACTTTTCACAGCCCGACTCATCTCTGCCTCTTGACCTGCTTCACCCTCTGCCCCTGATTCTGGACTTCTCTCTGCCACCAACTCTCCCAGCTCACTAAGCCCTGTTGCCTCTGCCCAGTCTTCTCCCTCTGCCTACTCACTTCTGTCTCACTACCACTCCCTGGGCTCTGAGCCTTCTTCCCTTGGTGGTTCCCCAACTCGTTCCTCTCCATTCCTCTGCCCCGAACCAGTCCATCACACCATCCAACGGCCACTCTGACAGGTAGATGGGGCTGCTCACCTTTCAATCAGCTGACCTTGTATGATGTCAATTGATTCAGATTTAAGCCTGCATTTGCAAAGGAATAATTAACGGCACAGCTAGTCCATTCTGCTTATTCTTTCCTGCTTGAATTCTGCACCGTTTTCTGCAGCAGTTCAGGGTGACAGGAAAGGGCCTCAGATTTTTAAAACACATCAAATTCCAGCAGTGACTGGCAGGGAAGAAGCAAGGGCACACTTAAGAGTGAACTCCTGTTTCTTCCTGTTGAAGTTGGCGCCTGAGGTCATATGACATGTTGTGGTTTGGGACAACCCACATTGTGCGTCAAATAGGGGGGCCTAGTGCGTCTAACTGGGTCCGGAGGTTGTGCCTAATGCACTGCAGCCCTTCCAGAAAAAGACCGTCATAACTGTTCCTGGTTAATTCCATAATTATCCCTGATGAGATATTTCCTGCTCTTGCTGCTGCTGCAGCTGGAATGAAAAAGAATGGGGGTTGCATCTATGAGCAAGATCCAGTTTAACAACTAATAAGGCATTCTGTCTTCAGCCAGTCAGCCTGCAAAGAGCCCTGATGTGAAAATGAAACAGGGTTCTTGCATCATCACTTGCAATAAAGTTTATGTCAATCAAACTGCCCTGCCTTGTGCAATCCTTTCCTTTTAAATTATTCTCACACAGTCCTGGAGTTCTCCACTTACTTACTTTCAGCACAGTCCTAATCATGTCTTCACAGAATTAAGTCCTGCTGAATTCAGTTGGGCTCACTCCTAGGTAAATGGGGTTAGAACTGCAGCTGTACTTAAAATGCTTTCAATGCGAATAGTTCCAGGGTGGCTAACAATACCCAAACAATAAAATTATTAACACAAAAAAACAACAGATAAAATGGTCAACGGAGAAGAATGGCAGGTAGAATTGCAATGTAAATCTAACATCACCAGATGTTAAATGGCCCATGTCCTACACCCTAGGGCAGTCGTGGAAGTGGTGGCCCTCCAGATGTTGGACTCTGAATCCCATCAGTCCCAGACAACTTGTCCAGTAGTCAGGGATGCTGACAGTTCAAGTATCTGGCCCTAAACTAAGTTGCTTAATAATCACCTGGAAACTCCAACTAGATGACCTCCACAGTTGAGATGTCTAGAGGACTTGGTCCTGCTAACAACTGACCACGGCTAGGCTAAGGCAAGCAACTCTCCCCAAACAGCCCAAATAACCAGCGACAGGGTAGATAGGAACTGAGCCAGAGGAAAGTGTTCATGTGCTGTTATCCAGCACATTCTTCCTCTGCAAGGGAAGCAGGGCCTCCAGTATCCTGGCCCCCAAGGCTGTAGGATTAGCATCCTGAGGTAGTAAAAGGTAAAAGTAAAGGGACCCCTGACCATTAGGTCAAGTCGTGACCGACTCTGGGGTTGCGGCACTCATCTCACATTATTGGCCAAGGGAGCCGGCGTACAGCTTCCAGGTCATGTGGCCAGCATGACAAAGCCGCTTCTGGCGAACCAGAGCAGCGCACGGAAACGGCGTTTACATTCCCACCGGAGCGGTACCTATTTATCTACTTGCACTTTGACGTGCTTTCGAACTGCTAGGTTGGCAGGAACAGGGACCGAGCAACGGGAGCTCACCCCATCGCGGGGATTCGAACCGCCGACCTTCTGATCAGCAAGCCCTAGGCTCTGTGGTTTAACCCACAGCGCCACCCGCGTCTGCCCCAAACTAGTGTGCACTGTGTCTTAGAAACCTCAAAGCAGACCAGAGAATATCACCATGAGGAGAGCAGGAATCATGAGGGGAACAAGGGGGACCCCAGTCACATCATGGCACAGCCTAGGAATGGGCACTGGAGGTTTCTGTTCCCTGTTTCCCCTTTTTTAATACGTAGTCATAAAGTAAGCCATGGCAGGGTTTTTGTACCTTTGTGAGAAGTAAGACGTACCCCAAAAGTAAGCCATGGTGCCGCCATTGTTCCCGTCACCTCCTCAGCCCCTCCTGCGTGCGCAGGGAGCCAGCGAACCAGCGAGAGGCGCGGGGGGAAAACGCACCTCTTGCGGAGTTCTGCCCCGCCTGCTCAGCGCGCAGGGGGAGGCTGTACCGTACCATACTGACGTAATAAAAATAAGACATCCCCCAAAAATAAGCCACCCTGTGTTTTTTTGAGGAAAAAAATTTATAAGACGGTGTCTTAAAAAGGGGGAAAGACGGTACAAGCTCACTGGAGCAAAGCCCTCCTTGCTTTCCTATGATGCTAAGAAGCCTGTACACATGTACAATAGCATCCCAAGCCTCTAAAAACTTTGTTACCTGAATGGAAATGATGGGGCAATCACACACACCCATTTGGAGTACATATATCTTGCATTTACAGCACATCTCCCTTCCAAAGCATCTTGGGAACTGTATTTTGTTACAGGTGCAGCCCTGTTAGGGGTAAACTACAGTTCCCAGGATTCTATTTTCAAGGGGGGTATTACGTACCTTGACTATATGGTATGTGAGGAGCCTCAGACTGCATTGTGGGAATCAACGGAACAAAAATATCTGGCCTTTGGGGCCTTTCCCTCCTGTTCTGCACAATGGGCAAACTGTTGTGTATTAAGCAATAACACAGTCAAGACATTTTAATATAGAGTATTGTGCTGTATTACAGACCTTATTTGAATGTATGAGTTACAGCGGGAACAGCAATCATTTGCTGTTCAGAGAGCAGGATTTGGATCCTCTGCCGGATTGGTTTCTTCAGGAGGGAATCCGTGCCATTGGTTCCCGCCAAAATGTATCTTCTCCCTACTAGCCTACTGTTATTATAAAAACCCCAGTTTTCTCCAGTCCTGTGGCTGGCTCTTCCCTGTTTCTGAAATAAATAGATGTTGTACCTGATTCTCGCCTCCAGTCATTGACCCACGACATAACACAAACAATTTGTTCCAAAATAATTTTGAGATTCATATATCCCAGTGACATCACATCCCCATAGCTTTGTACCTGATGAGCAAGTGAAACCGCCACCCTTCCTTCGGGGAGTCTGATTAGAGTGAATGTCAAACATTCACAGTGTGAGAAAGAAAGGGAAGCTCACGAAAGTGGCAAGCAGCAACATGCAGCCCAGAAGGTGAGGTGAACTAGAAAATTGGTGCTTGAGAGAAGCAAGCGTATCCCTTGAGATCATTCCTCTTTTTTATGAGTTTCCTTTGAATGTTCATATGAAATGGCTTAGCATCAGCACGTTGTGCCGTATTGAGGAAGGAGGAATATCAATGGTAAGTAATTTACGATGAATCCTAAATCCATTTACCTGGAGTAGACCCCATCAAATTACATATGACTTAATTCTGACAAGACATGATTAGAATTATGCTCTTACGCTACTGACAGTACAGTCCTATAAATGTATCCACTGATGTAAGCCACGTTGAGTTCAGGCAGACTGAAGAGGAGGAGAAGGAGATAATGGAGGGCAGAAACACAAAAAATGTAGAGCAAAGTGTTATCACACATCTCTATCTGCGTACAACTTTCAAAATGAACGTAGCACAACATATAATATCCTATGAGTTTGCTCCAACAATCAATCCAGCTCAAATATCTCTCAATATGTAGAATGTGTAGAAGTCACTTCTGCGGTTGTTGCAATTGGTATTCTCTTTTCAGTACTTATTAAGAGTAAAAAAAAAAAAAAGCTAGCCCATTGATCTTTCTATACTTGCTAGAACAACTAACATTGATTCCCCTATCCATTGTGTTTGGAATAATAGAAGAGCGTGGCTTTTTTTGTTCATTGCCAGCAGCATGCTTTCTGTTTGTGCATCAGCATCATTGATTGGGTTACAGCAGCTACTGGGGGAAAAGAATTTGTTGGTTGACTGTGAGACAGCATAAAATATTCTAGCCTTGTTTGTGAGATGCTTACACACAGTCAGCGCTTCTAAAAACAACCCAGCTACTCATCCATTAACAAGACAAGCAACTTTCCTTCTACCAATGCTGGTTTCTATTTGCCTGTGTGTCTTACAGTGTAATTCATGTTTATTCGAAAGTTGGACTTAGTGTTTGTCCCATGGGTTTATTCCCTATTAAGTGGATTTAGGATTTCATTCAAAAGTCCATTAAAAGTTAAGCCAGATTGTTACTGATTGTAAAGGACACACGTATCTCAACAAACTAGGATTCATCAGGGCCTGTCGTGAGCCACATTGAGCAAGCTTCCGTAAAACCATCAAAATGAATGGACTCCATTGCCAAATGCAGCCAAGCTGCATGGATGGATGGATGGAAGGAAGGAAGGAAGGAAGGAAGGAAGGAAGGAAGGAAGGAAGGAAGGCTCAGGATAGCCCTAGCATTTATGAATCAGCTTTTTGAAAATAAATGCACCACTGTAAATATTCCATCCCAAACAAACCCCCCACACAAAAACCCCAATGACTTACAATTTGCCTATAGAAAATCAGAATGTGAAGAGCTGCAGCTATACTTTAGGAAGAGAAGGAAATAAAACGATTTGCTTACCCTTCAAAAATAATAGCAGCAGTTGTAAACTACTTATAGTAGTGATACAACCACTGTTGCTCTTGAGGATAAAAACAAATGATGCCCAACCCTGTAAAATGTAACCAGGAATAATATTTCACCTGTAAATGTATGAATAGAAAACAAAATTGAATTGGATCCAATCTAGATTCTTTGGGAACACCACAAAGGTTGTTCACACCAAGTGGGGTTCCCTCTTCTTTTCTTCCTTTTTCTTTGAGCAAAGTCCCATGCCTTATTAAAATTGCTTTTGAAACTTCTGTCATTTTCAGAAATGACTTGCTGTGTGGCATGGGATCTATGCTGTTCAAGTCTCGGCCTGCAGAATCAGTTGCTGGTTTTTTAGATCCCGGCCTGTAACACCACATATGACTATGGTGCATTTGTATGCTGTGTAAGGTGAAAATACAATGGCAAGTCCCTGTCCTGAAAAGCTTACAGTCTAAAACAGGGTTTCCCAAACTTGGGTCTCCAGCTGTTTTTGGACTACAACTCCCATCATCCCTAGCTAGCAGGACTGGTGGTCAGGGATGATGGGAATTGTAGTCCCAAAACAGCTGGAGACACAAGTTTGGGAAACCATGGCCTAAAACAAAATAAGGTGGGTTTCCATAGTAACATCCGCACAATACATTTAAAGCACATGACTTCCCCCAAAGAATTCTAGAAACTATAGCTTGCCAAGGGTGCTGGGAGTTATAGTACTGTGAAGCATAAACTACAGTTCCCAGAATTATCTGGTTGAAACCATGTGCTTTAAATGTATGGTGTGGTTGTGCTTTCAATGCATCTGTGAAGCACTCTGTCTTTGAGGGACATTCCTATCTCTCTTCAGTGAACAGAGAAATCCCTCTGATATTTGAACTTTGAACTATGCCCATAGACTTTACAGCCTCACAGGCATTTCCTAACCGTACTTCCCGTTTCCCAAATGTGTTTGCAACTTTTGAATTGTGCCCATAAGATTTCACAGTCACACAGTCGTTTTAATTGTAATTTTGATTTCCAAATATATTTGTATTGTGCATGTTTATTTGTTTATAGGTTCTTACCCTGTTCTTCTAGTGTACACACATTCTTAAGGGTGTCTTACGGCAAATTAAAATCCCAATGGATCATTTCCAACATTAGTCATCATCCAACATTAGTCATACTCATTGGTAGTCCACTGATTTGAGTGTCTCTACTCAGAGTATGACTCAGTTGAGTACCACCTAATTAAATCAACCATAGCAAATGAAAACACCTTTATGTTTTCTTTACATTTCTCTGATTTAATAAACTCTTGTTAATTTGCTTAAATTTCCAGCCTCAATATTCCCATATTGTCTAGACAGCATTAAAAAAAACAACACATCTCAACTAAACAGCTTTAATATACTGCGTAAGACAATATCACTGTATCAGGGATTCTTAAGTTACTGTGTATTGCTTCCCAGGGACTTAAAGAAATGTTCTTTTAATTCTCTCTCTCTCTCTCTCTCTCTCTCTCTCTCTCTCACACACACACACACACACACACTCCTCCTGTGTGCTCTGAATTGAGGAACATTTTTGCTGTATCATTAAAAAAGAACATGTGCCACATATAATATGGAACAAACGCAATTTGGCAAGCTATGCCACTTCATTGGAGATAGGTACAAACTTAACTAAAAACATTTCCTGTGTGATTTTGCTATAAGCCCCCAGAGATACCATACTTTGCATCCTTGAAGAATTCATGCTTTAAGCCAGGCATGGCCAAACTTGGCCCTCCAGATGTTTTGGGACTACAACTCCCATCATCCCTAGCTAACAGGACCAGTGGTCAGGGATGATGGGAATTGTAGTTCCAAAACATCTGGAGGGCCAAGTTTAGCCATGCCTGCTTTAAGCCAACTCAGAAAGAAAGAGAGACCTTCTTAGCAATAATCAAAGCCTCCAAGTTTTCTGGGCTGGTCTTTACATCTCTCTGAAGTATATCTGAAACATAAAAACAACCAAATCTTTGGTGCAGACTCCCTTGCTTTAACCACTTAAACTTGAAAGGGCTCTTTGGTTTTGTGATGCAGCTGTTCCTCTTGCTTAATACTGCGAATGAGTCATTATTGCTAGATTTGTGAGACTGCAGTCTCTTTCCACAGAAAAGCAAATGGTGTTGTAAACAATGTGCACTGATAATATTGCACTATGAGCAGAGTAGCAGCTTGCTCTTTCCTTTACCACAAGTAAAAATGGTTGTGAAATGCCTAACAGAAGCTCCAAGTGCCATCATGTTTACAATATGAGCAGCCCTTCCATCCAGCTATGAAAGAGGAGGGATGCAGATCCACTCCAGGGGTGCAACTGAGACCAGCACCTTTCAGTTCTGACTCCCCTTTAGCTGTTTCCTTTCCAACGGATCATTGGAAGACCTTGTAACTAAGAGCTGGCACTTGAGTTCACTCCTTCCTCCCAATCCATCTTCCTTTTGTGTCACATCTTTTAAATTGTAAGCCCGAGGGCAGGAACAGTCTTGCCTGTAGTGATTTGCAAGCCACTCCTAGCCTTTTTTGGCTGAAAGACAGGGTTTAAATTGTATAAAATTAACAAACAAGAAAATGTACAGCGCCCCATAACAACAAAACATATCTAGGCAGCTTATAGTATTAAAACAGGCGGCCAATAGTTCTATTAGACTTTGATGTTAAAAAACAGAGCTCTTTGCAAACAGTGACTGCCTATTTTCTTTGAATGGTTCATGCTCCCTATGAGACTAAATGCAAGGAACGTTCCCCAGCATTGAAGAAAATTTGCTGTTATCTCCTGTGACCAACGTCCCTCTGCTCATTAAAGGCCCTGCTAACTAGGCTCTGGCGGCAGAATTTATTGCACAGCAAACTATTGCTTTCAGAAAGTATCCAATATTTAAAAAAGGTAAGGTAAAGGACCCCTGGATGGTTAAGTCCAGTCAAAGGCGACTGGGGTTGTGGCGCTCATCTCGCTTTCAGGCCAAGGGAGCCGGCGTTTGTCCACAGACAGTTTTCTGGGTCATGTGGCCAGCATGACTAAACTGCTATTGGCGCACGGAGGACCGTGACGAGTGCCAGAGCGCACGGAAACGCCGTTTACTTTCCCGCCACAGCAGTACCTATTTATCTACTTGCACTGGCATGCTTTCGAACTGTGGTTGTCTGTGTCTAAACATTTTGCCACTGCCACCAGGCCATCTGCCACCAACTGCCCTGCATAAAGGGTCCACCACCATCAAATGGGAAAAATAAAGTCAATGAGAAAGATGCAGGGGTTTTAATGCCTGGGCCAAATACTTTCATAATCAGACCACTCTGTTAAACATAGATAAGCTTCTATAAACAGAAACACTTACAGACCTGTTTCTCTGTCCAGCTGTTTTGACTCCGTCCATCTTGTGGTATAGATGAGCAAATGATACAGCTTGGCGATTTGTCCTGGTATTTCCCAGGTCACCTGGAGTTTAACAGGGTAATCCTATGTTCTTGGATCTTTATTCACTTCCAGGGAATTGGAAGAAATATCATATCACCAAATTGTGAGGATGACACACCGACAGGCTGGCTGCTGGCTTTAAATATCACGTTTCTGGCAAAGACACATATTGGCCGAGTGATGCCATTTATTGGCTCAGTTTCTGCTGGTGAGAGCATATTTATTTATATGCTCTTATGCCACCTTGCAAAAGACCATTAGTTTCACATACATAATAATATTAAAATACAAAACAGGTACATTGTGCTTACAAATGATTTACTGTACAATCTGCTTGCTGGGTTTCCAGTCCAAGCTCCCAATGGCCTTCCTTTTACACACACATACACACACACCCCGTGCTGAACACTGCCATGCACTTCCATGATTCTGAGACATACCAGTAGTGAGGAAGAAGAAGAAGAAGAAGAAGAAGAAGAAGAAGAGTAGTTTGGATTTGATATCCCACTTTATCACTACCCGAAGGAGTCTCAAAGTGGCTAACATTCTCCTTTCCCTTCCTCCCCAACAACAAACACTTTGTGAGGCGAGTGGGGCTGAGAGACTTCAAAGAAGTGTGACTAGCCCAAGGTCACCCAGCAGCTGCATGTGGAGGAGCGGAGACACGAACCCAGTTCACCAGATTACCTGAAGCTTGGGACTGAATGTACTCCTCCCGGCCTCTGGATCTGACCCTAGGAATTCTCCCTCGGCCACACCCCTTCTCCCCTCACCAGCCTCATTCCACGCAA
The DNA here is from genome assembly GCA_034641385.1 of Darevskia mixta. Lineage (NCBI taxonomy): Eukaryota > Metazoa > Chordata > Lepidosauria > Squamata > Lacertidae > Darevskia > Darevskia mixta. The sequence goes on from JAWWNH010000010.1 coordinate 6,697,592, forward strand.
CTCCTTGTGGTTGGAGTGCCTCCTTGAGCTGTGAACTGTCTCTCGTTGCTTAAAGCTCTTGACTTTTGAGTGGACTGTGATTGTGCAAAGGTAAGAGTTGCACCAGTTGTTTCACCTGCTTTGGCCCCTGGCAGCTTCCCCTCAGGTTGAAGCATTTCTTCCACCCCTGCCTTATTATCCGTGCTTTTTTTCTTGCAAGAAATATTTAGGGGCACTCTAATTTTGACTCAAGAAATTCACCATTGGGAAAAATAAATACAGTAAATAGACAAAAGTACAAAGATTCACAAAATGTTTAGGGGTATGCGTACCCCCAGAAAAAAGCACTGCTTATTATACTTTCCCCCACTCTGGTTCCATCTCTCACCTTGGGTGATCGGATGTGTGAGACTGGCTCTAATGACAATGACATATTTAAATGTTACATTTGTATGGTTGCTTAGTACTTTGTTGCTTGTAGTTTGAATCCATTGCTCCGTGTCCGCTTCTCTGGAGCAGCAGAAAACAACCTTTCTCCCTCCTCTATATGACATCCTTTGTGGAAGAGACCCCAAGGGCCATCCAGTCCAACCCCCTGCCAAGCAGGAAACACCATCAAAGCATTCCTGACAGGTGGCTGTCAAGCCTCTGCTTAAAGACCTCCAAAGAAGGAGACTCCACCACACTCCTTGGCAGCAGATTCCACTGTCGAACAGCTCTTACTGTCAGGAAGTTCTATCTAATGTTTAGGTGGAATCCTCTTTCTTGTAGTTTGAATCCATTGCTCCATGTCCTCTTCTCAGGAGCAGCAGAAAACAACTTTTCTCCTTCCTCTATATGACATCCTTCTATATATTTGAACATGGCTATCATATCACCCCTTAACCTTCTCTTCTCCAGGCTAAACATACCCAGCTCCCTAAGCCGTTCCTCATAAGGCATCGTTTCCAGGCCTTTGACCATTTTGGTTGCCCTCTTCGGGACACGTTCCAGCTTGTCAGTATCCTTCTTGAACTGTGGTGCCCAGAATTGGACACAATATTCCAGGTGGGGTCTGACCAGAGCGGAATACAGTGGTACTATTACTTCCCTTGATCTAGATGCTATACTCCTATTGATGCAGCCCAGAATTGCATTGGCTTTTTTAGCTGCTGCATATATGTATTATATCAGTATATATATGTAGTATGTACATGTATGTACATATATGTATTTATCAGTATATAATATGTAGACAAGAATTAACACTTGTATACATATACGTGTACACGTGTATATTAATCATAATAATTTTATTATTATTATACCCCACCCATCTGGCTGGGTTTCAATATAATTAAAGCCACAGACACTGCTATAAATGTTTAATTCTTTTTTTTATTATCCCACCCATGTTTTTAGCTGTTCTTATTTTATCTGTAAGCTGCCTTGATTCCCCACCAGGATAAAAGACGGGGTATAAATACATGTAATAGTAATAATAATGATGGGGATATATGTGTGACCCAGCGGGCAGCAGAGACCTTGACTCCCTCCCGCGGAGCCGCAATCCATCTCGTACAAGGCAGCAGCAAGCCACGCCTCTCGCCGCCGCCACTTCTGCGCATGCGTTCGCCTCCTGAGGCTCCTCCTGATCTGCGCTGGGAGTAACGCATGCGCGTCGCCGCCTGTGTGTGGCGAAAACCCTCCTCGCTTGCAGCTGCTCGAGCTGTCGGGTCGCCGGCGGTGACACTCCGAGCGCGCGCGCGGCGACGGCGGCCGTAACAAAAAACAACAACAAAACCAATAGGAAGAAGAAGAAGAGACAGCCGCGAGGGGGCGGGGCTTGAGAGAGCGGCCGCTCGCGCCCTCCTCGGAATCCTGAGGGCCATTCGAACCCAACCGCCGGCGCGAGGCGAAGGAGCCCAACCGCCGCCCAGCAACCGCCGCTCCGAGGGCTCCCCCAGGCTGAGCTGAGCTCCGGCGGGCGTCCCGTCCCGCGCCTCTCCCGCTTTCGGTAGCTGCGGGCCCTTCCTCGGCTGCCCCGCCCTGGCCGGCTTGGCTTGGCGGCCCGTCGTCGCCCTCGCTTTCCCTTCCGGACGGAGGCGGCTTCTGGTGAGGGAATCCGGGAGCTTTGGGGCGGGCGGGCTCCGTTGCCCGAGGGGATGGGTGGGGATCCTGACGGGTGGCCCTGGGCATGCCGGAAGGCGGCGGGGCGGGGAAGGGAAGGAGGCAGGCTCGCCGCCGCGCAGGGAACTCCCGGCGTTCCTGACGAGGCGAGGCCGTGAGGCTGATTCGTTGCGGGCTCCGGTTGGAAAGGGACACCCAGGGTCATCTAGTCCGACCCCCTTTCCACGCAGGAACCTTTCGCCCAACGTGGGCCTCGAACCCGCCCTAAGAGTCTCACCCAGTGCTTCTCAACCATGGGTCCCCTGGCTGGGGTCGGACTACAGTTCGCATCACCCCTCACCGCTGGTGCTGCTAGCTGGGGATGATGGGAGTTGTAGTCCAACAACAGCCAGCGGACCCAGGTTTGAGAAGCACTGGATGAGACATTTAATCTTATTGTGGCAGGTTCGAGCCCCACGTTGGGCATGGCAGGGGGTTGGACTAGATGAACCTGGGTGTCCCTTCCAGGTGGTACAGCCTCAGCTGTCCGTGGAGCTTCCCCCTCCATCGTGGTGAATGAAATCTCTGCTGTAGATCATTTAAAGGGTTGGGTTGGCAGTTCTGGATCCTGAGAGGAGTCTTGCGATCTTCAGGGCTGCAACCCTCAACATCTTGCACTTGCAAATTAGATCCACTGAAGCCAGGGGCAGGACGGGGCTGGGGAGTAAGTAGTGCTAAGTAACTATTGAGATTTTATCATTTGCAACCTTCCATAGGCAAAAAATAGATCCCAGCTCCTGCTGAGTATAGCATCTAAATTACACTCCGTAAAGATGTCTAGAATTGCGCTGTAAGAGTTCTTTAGATCTGTGGACGATCTTAAACTGGTTATCCAGAGGCAAATCCCGATAATCTCAATGGGTTGGATGCAGAGTAGGTTAGTTGCGCTTAAGTCCCAGCTAAAGTTTCACATTGATTTCAGTAGGACTTAAGTAACTGATTCTGTTTCTTAGCATTTTAGAAAGTACTTTAAGTGTGCTAGCACAGTGATAATACTGTACAGCATTGAAGTATGAACTTGTCAGTTAATCCATGTTCATTACCCTTTTATGCATTGTTTAAATACCTTGTCAGGGCGTATATTCAAGATCACTTAACGAAGATTAATTACCCTTCAATTGTTTTTAATCCCCAGTTCTACTCTGTTGTGGTGGGAAAGGGACTGGGATTTTTCCACCCTTTGAGTAGATGGGTTTTGTTGTAACACAGGGCCTACAGTTTATAAACTAGGTACATATGCATGTTGTACAAATACAAGATACAAATACTGTAATAGTGACGGTGAGTGGAGAACTGAGTATTTCTTTCAGATTAATGAGTTGGGACTATCAAGGGTGTGCTTGTGTGATGTCAGAATGGCCTCAAGTGCCCTGAAACTCTTTGTAAAGAGCTGGGCAGAGGTGTCTCCTGCCCTCACATTGTGTGTTTATCCTACTCCTTACATTGTATGTAGCCATATCTCTCTTCTTCCTCTGTTTATTGAGGCCTGCTATTAAAGAAGGAAAGTGGGGAAGCATTAAATGTTTTCAGTTGTGTTGATTCTGGCATAAATCTCTTCGGACTACAGTGTAGTGTTCTACATGCTATGCAACTGTAGATAAAAATTATTTTCCTCAAGAGTGTGAGGAAGGCACTGTCCTGTCTACTGTTGTCTTCTTTTTCTACATTATTCTTATGCTATGGGGGGAAAGAGTCAAGTACCCTTTTCCTTGGGAAAATTAGTGCTTTTCACATAGGCTTTTCTGAAGTGTGACTCCAGCTATATGTTCCATTGATCAATATTTATTTCTTTTATTTGTACATTGCTTTTATGATATATTGTATTCTTAAGATGCATACTACTTTGGTAGTTTTATATTAAGTGATATATGAATTTGTATAATAAGAAGGGAAATAGTCAGCTATAACTATTCAGTTGAAACGGAATTATTTGTGGTATGTTTATCAATGATCCAAAGTGCTTCATGGTTACCAGCAGTGCTTTTTTTCTGGAGGTACTCAAGGTTATGCAGAAAAGCACTTGTTACCACACATACAGCCAACAAAGTAGATGTCCAGCACATAATTATGTTCAGCTCTGTGAACTGCCATATTAATTTAATTAGATGCTAATTTTTATCCTGGAAATTAAATTCCTGTCTCGCTAAAAACTGCAAATTTCCGTAATTTTCACCATGCTGTATCTTGAGCCTTATAATAGGACTGAAGAGTTAACTTTTATAAAAATGTGTCTATCTGCGGTTTAATAATTGTGTGGATCATGGTACAGAATAGATACCAAATACATCACTCTTCTGGTTACTATATGTTCTCAGTCTGTGTATTAGTTCCATTTTTAAAAACTGCTTGGGAAGTTTTCCTCAGGAGCAATACTTTCTGTCTGGTACAGAATAATTCCACAGATAGTTTCAGTAACTTCAGCTGTATGATATTTGAATGAAATTCATGATGTAAATACAAACTTACTGAAATAGGTGGTGGTATTTTTCTTATCTAATGAGACTTGAGATAACACGGAGACTGAATTTTTTTCACTTTAAGTCACAGAGTGTTCTAAAGTCAAGAACTTCTGAGCATATTGAGTCAGCTCATTGTGAGTCATGAAAGATGACTGGAGTTGTGGTAGTTTCCAGTTGTAGAACAATCTTTGGCAGCACTGCAAGCAAATGATTTGATTTTCATTATGACTTTTTCTCTAGTTAGTGTATACAAAGTAACAGGATGCTATGCTACTGTTACAGGCCTATGATTCAGGGAGAAGCCCAAGAAACTAATCTTGGTGCTGTGGTTATTTAAAAATATTTCAGTAAGTTATAGAATGAAAAGCAATGTCTGTAATGGTGGACTATGGCTAGACTTTGAGAATATTCATTTAATGTACCACAGAATGCAAGATGAGGAAGAGTATATGTTCATTTTTGTTACATGGTAAAATAATAATAATAATAATTAGGAGGCATAGAACTTAAGGTTTTCTGCCAAACTCTAAAGGTTTGGCATTTTAACTTGTATTACTGGTATGTGGCTATTTTGTCACTTATTTGATTTCTAACCCATCTTATTACATAGAAGGATGCCCAAGTTATCTTATAATGGACAATTCAGTTGCTGATTCCATTCCTATGGCACAAAATATTGCTTTGGGGCAGCCAGTTCACCAGTTCTCATTGGGTCATTGTGGCTATTTAATCCCTTCTCACATCTCTGACTTTTGGCACTTGGATGAAAGTTCATCTGGCTGTGCACTTCTTACTTACTATTTCTCACCTCTACCTGCATGCCTTTATAATGTTAGGCAGAGTGGGCAGAGCCGGGTGCAACAGCAGTGACCCAGATGAGAACTTGGTTAAAGCTTAAGGCCACCCCTGCATTGTGTCAGTGGTGTGTAAGACCAATAGCTAGAAATGTTGGAGCTTTAAAGTTCTATTATTAATGGCCTTCATAGATGCTGCAGGAGAGAGTTAAAAGGCCTAGTGAAAATTTAGAATTAAAACTTACAGCCCTGCAGCTGGAACGGTGGAGCAGAATATAGAGACCTGGCCTCTGATAATGTAGAGACTACATTCCATTACTATAAGTACTACAGTGACTTTAGATCAGGGGTGTCCAAACTTTTTTCAAAGAGGGCCAGATTTGATGAAGTGAGCATGCGTGAGGGCCGGCCAAAGTTGTTGAGCTTATTTTAGGATTGAAGTTGTTGAGCTTTACAATTTTACCCCAAAGTTGTTGAGATTTTTTTAGGATTTTACCCCAGGACATATACTGCCACGGGGGCAATTGAATTGACCGGTGGGCCGGATTAGGCCCCTGAAACAGACTTTGGACATGCCTGCTTTAGATTGTGTCCTTGGGGGAGGAAGAATTGCAGCTGGCCTAGATCTTGGCCTGGTGAAAAGGCAGCCTGGAGCACTAGCCATTGAGCTCATGGCCATTCATTTGCCAACTAGCCATATTGTTCATAATTGGCATAACAATAGGGGATGAGGAGTCTATCACACTCTTCTCTGCCCCCCCCCCCTAAACTACGGTATCTGCCAATCAAACTTTGTTCAGTTGGGTAGAAGAAGAGATGTGGTGCAACACTTTGGATTAGGAATATCTCTGATTCTGTAATCATTTGTAACTAACCAAAGATTTGACTGGTTAGTAAAATTGGTACATAAAATTCATTCTGTCCCATTGCCTTTTCAGGCTTATTGGCCTATGGCTCCTCCCTCTGAAGTGCCATTGAGTTTTCTCCCCTTTTCTCAGGTATTGTGAGGACTTTCCTTTTGTTCCCTTCTTTCTTCAACTCTGTACCCAGGCCCTTGCAGAGCCAGGTAGAGGCCCGGGCCAGGTAGATAATGTGCCCCCCCCTTTTTTTTACCCTGGGGATCTCCGATAACGTATTTTTTTAATAATGTATTATAATTTTAAATACATTTTACAATAAGTACACTATTCATTTTAAAATGTATTATATAATTTTTAATAGTTCAAAAATGTATTTTAAAATCTATTTTTAAGTAGACAACTTTGACTATTATTTATTATCTTCTTATTCTACTCTTAAAAAAAGATGTATGCTTGTGAGAAAGCCACTATTGCTTGTAAGCCACTATTTCTGCTGACCGAGGCCCCCTTTGGAATCGGAGGCCCGGGCCAAGTGGCCCATATGGCCCACCCTCTGTCTGGGCCTGTCTGTACCCCTTTCTGCTCCTATTTCACTGTGGTATACAGTGGGGCTGCCAGCCCTCAAAAAAATTGGGTGCTTTTGCTTCAATCTGCCTTGCAAAGGAGCTTTTTCTCCCTCTGGTGCTGTGCTGTTGCAATAATCCTTTGGAACTCAGCTTCTTGTTTTTGGAGCTCGGAACTCGAAGCCCTTGTTGCAGGGACACTGCACCAGAGGGAGAAGGCACTCATTTACAAGGTATATGGAGGAAAGAGAAGTTCCTCTCTTAGTTCAGTGTTGTGTTGGAAAGGGGGAAAATGCTCTTTCCTCTGGCTGTTACTGCACTCTGAATGTGTACCTACCTGTCTGTGTTTGTGAGCGTGGGATGGGAAGTGTGCATTGATCATTCTGAATATGCCCCTCACTGACATGCAGTCTTTAGAGAGTTGGTCAACCATCAGTGTGGTCAACCATCCTAAGGCCAAAAAAAGGTTTAGCTATTCCACTTCTATGAGTTTAAAAGTAATTAACAGCTCATTACATTGCACCAAGAAAGGAAATAAATGTTACAAGAATGAAAATGCTACAGCAGTGGAAATACTTGCTCTCTAAAGCTGTCTCCATATCTATTGATCTTTCCCTTATGTAAGTTACATCAACATTCTAATTTATCTAGAGAAGCTAGATGTTTCACAAACATCTCAGCATTCATCCATTCTGGCAGAGAGGGAAACATTGGAGGCAGGCAAAACCAGATATAGGCAACAACAAGTTTATAGCCTATTTATATATTATTGGTATCAATACAGAAGTGCTTTTTGTGTTTTTTCCCTTTTTCTTTCCATTATCGTAATCATCATCATCATCATTAATTACTTACTGGTAATTTAAATTTGTGTACCGCTCTTCATCCAAAGATCTCAGGATGGTTCACATCAGAAGAATATAAAATGAAAATACAAAATACATTTTTTAAAAAAGCAAATAAATAACCCTCCCAAAAATACATTTAAAAAGCCATAGAATGTTAATCAGCCAAACATCTGATTTTTTATTATTCAGTAACCTTTCTGAATTTCCAAACATCATTTTGCAGCATTCTTAGTTCAGTGGTACCCTGTTTCCCCGAAAATAAGACATACCCATAAAATAAGCCGTAGCAGGATTTCTAAGCATTTGCGCAATATAAGCCGTACCCCAAAAACAAGACATAGTGATAGGCACAGTTCTGTAGATTGCTGTACCATACTGACGTAATAAAAATAAGACATCCCCTGAAAATAAGCCATATTGTGTCTTCTTGAGGAAAAATAAATATAAGACAGTGTCTTATTTTCGGGGAAACACGGTAGACAGTATGCACTGCAAACTTAACGTCCCAACTACAGCTCCTGTCATCTCTTAAAAAGTACCAGGGCTGGGAAATACCAGGATTTGCTAAACAGAGCAGATAATATTGAGCTGTATCGGGGATAGGGATGCTCAGGCTGGGCCCCAAATGCAGTCCACCTCTATATGGCCCTTGGGATTCCCCCCAGCAACTCTCACCAGTCCCATTACATGCCCTCCTTGAGTGTGTTTGCCTGACTGGAATGTGTTCTTGAATTGTGATAAAGCTTGGGGGTTGGAGAGATTGGGGTGGAGATGTAGAAACTGCTTTTGTATGGCTGGAATGTAGCCTATAGAAAAAAAGAACCACATTAATTGTCTCATCTGCTTTTTCCTCTAGCACAGACCACCCCTGGCATGCAGCCCCTAAAAGGTTATCTGATGGAATGTGATTCTTTGGTTGGAAAAGTTTCCCCCCTCTTGACTAGATGGACTAGTGGTCTGACTCACTTGTTGATATAGCTCACTGCTGTGAAAATCTGTTGTGTAAATAATGTTTTTAGTTAGACTTTTCTTCCCTAAAGCCACCTGCCTGAGGACACAGATATTATATATCTTTTTTTTTTTTTAAATTGGAAGCTGAGTGGCTGTTCCCTGCTGGCTGATACTATTCTAGGTAGTGCCTGTTTATTTCTTTTACCTTTTTATTTTCTGCCCCAGTCTTCATTCAAAAAAAGGTTTCCAGCATGACTTACAAGATCAGCAGTAAGACAGTCCTAGCTCTCAGTTTATAATCTAAAATACATGATATGTGAGGAGAAGGGGAAGAAGGAACAAAGCAGGCTAGTTTTTATAACAGTCATCAGGTAGGTGTCAGTTGAGGGAGGGCCAAAGGCAGCTGATCTCATGATCTTACATAGAAATCAGTCATTGCAAGTGAGTTTGGGCCCGGTTTAAGATGCTCACATTAGTGTTTACAGCCCTAAACCACTTAGGCCTCAAATACCTAAAAGGCCACCTTCTGTACAGACCCTCTAAGGTATTGAGATAATAAGTAGAGGGCTTTTTGAAGTTCCACCATCTTCAAAAGATGGGTCATGGTAGCTTGGGAAAGGACATTCTTTGTAGCAGCTCCTATGTTGTGGAATTCCCTTCCCGCAGAGGTGTGACTAGCACCATCATTAGACAGTTTTAGTCATATGCTGAAGATGCATCTCTTTACCCTGACATTTGACACTCAGGAGGCATATTTTTAGGACCGACCCTATTCTTGTTGTTGTAATTTATTTTAAAAACTTTCTAACATTGCAATCATCATATTGTGGTTATGCTGTTTAAAGCCCAAACTGCATTTACAGTGGTATGCAAGATTGGTTCAGTTCTGGCCCTTTGGCAGAGGAAACTTTTCAAAGGACAAGACTGTGTTGAATTAGTGTTACGTGTAGCTGTATGATAATATAATTTGGTCCCAAGCTGCTTTGAAGGAGAAGCTGCACGTACTATATCACTTTATTCCTGTCTAGGTGGATTTTAAAGACCATGTGTGCCTTAAAAAAAGCAAAGTTATGTCTTGTATATTTATAGTACATTCTTAACCAAGATACTTCAATGTGTTGCATGCACTTGATACACATTCTGCTGGCACAGGCTCAGGCATCAGAGCAGATGGTACTAGATGAGGTTGAGAGTGATATATCCTAAAGTATTGCTCTCTGCCTGTGGGTGATTAGGAGATCTTCACAACGCCAGCATGTTTGGAAGCTGAAGTTGAGGGGGGGGGGAATGAATCTGAGTTGATATATTTGATTTGTGTGCTAATTTGTAGATGCCATGTGTTCAGATGTGAACGAGCCTTGGGCTTACACACTCCTGTCCCTTGCAAGTAGTGATGTCCTGCTGCTTAATCCTAGTTTGAGACAGCATAATTTGCCTCAGTATCTGAATGGTTAAGACAGTAGTTTCCAACCAGCGTGCCATGGTACTCTGGGGTGCCATGGGCAGCACTGTCCTCTGTCCCTCTTTTCTTCCCCCCCTCTGATGCCTTCTTGCGTCTCTGCCTCCCAAAGGCTTGCACAACTGTTTGTTGCATTAGCCCTGGCTACAAGCTCCCCAGGTGAATGGTGCATCTGGGGCTGGGCAAGCAGGGTTTCCCAGGCCTCTGTGGGGCAGTGTGAGGAGGAACCTCTCTGGGGCAGAGTGGGGGCAGCTCAGAGATCAGGAGTGGTAGTTGTGGCTGCCCAGAGGACTCCCAAGGAGAGGGGAGCAGAGAGAAGGCTGAGGGAACACTCCACAAGGGAGGGTGTTCAAACAGGGGTGAGAGGCTGCCGGCTCTACTGGCAAGGGGTGACATAACTGGGCTCCTGAGCCCCACAGGGGTGCCGCAGCAAAAATGTAGTTAGTTAAGGGAGCCATGGAATCAAAAAGCTGGAAACCCTCTGGGTTAAGATACATTTTGCATGAGCTTGCAGAGTTTTCATGCAAACCGTAGTTTGACTGCTATTGATCTCTTACTTTCATTCTCATCTTTCCCTTCCCACAAATAATAGATGCTTTGTGTCTGAAGAAGTCGATAAAACAATTGTTTTGTGCTATGAGATAGCATTTGTGTTATGATCTCATGCAGCTAAGACATCAGTAATGACTCTGTGGGTCACAGCAGTATTAAAGGTGGAAGAAGTGGCAATCTAGATATTTGATTTTATCTTCAAGAAATATTTTGTTGGGGGCCGCCCAGTGTGGCTAAGGCAACCCAGTCAGATGGGTGGCATATAAACAATAAAATTTTTGTTGTTATTGCATGCTAGAAATACAGACTTTGTCAGATGCTAATGCTATTATTTTTGTGATTATTATGATGAGTCCTGTGTGCCAACCATGGCTAAGGAAACCACCTGTCCTCCTCAATACATTGTCTCCTATACCATTTAACATCTGTATGAAATGACTGAGGGGATGTCATCTGGAGTACAGTGTCAGCCAATATGCAAATGATATCCAGCTCAGTCTCTCTATCCATCTGAGTCAGGAGTGGCTGTGCAAATGCTGGACTAGTGTCCAGAGGCAGTGAAGGGCTGGGTGAGTGCCAGGAAACTGAAGCTGTGTGTCTTTAGTTTCTAATGTCTGGGAATTAGGGAGGTGGCCTGTTCTGGATGGAATAGCACTCTCTTGAAGGAGCAGGTGTGTATTCTGAGTGGTGGTCCTTGAGTCTAACCTGCCACTGGTGGCTCAAGTAGCGCCAGCCTTTGCCACCTACAGCCATCTCTCAACCAGGCTAGCTTGGTTTCAGTAACCCATTCACTGGTAATTTCCCAGATTACTACAGCATGCTGTATGTGAGTCTGTCCTTGAAGATGAGTCTTATTCCCAGGTAAATGGGATTAGGATTGCAGCCTAATTCACTAGGAGCTGTCCTTAATATCTTCTGAAATTTGACTGAAAATATCTTTTTAAGCATTTCTCAATAAGCTCTGTGTAACTTACTCCCTTCTAAGTGTTTTTGGGAACAGCCTAAATCCAGTGTGGTTTAATAGTTAGAGTGTTGGACTAGGACCTGAGAGGCTAGGGTTTCCCACTCAGGTGAAGCTCACTGAATGACCTTGGGCCAGTCACAATTTCTTAGGCTAACCTGCCTCACAGGGTTGTTGTGAGGATGAAATGGGAAGGAGGAGAACCATGTAACCACCTTGAGATCCTTGGAAGATAAAGGTGGTATATAAATGTAATAAGTGGTATATAAATGTAATAAGTATCAATTAATTGTTAACAATTAATTAATTAATACTTTAAAGTTAGAAATGTGCTCCTGCAGTTAAGCAGGAGAGGGTAGCAGTAGGACAAAAGTGTTCATTTGGAGCAGGGTATTCATGAGGGGGACCCAGGTGGTGCTGTGGGTTAAACCACAGAGCCTAGGGCTTTGCCGATCAGAAGGTCGGCGGTTCAAATCCCTGGGACGGGGTGAGTTCCCGTTGCTCGGTCCCAGCTCCTGCCCACCTAGCAGTTCGAAAGCACGTCAAAGTGCAAGTAGATAAATAGGTACCGCTCCGGCGGGAAGGTAAACGGCATTTCCGTGCGCTGCTCTGGTTCGCCAGAAGCGGCTTTGTCATGCTGGCCACATGACCCGGAAGCTGTACGCCGGCTCTCGGCCAATAAAGCGAGATGGGCACTGCAACCCCAGAGTCAGACACGACTGGACCTAATGGTCAGGGGTCCCTTTACCTTTACTTTTATTCATGAGGGGGATGGAAGAACACAGTGAGAGATGGGATACTGCCCTGTATGTGCCATATATTGGAAGTATTGGTTCTGATGTCAAGAATAGTAATGCTTTTCTTCCATCAGTAGGTATGCTCCCTTGTATCAGTAGGTGTGCTTCCAAAACAAAACATTTTTAGTTTTGTTGTTTCCCAGTGAACTCTATATCATTATAATACAGAATATTGTTAAGCTTTATTTAATTTCTGCTACAGCTTAATTAAAAAGCAATGGTAATTTCAATCATTGAACAGTGTCTCATTATCTGAGCACAACACATAGATATTGGTCCTAGAACACAGTTGTTTCAAAGAAATTTCCATGTTGCCAGTTGTTTGCTTTCTTTGGAACATGGCAAATGTTAGTTCCATATCACGTACATTCTGGTATTAGGCTTGCAGACTTGAAATAAATATTGAATTCAGTGTGATTTAGGACAGTTTAAATGTGACAACATTTAGTCAGTCTCAGACATGGAAGGCAAGAAAAGGCAGAAAATTGCGATTTAATAAGTTCAAAAATTAAGAAATTATTTATGGAGGAGGAATTTGTTCAGGCAGAGAAATGGCATTGGGCTAGATAAGTAAAATATTGAGTGTCTGCTAGTGAAGAAGAGAATTGTCCAAGTATATATTGCTTGATTTTTCCCCCACAGCACCCCATATATCTCTTGATTTTTCTTTATTTTAGAAAACCTAATTATTACAAAGTGAATGCAGCCAATCCATTCACAAAATCAAGTCAGTTCTTGTCATGAAAATAAGATTGTGAAACATTGTGGTGATTCTCCCAACCTCATTTTTCCATTATTACTACCAGTAAGCAGAATAAACTAATTATTGGCAAGTAATTTCAAGGTATGAAAATATGTATGTATTTTAAACATTGATCCTTATAATCTTTTCACTTTATTTCAGATCTGAGCACTTGGATCTAACCAAATCTTGCAAGAAAATTACTGAGAGCATATTTAATCATGGGAACTCCTGGATCAGGAAGGAAAAGAACTCCTGTGAAAGACAGATTTTCTGCAGAAGATGAGGCTTTGGGTCATATTGCTAGAGAGGTTAGTAAAACTGCTATCTTACTGTAAGCATCTTCAAAACAAGAATTCACATACAGTATTCACATTTTGCTTAGTAGGCACACCTTACGTTCATTGTTGTAAAGTTATTTCTTAAACTGTGTTTGCAGTTCTGTATCACCAAGTATATTATTTTGATGATATCTTTGACCATTAGTCACTTAAAATGTAGTCTGCTCACATTTAATAAAAGTTATTGAATCAAATTTGACTACTTCATTTTTAAATGAAATTTCTTTCAATTTAACAGGCAGAAGCACGGCTTGCAGCCAAACGTGCAGCACGAGCAGAAGCAAGGGATATACGCATGAGAGAATTGGAACGACAACAGAAAGAGGTAATGGAGCAGTTAAATGTAGAACAAAATTCTGGTAATCTTAAATTCAGAACAGTGTATCAGAGTAAATAACATTAACTAATCCCTTACTTTGACATTGTTACACATCTTGAGCATCACTCTGAAAACTGGGGTGATTTTCTTTTCAGTTGGTAGGACACCAGTCAGACCTCAAGCTCAGCTTGAATATTAAGGTTGTGTTGCACTTGTAAAGGAAAACATAAGATGTTGTATATGTGTCAGACTGAATGCCCAGTGAGCATGAAATTTGGTGTCTGAGTACTTCTTGGGTTTATTCAAAGAAAGGTTTTTGATGGACTAGGAATATCGGCAACTATTGCCTAGGGGTTGGAAAATTTAACACATAAACCAGACTTGCAGCAAGCCTCTAAGCAGCTAGGATCATCTTTCAAAAAATAGGATTGTGTTTCTGTCAAAACTGAAACAATGTTGAGTCCCTTAAGTTCTTGGGAGTTATGCTGTTGCAGAATAGCAAGAAAAGTGGCAAAGTCAAGCTGCTTTGAATCCAAATTTTCCATGAGCAGAAGACTGTTCAGGCTCTTCTTTCCCCCATTTTGTAGGCTGGGGCCTAGGATGTGATACAGTACTGCAGTGGGCATATGGAATCAGCAAAATTCAGGCAGAGGCATTTCTTTATTTTGGCCAGGTTTTCATCATACAGCCATCTGCCATATATGTCTGACTTCATTATACTGTAGGAAATTAAAGAGTTCTGCTTTAGGTTTCAGAATCTTTACATTTAAGAATAAAATTTATTGTATGTTATAATTATCAGCCATGCAGCTTAACTTACACTTGCCAGTTTTCCAGGCACTGAGTTGGGAAGAGAAAAGGGAATGTGGCCATCAACTGCAATTTTTGTTTTTGGTTTGGTTTAGCTAACTTCTACAGTTGTCTATATTTGTTCCTGCCTCAGATGATTGTAAAATATTTTTATACTTCTGTATTCAGCACTGTATCATGGCATATGCTTGGAGTGAGGCCAGATTTCTTCAGATAAATTGCAAAATGTATTCTTAGTGAATGAAAGTGACTTTGGATGAATAATGGATAGTGAACAGTTTTAATTTCAGTTATAATTTGGCAAAATGGGGGAACCTGCACACATACGCAAAAAGCTTTAATAAATATTGTCCCTAAACATTTTTACTGTCTTCAACTTGAAAAACTTAATGTAAAATGATTTCAAAGGGAACTTTTATTGCAACAGATACTTTTCAGTAAATCTACCGGTAATGTGATTTATAGAGAAAGGTCTCTACTTATAACACTTGTTGGAAGAGGAGTGTATTCAGTAGACACCAAAAAGACAACAGAGTCCTCGGTTGCAAATACTTTTGTGTAATAAGCTTTCAGAACTTGAGTGAAGAAACATGTGAAGTGTAGGCAGTGTTTCTTTAGATAATTGATTACAGTATAATTACATCAGTGATGTTAAAGAATCTTGGGTGAAAATAGTGACTATTCTACCATTACATTTAGATAAAGAATCTATGCAAAACGACCATGGGTAGAATAAAAGTTAGGCCCTGATTCAGGGCTTCTTTGGTGGTTTTAAGCTCTATTCTATTCCATTCCATTCCGCTTGATTGTAAGTAGAACCTGTAAGCATTCTATAAAAAAGAAATAAACATAACATTGTCAGTAAAAGACAAATGCATAGATAGATAGATAGATAGATAGATAGATAGATAGATAGATAGATAGATAGATATTAAAATATAAAATATAAATAAAATAAACAGTTAAGGTAGAAACAAAATAAAACACATGTAATGATGCGTTAATTGTTATAGATGGATCATTTCTAATGTATTTGGCAAGAAATTCAATCATACTGCCTTTGGCTTTTCCTGATGTGCATTTAAATGGAAGTAATATTAGTTTGTGAATAGTACTTGATATAGCTGTAGAGGTGAAATGAGAAGATGCAACACAAGTTTTAGAGCATTTTCATATTTGAATGTTGATTACACTTTATTTTTTTAAAGCAAACTCTTTGGGAGAGCAAATTTTCTTTTTGGAAATTGTTTATTCTTGCGAAGAAATAAGATGATCTTTACCTTTTTGTAGCTTTCTCGACGTTCTTATGATAGAAAATGGGGACATATCCAAAGGTGGATGGTAGGCCAGGATTGCCTGTTGTGTGGTATTTTGCACTTGGAAAACTAACATGATTGGTGTGTTTATTTACTAATATTTTGTACAGTGTGTGAAATTCAAGTATCAAAATGACGTGTCTCCCAACTGCGGGATTTATAAATATTTAACTTTGGCTTGGTTGTGTCCTTAGTTATTTTTCTCATTCCAGTACTAATAAATGGAAACCTAAGGGAAATAACTTCATATCACTAATAACACTGTCTATTTTATATGAATTAATACAAGACAATGAGGTCCCAGCATTTCCTTGGCCTTTCTTCATTTGAGGATTCTTCCCAAAATTTATCAATAAGTAGAATTGTAAAGTTGGAAGGGACCACGAAGGTCAGCTAGTCCAAGCCTCTCCAATGCAGGAATCTTTTTGCCTAACAAGGGGCTCAAAACCACGGCCATGAGATTAAGAGTCTCATGCTCTACCGACTGAGCTAAACTTAAAATGAATGATTTTTTTTTGGAGAAACACATTTTCTCAGTACCTGAAATACAAAATCTATTTGTCTGGATATTATGGTTTAGATCCAAAGATTGTGCAGGCCAAAGACCTCTTGTGCAAAAAAATTCTCTTGTGTCCTGCACCCTAAATAGTCTTTGTTGGGGGTTGGGAAATCTCCTGAACAAGTATGGGCATAGATAAGCTTTCCCCTTACTATCACTCTCAATTCATATTGTTTTCCAATTTGTACCGTGTTGCATTTTGAATTTATAATTGTAAGATATTTTCTCCATGTAGATGGGAGATATCTGTCAGTAATACTTGTTGCTCTTCACTGGACAAAAGTGTTTGCAAATATGTAACTCATACAAACATTTTTGGCTGTTCCTGTGTCCCAAAATAAAGTAGTGCATAGATAGCTACAGAAGCTATTTAAGTATTAATCTGAAATAGAAAGTCTTTATTAAGGCTAAGTGATATTAGGTTCAGAACTGCTACCATTATCATGTAATAAGTGCACTAAGAAGACACTTGTTTCGTTGTCCTATTATGGGGGAAAGCTGGTATATATCTGTATAAGCTTACACACTGAAAAAATTTAGAGGCTTAATTTTTTTTTAAGTCTAATTTTCCCTATAACCAGTTAGAGGTTTTTTTAAACTAATCCACTGATAGAATGTGTCTTGTGGTGTCCCTTCTGTGGTTATAGTGGTATAGAAATCTGTTTTTGGCACATTATGATATTTGTAGTTTTTTTAATAGAGCAATGTTGTTGCTGTGATTGTGAATTTTGCTTTTATTGTTGTTGAACAACCATACAATCTTGTTGATGCATGTGTTATATAATTATATATAATAACTTAGAAGAAGTGTAGCGCAATAGTTAACACTAACTAGGACTGTGGAGACCCAGGTTCAAATTCTCACTCACCAGGTGACCTTAAGCCAGTCACACTATGTCAATGCAACGTATATCACAATGGATTGATGATAAAAGGGGAGAGGGAGTGAAAGGATGGAGAACCATGGACACTACCCCAATATCTGTGGAGAATTAGCCAGATAAAAATGTAAAAAAATAAACACATTATTATTGTGCAAAAAGCAGTCTTCAGCTATTTCTCTAAGGGAAATGGTGGAGTACTTGCAATGGCTTACTGAAGGGATGGTGAGTGTTCCAGTTGTTTTTGAACTATAGTCGCAACCATTGACTGTGTTGGTTTGGAAGATTGAATCCAACAACATATGGAGGCCCATCTCCTGGTTAACTGCAGACTGCCAAATGTGCAAAGTATATGTTCACCTTTTCTAGTTGCGTAGGTGACTATTGCACACCAGCAATTAAGACTATCATGCAAGTTGGATTAAATCACTTTATGGATAAATCAGTTGGATTAATTGGTTTTTTAACGGCTAAAAATGGGATTGAGAATTGGACAACAAACCTTTATAAAAAATATTAAAACCGGTGCTTACACAAATGGCAAACATAATCTCAAATAATATTTCCATTCTCTTAGAACAGAGCTTTCCAAACTTTTTATGTTGGTGACACACTTTTTAGACATGCATCATTTCATGACACAGTAATTCAGTTTTACTAGCAAACTTAAGGTTAAACTAACCCCTTCTTTCCAACCCTGGGAGGAGTGCGGAGAGCGTTTGTGCGATGCAACTAAACACTGCAGCCGAAGCACTAACGTCGCAACACACAGTTTGGAAAGCTCTGTCTTAGAAGAATACCTCTTCCAAGATGCCTGCTGTGACGTACATGTACACCATCTATAAACAAATTAAAAATTTTGCTTCAGAAATATTTACATGCGTGGTTTTCGTATTGAAAAAAAATCTGGTTGCAACCCTAATGATAACTGTTTTGTTACCGTAATTTATTCAGTAATCTGAGATATTTAGGTGAGCTAGTAACATTGAAAATTACGACAAGCTCCTATGGTGTTTACATGAAAGAAGAATAGGTATCTGTCTGATGTGAACAGTAAATCAGTACTTTCTGCTGTTTCTGAGTAATTTTTCTGGATAATTTTTTTTTAGCTGTGTTGTTTTTGGTCTTCTTTCTTTTCCTCCTTTTCTTAAGTAACATCCTCTGGTGTTTCCTTTCTTAGGAAGATTCAGAGAAGGCTAGGGATTCACACAGGTCCAGCCGGCGGTCATACCTGGTTTGTACTAACCTATCAGATCTGTTTTTTTTCTTCCTTCCTTTTTTCATTTTTGTTCATTTTTAAATGTGGCACTTCATTTTTTATTTAATTTTGTAATTAGGGTGCTGATGACTTGGTGTCCACTCGAACTACTGGTAGCCACAGGGTTAGTACTCATATTTTGCCTTCGATCAAGTTCATAAAGCATTCTTTTATGCTCATGCAGATTGTTTCTTTGATTTCTCATTTCAACCAAATTTTTAATTTTTATGGAACTGATACAGAATATTTTAAAGTTCCAAAGATAACTGGTGGTATCTTACTAAGTCATAGTCTGAGTAGACCCATTGAAATGGAAGGACTTGCGTTAGTCATGACTAACAAGCCCATTGATTTCAGTGGATTCTTCAATCAAGGTAACTTGCTTTAAATATGGTGAAATGTTATATCTGCATTGGTGCTTACCTGGGTTGCCATCATAAACGCAACTTTGGGTCTGTATCCCTATAGATTTGTAACTCTGGATGGGAACAGAAACTGAATCCTCTAGTCAGAAGAACACTGAATGCTAGTATTCTAAGGGTTAGAACATGAATGTCAAAGTTGAACAAATGTTTCATTTTTGTCAATTTAAAATTAATATAGTCAATGTTAAATGACTAAGTTATCAATAGCTAAGGAAAGAAAACTGCACACATACTTTCTTTTACAATTTGGTTCTTAAGAGCGCCTCCTTGGATGCCACTGGGTCACACAGGAGCAGAGCAAGTACTTCCAGGCGAAGAGATCTTGTGGTGCGTAGTACTGATGAGCATGCTGTGGTTTGTTCACATAGCACTTTGTGCATACTGAGGAGGAATACTGGTGGCAAAGGATGTTATCTGATTGTTGCCAGTCACTTGTGCAGCGGACTTCTGCTGTTACAAACAAATCTCCCCCTTCCTTGCCTCTCCCTGAAGCCCCCAACCCAATCACTTTCAGAGGACCCCAACCTTCCAGATGACATGAAGAGGTTGCTGGGAACTGCGGAGGGGAGGGGAGCAGAGAAGGGAAAACCCTGGTACAATGTTGGAGGACCCTCCCTCAATATTTCAGTTTTAATAAAATATTTGAACTTAGAAGTTCAAGACATTTAACTTGAGCATTTGAGTGAGCCCTGGGTGGGGGAAGAGAAATGGGAAACAAAAACATGAGATGACTTTAGGCTAGCTGAAACACTTCCATTCGTACAGGGCAAGACACCCCATTTTTGCAATTCTTCTACCAATTGCAGCCCTCCATGACATTTCCCATACTAGCGAGCCCTTTGCAAGTAGTAGTACTTCCACTAGCTTAATGCCAGTGTTACATAAAACCACATATTTTTGTCTAAAGTTTATCACATTTTGGAGGCCTATTGCAAATTGCATTATGTATAGAATGTCTGTAAAATAGCAGTGTGTGAGGGATAACAGAAATAGGAGCACATCTTTATCTCTGCCTACTAATTTTAATTATGCTTAATGGTTTGTATTTGTGAGAGGTTATTTTGTTTCAGCTCTTGCGTTTGTGTTCAAACTTGTATCACTTCTGCCAGTGGCTTTCTGCATATCATTAAAAAGAATGAAAACTAATGTCATCTGTGATTTATGTGTTTACACCCTGTGGTGAATCATGTAAATGCATGTCAAAGCAAAGTTCTGAGCAATGCAAAAATAGTAAAATAAGTAAATTCAGTATGTTGCAGAGTACAAGTCTAATCTGTGTGCTGTTTCTGCCAAACCATTTTGTTCAATTTCCTTTTTTTCTCTCTCATTGGATAGATCAGTGGTTAATAAAGTTTCATTTTACATTGTTTTTGAACTATCACATGGTGGTTTAGAATTGTTTCTGTGGATACTACTGCTCCTTGATGGTAACTTTCTAAATCTTTACTCAACAGAGCCATGCTCATGGAGACTCTTATGGTGCGAAGAAGTCTTCTAGCTCTAATAAAGATCTTTTGGTTAGTGTTTTCAATGAGGGATTGCTACAATTTTACCACTTCATGGTTTCTCTATACAATATTCCCCCACATATATCTGGTATATTGGTTGTATAAGGTACTTCATCTAAGTTAAAAAGAGATCTTGCTTACTGTGCAGACTCTTTTCCAGCATTATGCAATGGAAGCATGAAAAGTCAGAAGCAACAGGGTGGTTGACATCAGGAATGGTAAAGAAGTTTACCTGCTAAACAAACTTCTCTCCACTTAGATTTTTTTTCTGTTTGAGGTTTTTCTGAAATGTTTTGAATTATTGACCTTCATGTTGCCCTCATGAAAGTAAAGTTTTGTTTCTAGTTCTGTATCTGTTCTCAGTGGGCACAGGAATCTGTTAAGCCCCCCAGTAATGAGTGCTTCAGATTCCATTGAGGAACAGCCTATATAAGGTTAGATATTTGAATTGAAGTAAACATATGAAACCACTTAAATGAATTATTGCAACACAGTTTAAATGTCTGGATTTCTAGAAAACATTTGTACACAGTTTGAGAACACTTAGTTTGTAGACTTTTAGGACAACTTGGATGGTCACTGATTATAAAGCTTGGCTTCTCATGGAGCAGGCATAAGTTGCTATTTAGTCTTATAAGAACCTTGCAATAAGTAGTTCTACTTTCATTCTAATTAAATTATGTTTTCAGTACTTTCTGGCCACATTCATGCATTGTACTAAATCATGGTTTAGTGTGATCATCATGGTGAGAGGTCCAGAGCATGGCAACACAAAAATGGGCCTTTCCTGCAGTGGCTTCCTGTTTATGGAATGCTCGTCTCAGGGAGGCTCTCCTGGTCCCTTTATTACATACCTTTAGGTGTAAAGCAAAAATATTCCTCTTCTCCCAAGGCCTTTTGCTATTTAAACAGTCTATGGCCTTTTAAACTGTGGGGAGTGGGTTCTGTTTTCGTTTGTTTCTATATTGCAAACTGCCCTGTGTTCCTTGAATGAAGGGCAGTATATAAATTTAATAATAATTTAAAAAATAAGACATCCATCAGCAAATGAAGAGGGAGGCAGTTTTTGACAAGCTCCCAAACTCCTCCAGAACAGATTTAGGGAGCTATGGTAGTTGAGCATTAGGGGAAGGGGGAATTGCCAGCGTCTCCATTTTTCTGTCAGATGCCTAACTTTAGTGAAGGGGACACCAGTGGATACCATTCTTGTAAACTCTTTAAAAAAGGGATAATAATAGTACAGTCCAATATAAACATTTAGCTGCTTTGATTTGGTAAAGGCACCTGGCCCTAAAACTGTGTACAGTATGAGGATCATTGTGTGACATAGAGCACATTGATATATAAACAGCTGCTTGCTCATGCAAAATTCAATATATATTGGTGCTTCAGAGCACCACAACTTGTCATATGACTTGAATACTGCAGTAAACATCAATCTTTCCTTGCATGTTTGAGTTTGAATACTTTTTGCAACTTTGTAATATATTCTTGACAGAGTGGATTTTACCATGACCAACGAAACTACAGCAGCCTTAGGCATAGCAAACCACTTTCTACCTACCATCCTCGGGTTTGTGAGACTTATTTTATTTTATTTTACTAAACAATCTTATTTAGACAAGAGTTATTGCAATGTTAGCTGCCATGCTCTAGTCTAACAGAAAAGCCCTGCTTGATTTTTAGTGTTTGGATTAACAACTCGATTTTGAGGACTCGTGTGATTTCCAAATCAACTGCTCTCTTTTGTTTTACATACATTACTGCTATGAGAATCAAATTCTGAGTTAGAAGTAATGCTAGGTGGTTGAATTCTGCTTGCATCCACTAAACCTTTTCTGATGTAACTGTTTTTAACTTATGTATATGTTGCCACAGTGCAGTTGACAAATTTTGGAATTCTGGGTAACCATTCTAAAGCTTTTTGTGCTGAAAATTCATTAAATTAAAAAGCGGAGACTAATGGAATGTTTGGTCTGATGACATCCTGCTAGTTTTGAATCCCCTTTCACTTTATGTTGTCACTTTATGAAAATACTAACATGCATTTTATGAACAATATGTTTCATTTGTATGGTATTAAATGTAATACAATGTCTTATTTTTGTCACAGTCATCTTCTCTATACAGTGATCCTTTGGCAACAACTAAGAATTACAGGGTTAGTAGTGTGTGATAGAATAGTCTACATTTAGGAATTATAAGGTTCTGTAAATCTAAAAACAATGCTCTCCTCTATAGGTGTCTCCAGATGTAAACACTGGTTTGATAAGAAGTGCCAGTTTGGTTCGTATGCAGATCTGCATGGTTGTCTTAAGCTTGCATTCTGTGGGTACTTTGGCTTGAAAACATTGTGTGTTCTATTCCAGGAAACATTAGGTTAAGCATGCAAGAATATTAATAATAAAAATAATTTATTATTTATACCGCGCCCATCTGGAGAATATCTGCAAATCATATTGAAGGAAGGCAAAGCTTGTGTGCAGTGTAGGTTTTCAAATCTCAGATCATGCCTTTCTGTCAGTGGCAAATTGTATTGTACATGATAGTAAAGGTAAAGGGACCCCTGACCGTTAGGTCCAGTCATGGACGACTCTGGGGTTGCGGCGCTCATCTCACTTTACTGGCCGAGGGAGCCGGTGTACAGCTTTCGGGTCATGTGGCCAGCATGACTAAGCTGCTTCTGGCAAAGCTCCCGTGCTCGGTCCCTGCTCCTGCCAACCTAGCAGTTCGAAAGCACGCAGTGCAAGTAGATAAATAGGTACCGCTTCGGCGGGAAGGTAAACAGCGTTTCCATGCATGATAGTAGTTGTCCTGCAAATACACAGAGGTCTCAGCTATGATCAGTGCCATTTCAGTTCATTTGGGATCATCAAAAAAGTTAACTCTAGACAACCATCACATAGACATCAATCCTGGATGTTGTATTAAAATAATGTGAAAAGTACAAAGCAAAGAGCTCTATCAACCAATAATTTATTTTAGAAGGTTTAATGTATGTTTTGGAAAAAACACTTAAATATATTGTGGCTGAAACAGTGAACAAGCCTTCCCTAGTAATTATCTGCTGTTATGTGGAGCATTTCCTAACATTCTGTCTGCTATGGATAATTGTCAGCATCAATCCTGCTTTTGAGCTGAGACTCAAGATCAGTCAGGTTAATATCCTTCACACAGACAGGCCTTTGAGAAACTGTATGGATAAGGTCAAAAGACCAAGGACTATAAAGCTCACCAGGAAGTTTCAGGATTAAGCAAGTTAACAGTTAGGAATGCAGGCTAGCCAAAAAAAGAGAGAGGAGAAAATAGACTGAAAAATAAGCATCTGATGAAAATATACAACTAGTAGAAATGCCAAATGTTTTTTTTTTAACTGGACCTCTCCAGTGCCTCTAAAGGAAACCTGTTATTAATAAATGTAAGAAGTGAAGGCTTTCTGGGGATGAAAATAAATGGAAAACGCTTCATTTGCTAGATTTTTGTACCTGGTTGCTGTCAGAGGAGTAGGGAAAGTAATAAAAATGTGCAGGATGATGAAGAAAGGAGAGGGGGGAAATTTGTATGGCCTAAGGTAGCTGACTGGAGTGGGAGCGATATGCTGAAAAATGTATTTCTGCAAATCGTTGCCAGAAAATTTGCTTCTGTCAAGTTACTGGTACATACACTTGCTCCATGTGGCTGCATCCAAACCATGTGGAGTATATAGCTTAAAACAAACAATGACATTGGTCATGGAATTCTGGAGTATCAAACCTCTGCTGTACTGCCTGCCTTTCTGGAGGCAAGTAGTAAACTGAAGATAATAGGAAGGTGTTAGAGAAAATTAAGCTGCCCTGGTTGTAATGAGGAATATTCCTCATTAAAAGACTAGTACAGATAACTTGCAACTTATGCACATTTAACTTGTGCACATTTAGCTTTATGCATGTGGCAAAAAATAAAAGGGGCAGAAAGGAGACAGGCATCCAGGGGAAGAGACTTTGGCAGTCATATCTGCCATTGAACCCAATGTGTTTTGGCTTTATGTGCTATCTCTGGAACCTAACCCCATCCTACAGTTGTGAAGGAACCACAGAAGAAAAGATCAAACCCTATTGCTATTTTTCTGCAGTGTGGCATGAAATCTACAGTGTTTCTGCTTCTTAAAAATCAGACAAGCTTCTGGTTATTGGTAAACTTGTTAGCATTGCATGGGAAATAAACAAATTGCTAGTGCTTGAGCTTGTGTATTCACAAACTTTCTAGAAAAAGCTGCTTTTGGCTGAAGAATCTTCAGAGGTTTTCAGCAAGTGGATAGATGCTTTAGGTATTTGTGCTGTTTTACAATGGTGGGTTAGGTTAGAACAATTGCATCTCTGAAGGTGGATTAACTGGAATAAAAACGCAACTACATGGATGATTTCTTGCTTAAAACTACAACAACCAATTCCTATGTTTGCAGTGCTTAGAACTTTATAGCTTTGGGCTGACAAGAGCCCTTGATAAATGGAAGTTGACAGAAATAACCTATTCCATTGTACAGTGGACCCTTGACTTACGAATGTAATCCGTTCCGACGAGAGCGTCGGAACGCGAAAAAATCGTAAGTCGAATCCCCATAGGAATGCGTTGGAGAACGCATTCGTAGCTTGAAAAAACCCTGTCTAAAACGGCCGCGGCTTCCAATCGGAAGCCGAAAAAATTCGGAAGCGGCGGCCGCTTTGATCCCTTGTAACTCGAAAAATACGGAAGTCGGGGCATTCGTAAGTCGAGGGATCACTGTATATGTCAAAGAACATGGAAATATTATTGCTACTGTATAGTAAATATTCCAAGCAGTATTTTAAATGTGCCTGCAGGGTTAGAATTTAATAACATTATGCTTCAGAAAAATACAGTTTTTAGTGAAGGAAGCATGTGTACTTCCTAATTGTACTTCCTAATGGTGATGTTTGTCTGCATAGCAGCAATGCTTACAGGCCACATGAATACTCTTCATTATTCTGCAATACTGTACTGTAAATACAAACACCATTTTCTCTGTTCTTTAGGCATCGTTAAGTGGTGATGGATTCTATAACCCATATAGTTACCGTACAGTAAGTCTGCAGGGCTTTCTTTTGGTTTTTACAAAATACTTTTCTGTGAAGATAAGTAGCTGAAAAACCAAATATTTTCCTTCCCTTTGCAACCTTGTTTTTAGCCTTCAGAATACAGTTGTTACTCTTCAAGAGCAAGTTCAGCACGAAGTAGTCCAGTGGTGAGAAGTTTTCGGCACGCATTCAAGTTTTTCAACTTTAATGCTTTTCTCTTTAACCATTTGTGTGAATCACCTTACTCATAAATGCATGGGTTGTGGAGTTTAATTGACTTGACAGAAACAATATATTAAAAGGTTAATCAGAAATATAAGCATTTTTTCTGGCTGTCATTCAGTGATTTTATGTTATTATTTAGTTCTGTATATTATGTCTTTGAATGTGGAATATGAAAAATTCATATACCTAAAACAGGATGCCTCTCAGAATTACCATAATGCTATGGGGGGGGGGGGAGAACACAGTTTAATGTGTTTCAGTACAACTGTTGAAGCAGACACAGCCTACCATGTCTTCTTCTACCTGTATCCTCTTAGTTCTTGAGTCTGTTTGCTAGGAGATCTATGGTGACCAGAAAGAACATTTCAGTCTTTCAGTTAAGCACTGTCCCTTTGTCAATGTAGGGCAGGAATAAGAAACTAGATCCTGCCAGGCCCACTCCTCTGTAGGCCAGCTTTGACTGGTGAGTGGGACCACCACCTTTGGCATAATGATGTCAGGTGATTGGTGTCAAAATTTGAAGGGGCTGCTGTACCTGCTGATCAGACTTATAGGGAGACAGCCCTTTTGAAGTCTACAGAGGGGGAAATGCTACTCTTTGTAGAGAGATGGATTCAAAGTTTGGCTTAGTGAATCTGACCCAAGCTTATTTTCTGCACTTTGAAGGCCCCAACAATCAGCTGATAGTTTCTGATGGAGAACTGTCTTCAGTCATTGACAAACAGCCGATTGTTGATGCTTGCAGAAAGCTCTGGGTTGTACTTTTGAAGCCCTGACAATCAGCATGTGCCTGCAACCCCCCCCCCAATCTTATAACTTACCTGCCCCACAACTGATGTAATATATGATGTCAAGTGTAGTACAGGTGGCTGTGGCATGGCCGAAATGAGGTGGGTCTTAGTAGGCTCAATGGCCAGTGGTTCCCCACACCTTGTGTAGGGAGAACTAGATGAGAATATGAAAAGTGTGTTAGGGCTTCATCCTTCTAATGCTCTGGCTTCCTGTTATATCTAATTGGAATCTATCTTTGCCTGGATGCAGCATCTGTGCAGGGAAAAATCATGACCAAAGTGTTTAATTGTCAACAATTTACACTATGACTTTCCACTTGGTCAGGCAGAAGTGAATCACTTGGGCCTTCCAGTATTTTGGTCATTTTGAATTACTGTGTCAAGCTTGATGATCTTTGGAGTTCATGAGAGCTTTATGAATCCTGCTTTGGATTTGACATTCAAAAGGCAGATTACTTACATTTAAAATGTGAATTAGTTTTAATCTTTATGACTTATTGTACTTAATTCTCGGTGACTTGGGCCATAGAAGTAGGGAACAGGATTAGCAAAACATGTCCCCAAATTAACCTTTCCACTTTTTATTTGTGTTCTAAGCAAATATTTTTCATATGCTGTATTCCTATCAGTGAAAATTAAAGCACATGGAGATTCTGTGGGCAAAACTTGTGCTTTACCCGAAAATTGTGTAGTTCAGCTCCCACTGACTGTGATTCTGCTGGGGGCCTAATGTGTTTGCACAGCGTTGCACTGCTTCACTCCCCCTTGGATCCTTATGCTACCCTCCACATGCCTTCCCACTTGTCCCAAAGACGAGCATTTCGCTATCAATAGCGGTGTCCTCAAGGCAGCATGAAAATACTATTTTTTTTATCAGCATGTTGCATTGATTTGCACATTTTTAGTATGCTTATGAGTCATTAACATTGAATGTTACTTAATCCAAACAAACGTTTATCCAACAGTAAGTTAGTTAATTACTTGTCTTTGAACTTTATAGTTTACAGATGATGAAGCAGGGAGCATTGCATCCTCTGATCGTGCTGTTCGAGGCAGGAGGGATAGTGTGGTGAGCAGGGCTGTCTGGTTGTGCTTTTTGTTCTGCTTTTATGAACTCTGTTGCATGAAGTACCACAGGTCCTAGAGTGAGATGAGTAAGCTAGGTGTCACTCTTCACATTGTGTGCTCATACCAGCTGGAAGTACCGGTAGTCATGTTCTGTTTTATTATCTCTTAAGGCCGAATTGCATGCTGCTGTTTGGGCCAAGGCATGCCCAAGTCACAGGTGTCATGGGCCAAATAGGGAGACTTGGTGGACCTAATTAGGCCTGTTGGCTGGGGGTTCCCCACCACTGTTCTAATACCTGCAGAATCCTATTGAACCCCATCTCTGTAATGGTTTTTAATTTTATTTTTGTTAAAATTTATATACTGTTTAATTGTTAAACAACAAAAACAAAGCAAAACCCTCAAAGTGGTTTACAAAAACTTAGAGGTTTATTGTGAAATGACTTTGACATATTTTATGGGAAGTGGGATATGAATGAAAATAATCAGCTTGCGGCTGGCCAATGTGCTACCCTTCAGATGCTGTTTAACTATAAATCCCACAGCCTCAGCCACCAATGCCTGTGGTCAGGGATAATGGAAACTGTAATTTCACAACATCTGAGGTTTCACACTAGTTACTCCTGTGTTCATTAATAAATGAATTTACTTTCCTTCTATATCTTAAAGTAATAAATTTTCCAAGGAAATATTTTGGTTAAGATGCCTTTCTCATTACTGGATAAACTGATTAAAGTTGAAGTAAAAATTATTAATATTGACCACTCCTTCACAACCTCCTATAAACTTCACTAAAGGCATTGGTTTTACCTAGAGTATTCCAAATTCTCTCTTCTCAGGCTTTAAGAAGTGGTTCAATTCTCTTCCATTTGTAAATGATTTTTATTTGAACAGCAATAAGTTGGTTAAGTTTTGCTGAGTTCTAGATTTCTGGTCATTTAAATATCCTGTCTCAAAGATGACTGGACATAATAACTTATATCCAATTGTCGTACTCAAAGCAGACCCTTTGAAATTAATAGATTTTTGTTACTGAAGTCTATTAATATTAAAGAGTCAACTCTGAAGACAACTCAGTTGGATGGATATCATTGAGTGTAGTAGATTGTTTACTAAATAGTGACCAAGGCCTCCATCCAAACAGAACTGCATTCTGTGCAATGCTGGCATATTTCTTGAACAGTTGTATATTTAATATGAGAGGTGTGAAGTCCCATCTATACACAGTCTTAATGTTATTCTCCCTAAGATTTTTCTACTATTTAATATATTAGTCAAAAATATGATATTCCACACAATTTTACTTAAATTTAATTTTCTTTTCACAGTCTAACACTTTAAATATTTTGGCGAGAGAAAGCTTTTCTAATTGTGAGCTGTTTGTTTTTGGCTAGGGTATAAAACTGTGTCTGATATGGCAGTGGCATTGCCCATAATAACTTGGAACTCTCTTGATAATACTGGATAGTTATTCAATATACTCTTCCTGTGTAGTGGAAACACATGATTCAAAACCTGCATTTTTTGTAATGTGTCTTATAATTAGTTCTCTAACAAGAGACTTTTTGTAGTGAAGGTAAATGTGTGAGTTAGTCCCTTTACTTCAGTTTGTCTGCAGTAGCTAAATCTGAAAAAATACCGTTCAAGGCACACATAAGTGTGATAGTAAATTCAAACTAAATTATTGTTTGTATGCGTATGGCTTAAAAATGATTCATTGAGCAAGGGTAAAAAGAATTGTTATGGGAAGGGAGATGTAACCTGGGGAGTTGTATGAAATAAACAGTGACTAATAGGGCTTAACTGTCAGGGGTCCTTTACCTTTACCTTTTTTAATAGGGCATAAGGAGGACAAACATGATAAATCAAAACTTGATTTCCTTAGGCAATTAAATGTTTAGTTTAAGGATAAAATTTAGAATCCTGAATATCTCAACATGAATTGTTTATAAATATCTTGCTGTTGATTATACTTACAAAAAACACTAGCTTGATACTCAGCAGCATTCTTAAAATGCAGCTGAATGTGACAATGAGATACCAGCTTTAAATGTATTGCTCCAATGAGAACTCTATTGTTCTTCCACCCTACGCTTTCAGGCTAGGAAGGTGTTTTGAAGACCAGTAGGGAGGACCAATAGATGCTGGAGCAGGTGCAATGTGAGTTGGTTAGGTTTGTAAGGGCATAGGCTTGATGCCAAAGAAAGGATAAAAGCTATTAGGGTGTATGAGAAAGATGGCTTATGACTGTCCAGATTCAGTAACAATACCATTCTCTTTTTATCCTTTAAAACTCTGAAGCTGATGAGATTGAAAATTAATTCATACATGTGATAGTACCATCAAATTCCATCATGTTCTCATCCCAAATGTCCTCAGGTTGCCATCTGCTTGAAACTACATAAGGGATTAATATCATGAGAAACAAATATATGTGAATGCATGGAGTTGTGAGAAGGTTGGTGATTGTGATTAAGCTGTTTTTCAGTGTGAAATCCCTGGGTTCCACAGAACAGAATTTGAAAACCACAAGAATAAAAATAAAATATAAATTTCCTTAAGGTTTTCCCAGTCAGAAAGGAGCGAGATCTCACTCTTCAAAGGAAAATCTCATCTAAAACAATTTTGGCAAATAAGATTAACATGCTCACATTTTATTTCATGTATCTGAAATGTATTATTCTATCATTTTTCTCTCCATCTGTTGTGTTTGTCATCAAAGTCAACTGATTTTTCTGATCATAGTGAAACTGCAGCTGATTATTTTAGCCGCTCTAATCGTAGGGGAAGCATTGTTTCTGACTTGGATGATGTCAGCATTCCAGACATGAACAGTGTGAGTGTTTGATAATGTGCTGATGTCATCACTGTAGGTTTACTAATGACTGTCCTTTTTCTTTGGGAAATGTATTAATATTCTAGTAATGCTTGCTGGTTTTAGTATGAAATGTTGCTAGCAGTGCAGAATATTACACATATAAGACTTATTTAAAATATAGAATCCAACTTGCATGGTCTTTGTCTTTTAAAAAGAAACCTCCAGCTAACTTGAGTGTTTAACTTTAATATCTGTATACCAATGTCTAAATTTGCATGCAAAACTGTTCTTAATTGTAGATTGTCTTATTTCCACACATTTCTTGAAGCCTTTGTAAATAGTACTATAATTTTTAATGGCACTGAATTTATTGTATATATTC
Source organism: Darevskia mixta (assembly GCA_034641385.1). Lineage (NCBI taxonomy): Eukaryota > Metazoa > Chordata > Lepidosauria > Squamata > Lacertidae > Darevskia > Darevskia mixta. The sequence continues at coordinate 6,728,478 of JAWWNH010000010.1, forward strand.
AAATTCCAATAACAAGTTGTCTGATGCTATGTTACAGACATACATGCTATTCATTACAACCCTATAAATGACTGCATGGTTTAAAAACAGAAAAAGTTTGAACTATAGTGTTCAGAGTATGGTTCCTGCTTGTAAGTTCATTTGCATTTGGATCACAAAAAATATCTCTAAAGAGATTTCTGTAAATTCAAGCTTCTATGCAACCTGGTTTTCATTTATTATGGTACATGCCCCTCTCCTTGACAGGTTTCTGTAGGGAAGAAGGTACACAGCATTGTATTTAATGGAGTGAATCATAGCCAAAAATTGATAAGGGCATCAGTTCGAGGCTATGCTTCTCAGGTGTGACTTCAGCTGAGCCTTCCTCCTCCTATACCAACTGCCATCAAAGGAAGGGGAAGCAGCCCTTAGGTACCCCTCCATTATGCCTAGATACAACTACTGCAGTTAACCCCTACTATGTACATGAAGCTAAATTATCCTGTTACGTATTTAAAACTAGTTATCTTTTCTAAGATGCCTTAGGAAGGCTTTGCTCTGAAAGGTGTCATAAAAGTACTTAGAATAAATAAAATAATATATATAGGGCAAATGTTGACACAACACTCTGATAATTTACTCAAGTGTTTACTACATTCTTTGGCACTTGAAACTCTGATTGTTGTTATTGAAACCTAATTAGCATTGATTGTTGAGCTCAGTGCTTAATTCCTTAATGATGATTCAGGCTAGGTTGGTAGGGCAAATTTGTGCATGAGAAGGGAAGGACTAGAATGAGAAAGGACATTCTCTGATCTGCTTCTGATCTCAATAATCCCAGTTCTTCCTCTTGTTTATAAACTGCCTCTTAAAGGAGCTGGGAGAAGACTGATACTGTCTGAGAAAGTGAAAAACCAGATCCTCTGACTAATTTAATCAAGCTGGCATAGCAAACCAGATGGTGCAAGAGAACGTCTGCTAGTACCTCCCCCCAGAGAAAATGACAGGCATATATCAGTTAGATTCATGATACCTGCGATAAAGTGAGATAATGATAAACTGTTCGCCAGTCATGGCCTAGCATCTGCTATTGCTCATACATAATTGTAAATCCTGGCTAGGATCAAAAGAGCTTTGTGCACTGTGCTTCTGATTCTCTTTCACTTTCTCTCTCTCTCATCCTTCTCCCCCTCCCTCCCTTGCCCTCTCCTCTCCTGCTTTTCTGGTAGCAGCTGAAATTCATGAAATGGCCATTTCAGTGACAGCTTTTTGGAAAGCATTGAAGTGGGAGGCTTAAGAGGGCTTGTGTGTGTGTGGTCTTCAGATCACGGATGTGGAACAATGGTTACCCAAATGTTACGCTGCAGCTCCCGTCATTCCCAGTCAGCAAGGGCAATGGTCAGGAATGATGGGAGTTGTAGTACCATCCCTGCTTAAACCCTGATCTGTCTTTGCATAAAATATCCAAGGCAGCTATAATAGGTACACTGGCTTTTGGGCGAATGATTCAAACTCTTGTGCTAAATGATGGTTTGCAAAGGCAAATATATTTTCATTTGTTCAGAATGTAATGTATATCTAATTTTGGGAATTAGCTGCAAATTTAGTGATAAGTATATATGGATAATTTCATTTGGTTGGTTATCCTCAGCCACTCTTTCAGCCATAATGACCTCATCCAGATGTCCACCACTGTAAAAAGAAAACCCCACTTTTTATTAGACTGGCTATTGCGTAAACTCACTGGAAAGGTATTTACAAAAGCTATAAATCACATTCTAATTCTTTTGGAGATTTTGTGCCACAACTGAAAGTTTGATGGCAAACGCCATTTTTAGAGATGAAGTGACATTGAGTGGTTGGTTACAATTGCTAGCTAGTAGCTTGGTTCCCTATGTTTCCAGCACCTAGAGATTCAAGAAATTGGATAAATACTTTGAGATACTGTTAACATTCTGTTGGCTATAGAAACTGGAGGTGCAGTCGCTACAGTCATTCAAAATGCATCATAGCAAGCTAGACGTGGAGAAATAGACATTCCAACCTGACCAGCTCAGCATTACAAGAAAATGACATATTCTTGCAGCCTGCCATTAATACCTGCTAGCCTTGATAGTTCAGTTAACCTGCCTGATAGTATTTGCTGCCCTGGGCTCCTTTAGAAAGCAGGGATAGAATGAACTTTTGATAATGATAATAAATATTTGAACATGTGAAGAAAATTTGTGGAGCTAAATCATAATGTTTTGCTTCATAACTTTCTAAGAGGGTTAAAACCTTTTTTTTAAAAACAAAAGCTCAGAGTCAGAGCCCTCTGTTGAGGGGCACTAATGAAGGCTTTTGCAGGTGCCATTGTGCCTCTGGGTGCTGGGTTAGCGATCCCTGAACTAGAGGATCATGAATTAAAACCATATATACTTTGCCACAAAACAGTGGGTTTTTTTTATAAATTATGCTTCCTGTTTATAATGCATACAACAGATTACTAATGAAGTAGCATTGTTTATATTGTCTGTCTTGGTGGCAATTGCAAATAATGAAAAACCTTTCTCAACCCATTTACTACTAAACTTTTATTTTGGAAAGCAGAAATGGAGAAAAAATGTTCAAAGATGAGTAAAGCTTAACATGTTTAAAATATATTACTTAATGAATTTCCAGTAGTCAATACACTTAATTTAAAAAAACACACAACCAGTACTGAAATTACATTCATTGAATTTACTTTCTGTGCTTGGCTTGACAAAAGGCTAGCCTAAGAAGCAACTTATTGTCAATAAGGCATTGTGTTAATTTGTAGGACTGATACTACCTTGTGCGAAGCTGTTGATTCTGAAGTTTTGTTAAATGCAAATGCAATATTCAGGTGGAGGAAAAGGAAGAAGGAAACTTTAATTGTATAATACTGTTTCAGCTTTGTGTTGACATGGATGAAAAAGGGATCCCAGTAATTCAGATTTCTAATTAAAAGAAATGGTTCAAATTTAATATCAACACTTTTCTTTTTTTCCAGCTGGAAGAAAAGAGTGACAGGCCATATTCTGACTTGTATACAAGGGTGAGTGTTTAAAGACAACTTTAGAACATATCTAAGTCTGCATATTGATGCCAATTCGAAAAAGCATGGTAGGATATCGGGAGATTCTCCAGCCTCCTGTGTGTTGCTGATTGTCTTCATTATATTTTTTCAACTATTCGTTTGACAGAATATGGTATAGATCATCTACATCAGCTGTGATCATTGGGTCTGATGGGATTTGCAGTCCAAAATATCTAGAGGGCACCAGACTGGAGAAGATTACAAATAATGTGCCAGATCTATAACCCATTTGCCATATCTTGTAAGAAGATAATTTTAAAATAAGTTCTGCTCCTGTAAGAGCTGCTTGATGAAAAAGGACATTTGGATAGACTGAACTATATGGGAACTTAGAAAATATAATTTCCTTGAAAAGACTGATAAACATATTTGGAAGATTTTAGTACAGGCATCTCCCCATTTGCACAGGGGGTACGTTCCCATGTACTGCACCTATACGTGAAATCGTGTATAGTGGGGAACGCCATCTAAAACACCTGTAAACACCTTCTAAACCTCTGGAAACCCTTGAAAAAATGAATAGCACTTTTCAGACTGGCATGAATGGTGGCAGTGATGACTCTCAGTCTTCCTCATCACTGGAGGGTGATGTAGAAACAACGACAAGGGGGATAAACCAGTACCTCAAAGTATTTGGCTTGCAGTTGCAAAGGCTCTTGGGATTGCTAGCTGTTTTCCTGCTCTTTTCACGCCATTTTTGCACTTTTCCTCTTCTTTGGGGGCCAGTTTGCCATTTTTGCGCCTTTTCAGAGTTTAATTTGATTTTTTAATTATTTCCTGGCGCCACACATAGACACAGTCACACACAACTCGGATGGGCGTAAGTGGAGAGACACTTGAATGTTGAAATCTGAACTTCATAGTGTGTTGGGAAAAGCTCTTGAAATGTATGGGAGTTTTCATGCCATGTTTTTCTTTCTTTAGCCAGCGTCTCGCAATTCAGCAACTCCTTTGAGTGGAAACTCATCTAGACGAGGAAGTGGCGATACTAGCAGCCTAGTGGATCCTGATACCTCCTTAAGTGAACTGCGGGTAAGCAGACTTTCATTGGCTAAAAATAAAAGGTTATCCTCCTTCATTTAGAGAGGAAGAAATAGACATTGAATAAGACTACAAGACAAAATCAAAGCACCTTTTTAAAAGCAATCAGGGGTTTGGGTTTTTAAATTTTCCTTTGATTACAAAATGCTTGCTGCGTGACTGTGTGGGATATAAAATTAATAACATACCAGGCACTTTTGTTTATACATAACACTATGCCAATGCTGTATGAAAAAGAAACTAAACTCCGCAGTAGTCTTACTCTTGGTTACATGGGAAAAGAAGAGGGGGAGGCAAGGAGGAGCATGTCCGGCACATTGCTCAGGCGTGTGGAGATTTCATCTGTGTAATTAGTGCTAAATGTAGCAGTTTAGCATTTAAAACATCACCTATTGATCAGGCTTCTTATTCTTAACCATCCCTTAGCAGTCTGTGAAAGAAGTAGGGAATTATTTGTACTGTTTAGAACCAGCTGTAATTGTTTAGCTGTAAAGATTTTAGTTCATATTAATGGTTATATCTTTTCAGTATAGTATCCAAGATAAGATTGTGATGCCTTTTATATGTTTGAAATTAGATTGTGTGATACTTTGAGGGCGTGGGATTTAGGTAATAAAACATTTCAATTTACAAACATGATACATTATCTCCCCCCCCCCATTTTTTTAGCTTTATAGAAAGCACTGAATTAAAAATCCACATATGTCAGTCAAGTTAGAAAATTAAGAATACAGCAGTAATTTAATTTGTTCAAGTGAAACACACTAATCTAAATTCCTGGGCTTTAATCACAGAGTTCAATAGTAAGTTCTTTGCAATGTTCTTATGCAATGGTTCATTCCTATGTCCTGCAGGATATCTATGATCTTAAGGACCAGATACAAGATGTAGAAGGGAGATACATGCAGGGACTTAAAGAACTAAAGGTATAGCAGGGTTTCTCCCAAGCATGCATTCTCTATGGTAATATGTCAGCAATTAAGTTTTTGCTAGTTTCACTAACAGAGCTTTACTAACACCTCACTTTTTAAAGGATCTTGCCTAACATACAAACTAAAAATTGGTTCATATTTTAATATATATAACTGCCAATGATTTTTTTCCTTATGTTTAAGTGTTTAATGTGTATGTGAAAAGGCAGTGAACTTTCCATTCCACTAAAGTAAATAATACAGGAAGTTTAGCAGATGCTTTTGTATTGCTTGCAGTTCCATTTTATTTTTTTAATTAGCAACTGGATATTACCAATAGTATGATTAGGGATGGGGGGCACAGCTGAGTTTCAAAATGATAATATTGGACCAGAAATTTACTCCAATAAATAATTATTTAAACTCCCACTTTCATAGACTGTAAAAACATAAAAGTACAATTTATTATTTTATTTTTTGGCATGCTAAACAAACACAGAAATCTTTGGTATGATCCATTTGAGACATGTATAATCTATAGTATCTTTTTGCCTCACGTGGATTATCAGTTTGGATTAAAAATTGCAGAGGCAACTCCTATTCAAACATTTATAGAAGCTCCTCTCAGTCATGGAATTCCTTTTCACTAGAAAACATACAAAGGTCAAACCTAAGTGTCTTCTTAGAATGCTTACTATACTCCCAAAGAATTTTTGGTAACCTAGCCAATTGGCTCAAGTTAAAAGATATTTCTACAAGCTGGTATAGAATGTTAAGCCCTTTCCCTGGTTCTGTGAACCTTAACTACTTTGTGTAAAAATCAGTTTTCCATTTTAACTAATCATCCCAGTTACCACTTTAGACATGGGAACCTCTCTACTGCAGGAGCTACTGCAGGGCTTGATAATAAATGGCAACAGTCACATATCACAATTTTATAATGAACACACTGCTGGCTTCTGCTAGCAGGAGCAACAAACCATAAATCCTGACTTAGCATTACATCTGAACCAGGAGCTGTAGTTTAGGTCAAAATGTAAAGGTAAAGGGACCCCTGACCATTAGGTGCAGTCACAGACGACTCTGGGGTTGCGGCGCTCATCTCGCTTTATTGGCCAAGGGAGCCGGCGTACAGCTTCCGGGTCATGTGGCCAGCATGACTAAGCCACTTCTGGCGAACCAGGGCAGCGCACAGAAATGCCATTTACCTTCCCGACGGAGTGGTACCTATTTATCTACTTGCACTTTGACGTGCTTTCGAACTGCTAGGTTGGCAGGAGCAGGGACTGAGCAATGGGAGCTCACCCCGTTGCAGGGATTCGAACCGCCGACCTTCTGATCAGCAAGCCCTAGGCTCTGTGGTTTAACCCACAGCGCCACCCACATCCCTAAGGTAAAGGGACCCCAGACCATTAGGTCCAGTCGCGGACGACTCTGGGGTTGCAGCGCTCATCTCGCTTTATTGGCCAAGGGAGCCAGCATACAGCTTCCGGGTCATGTGGCCAGCATGACTAAAGCCAGGACTTGTCCTTGGCTAACTTGTTTGTGGTGTGTCTAGGCAAAACAAACTACAGTCCCCCATTTCACCCATTTGGATGGAACACTGAGCCAGGCATCATGGCTTGTTGTTCCTATATGCACTAGGCGAGTAGCAAAGTGGAAGTGATTTCTGCATTCACCACAAACCATTAATTGTGGTTTACTGTGATGTGCAAAGTGGACCATTGTGGAAACTTCAACCAAAAGGTGCAGGTAACTGGAAATTTTGCCTATAATATAAATCCTATTGCAGCTTAAGGTTTTTCATGATCTTTCATGCAGAGTAACTGATAATCAATGGTTGGGTTCCAAAGAGGTGTAAATATAATAGATAGCATATCTACTTGTTTGCTTTTATCTTTAAATTTTGGTGAGATCATTATCTTCTTTTACACCTTACCCTTGTCTGTACTAGCTTCATTGTCTGGTGCTATATAAATCATGTCTATAAAAAGCAAATGTAACTATATTCATCTGTAAGGAAAACCCCCCTGAAAATGTAGTTGGCAATACCTTTATTAGGACCAACCAAAATGTCACAAAATTGTAGCAAGCTTCTGAAAAACCTACCATAATTAGATTGCGATATAGGAACTGAAACTATAAATTGACCACCTTGGTATAAAAAGTAGTATCAATTTTGAGACATTTTGGTTGATCCTCATAAATGCATTGACTAGTGTGTTTTGAAATTAATTATGACACTGATTTGCCAACTCAGGCAAGTCCCTTCCACTGTATTTTGCAAGTTTTTCTACCTTGCTCGCCTCCCATCTGCATTCTTCTCTTCCCTTCCCATCCACTTTTTAGCTAATCACACGTAAAAATATGTCATCCCTGAATAGATACACCCATTAAATAATTATGGTGTGTACACACCTTGCAAAAGAGGAAAGTTCAGAGAACTAACCACGATGCTTTTAGCCATAATTGTTCATGCTTTCCCACACTGTCTGCTTGTCTGTTTAGAGCAAAAATGCTTTGGGGCAGGGCTTGTCCTATTCTGCATTACATTTGGCACTTCTGTAGAATTCGGTTCTTTGCAATGCACCACAATATAGTTTAATGTTCTGTATTTCACAGGAAATCATGCATGTAAAAATAAAATAATTGCATGTTTGAGAAGGAAATACCATCTTCAAAAATTGCCTGATTTATAAGTCTAGTTCCTGGAGTGTATGCTAGTATTCCCCTGTAACGAAAAGACTCTTGCTTTCGTCTTCTCACTTCGCCCTCTCAATGTATTAAAAGAACTAACAAGGATTGATGAGGCAAATCTAACCTCCCACTTATCCTGTTAGTCTTTTCGGTAAACCCTCTAGCCTTTGAAGGTTTTTTTAACAAATAAAAGAGAGTCCCTTTCCAGCAACTAACATGGCCAGGTACCCTTTTAAACCCTGGGCTATATATGAGACTATCTCTTTGTGTCTACCGTGTAAGGGGCTCAGCAACTAGAAATCCCTTACAGAAAAGCTCGCCTCTTCCCTGAGGTAACTTATTGACAACCTGGATCTGTCTACCCTTTAAGCCCTTTCAGAGCACTCCGCAGCCACAATCTATCCTTTCCACTCTGGAGGAAAGTACAGTGGTACCTCTACTTACGACGATAATGCGTTCCGACGCGATTTTCGTAAGTAGAAAAAATTCGTAAGTCGAATCCCCATAGGAATGCATGGGGGGGGGGAAATTCGTAAGTTGAAAAATCCGGGTCAAAAATTCGTAAGTCGAAAAAATCCTATTAAAAGCGGCCGCGACGTCTTTTCGTAAGTAGAAAAAATTCGGATGCGGCGGCCATTTTGTTTTACACTCGTAACTCGAAAAAAACGTAAGTAGAGTTACTCGTAAGTAGAGGTACCACTGTATAGTATCTTTAATGGGTATCCCCTCCTGTGGGTTTCATGTTCCTTTGCTGGAAAATAATACATACGACTTTATGATTGGCACTTTAAATATGGAAGTTTTATTTGCTTAAGATCGTAATGGTTGTATTAAGGTTTCTTGTGTACATACTTAGTTTCAGTGGTAATATCTTTGTTAATCATATAAAAGATAACCATACAATTACCTAACCTAAACCTACTCTCACAGACCTTCTTTTTAACCACCTACTCCCTCTCCCAAACCCTTCTCAACTGACTAAACGGCTGCACATTCTCCTCCAACAGTCAGCCGCCCCCCCCCCCCCTTCATGGAATGTTCAGTCAGTCAAACCTAGAGTCTGATGGGTCGGGTTGAAAAGGAAGGAACAAACAGTGCAAAAACGTTACACCCCCCTGCCCATTTTTTGGAGAGTGAATAAAGATAGACATGAACTGATTATATTGAGACTCCTTTTAAGCTGGTGTGAATTGCATTTTTGGGATCTTAAAATATTTCATATAAAGGTACAAGTCAAGATCCAGTGTAGTGTAATTGTGCTTCTCCATTCTCTCCTTCCTCCAACACCACATGTGTCCCCAAAATCTGCCCCAGTGGATTGGGAACCCTCAAACAGATCTGGGTCTGCAGGGGCTGGATGTGAGAAATGACAAGTTTCATTTCACTAGCAGGTGGGCATAATTGTGCTTCACCCATAAATTACATTGTTAATGCCTTAAAAACTTATTTACAGTCAGATGACCAGTGAGACCTATAGCATAATGTTGAAGTGCAAACTCAACCCCCCGAGTGGGTTGCTCCTGTTCAGGGCTCCAATCATCGCTGTGGTCTAAACCAGAGCCTAGGGCTTGCCAATCAAAAGGTCGGCGGTTCGAATCCCTGCGACGGGGTGAGCTCCCGTTGTTTGGTCCCAGCTCCTGCCCACCTAGCAGTTTGAAAGCACGTCAAAGTGCAAGTAGATAAATAGGAACCGCTCCGGCGGGAAGGTAAACGGCGTTTCTGTGCGCTGCTCTGGTTCGCCAGAAGCGGCTTAGTCATGCTGGCCACATGACCCAGAAGCTGTCTGCGGACAAACGCTGGCTCCCTCGGAACCCCAGAGTCATCTGTGACTGGACCTAACGGTCAGGGGTACCTTTACCTTTACCTAATGCTGTTTAGGCCTCAGGGTTGTAAATAATGCCTCCCCCCCTCAAAGTCTTCCCATGCTGTTAGCCCCAAACCCACGTACTATATTTTATAGCTATGTAGCAGGAAAATACAGCTCTGAAGTTAGGAAAATCTTAACTCCCAATCTCCTCCTCCAAGATACTACATGCTATCTGGGACTTGAGTAGATCTGCTCCTGCTTGTTTTTTCTCCAGTCTCCATTTTCCCTTTGGGGTGTGTGTGTGTGTGTGTTTCAGGTAGTCTGTCAAAATGCTTGAGTTTCTTTGCCTGATCTGTTGTGTTTTGATATTACTCCTCCTTAACCCTCTTCACTGCCATCAACGCTGTAAATTCACAGGTTCCTGACAGGTAGTTTTGGAGGTGGTTGTTTAAATACTTTTGTCTTTTAATTTATGTACGGTACTTCCGTGCAGTAGGTCATCCAAAGTATGTACCAGCAACTCCTTTTTTTTTAAAGTTACCCTGTTTCATCTCCAAACTGATAGCAGACTGGTTGAATGTCTTATTTAGAGGGGATTGTAACTTTTCATGTGGACAGGAAAAGTGTAGAAAAACATCTGCAAATAATGTTGTTTCCTAACAGTAAAGCTCTGATAATATTGAATACTCACTTACTTGGTTAAATAGCTGAAGTCTTATTTAACTGGTACATCTAGTATTAGAAATACACTATAGTGTCCTTAGTTATCTGTGAAGGGAAGTTTGGTGCTGTGAGGTCTGTGTAATCTGAACTAAATTGAAGCTGAGACTCTAGCCCATAAAGGTTTACACCGAAGTGCATTTGTTAGTCTAAAGTGCCACAATACTTTTTTTGTTTTCCTAAGCAGATTAACACAACTACCACTCTGTAAATGCTTTTCTTTAGGCTTTCATATGTTTAAAAAAAATAAATTGCTTGGGTTACTGGCATTCTGCTAGAAGAATAAGAGAAAAATAAGTTATGTGATTAACATTTTTCTATAGGTCCCTATTTATTTGACTTCTGCAGATTTATTATTGGGTTTTATTAAAGACAGTTGAGTCAGTGGAATATGAAACAAAAGTCTGTTTGCTACTTTAGCAAAATTGTATTATGTATTTCTAATGTTTAATACGATAAGTTGAGTAAGATTAAGTTTAATAAGATCTTACATTATGTATCTAGGAGTCACTTGCTGAAGTTGAGGAGAAATTTAAAAAAGCAATGGTTTCTAATGCCCAACTGGATAATGAGAAAAATAACTTAATCTATCAAGTGGATACTCTAAAGGATGTCATTGAGGAAAGAGAGGAGCAGTTAGCAGAATATTACAGAGAAAATGAAGATAAGACAAAGGTATTTGTATTTTCTGTATTATTACTAATAAAGCATTTGCATTATTAGCTAAATATTAAGAAGCTTAAGTGTGTGTTTCTGCATGCCTGTAATTTGTTAAACAACTTGGTCTCTGTAATTTTAATGAAGATGAAAACTACATAAGGTTAATTTTGTTGATGGGCTCACAAGTAGGAAAATGTAATGATTCTTAAGACCATTGAATGTTTTCCTGCAACTTACAAATAGATTGGTTTGCATTCAACCATTTTTCAGGTTTATTTATGCAATCACTTATCCCGGGGCAATCCAGGTCATTGCTTGTTTAATCTTAGGTTAGTTACTTTCTATCCCTTTGAACTATCAGCAGTCTGGCCTCTTTTAAGCTAATTGGCTACACTGACCAAGTTTTCAGAATGAGAGGTTCTTTTCAAAAGGCAGCAATTAGTTGTCTGCAAAGTTGAAAGCTGCTCTGGTCCTTAGCTGCAGGCAGAGGCTTAAGGCACTAGTAACTGCATCAGTAAAGAGGTTTACTTGCAGCTACGTGCATAATTTGGTTATCATGCTTTCTTCAAACTTCCCTAACCAAATACCCATCAAATGTTTTAGACTAGATGGGAGCTGTGTTCCAAAACATTCTGAGGGCAACAGGTTGGTGAAGACTTCACAGGCTCACTAGAGCATCTTTTTGAAGAGCCATCAAAGCTATTTTGTTTAGTACGGTGTCTTGAATGTAGAGGCGACTGAGGTAGACTGAGATCTGCCAGTAAAACATCTAGCTCCTGCAAGTTATTAGGCTCCCAGTTAAGGGTAGGCATAAGTTGTACTGGTCAGTTATCTTGACTGTGCACTGCTTTTGCTTTCCTTTCCTTTGGTTAGGAAGCATAATGGAGAATGGACAGAGCTGTAGGCAAGTTGCTTCCTTGTTTCCTCTTAAGAATTGGAATTTAGAAAATCATGATGCTCTGGCTTCAAAAAGGATTATACAAATGCCAGGCAGAGGTTAATGGCTATTAACTATAATAATTCAAAATGAAACCTCTACATTGATAGTTGATCTGTCTGATTACTGGGAACAAGTAGGTAATAGGGTCACAAATGTCCTATTTGTGGTTTTCCAAAGAGATCTGGCTGGCCGCTGTGGGACCTATATGAGCCTTAATCTGAGCCAGAAGGGCACCACTTAAGTTCTTAAGCTTGGGATCATTCTACTGCAAAGAGATTCTGAGTGTGTACTCTTGCTTTATAAATTCTGGATCCAGAGTATTCACCAATAATAAATAAATTTAAAAATAGCCCACCTATTTCAGGAGTCAGCCCACCCCTTAAGAGAGTAGTGCTGGAGAACAGACAGAGCAGCTAAAATAAATCTATACAGTGGTACCTCTGGTTATGTACCTGATCTGTTCCGGGGTGCCGTTCACACCCCGAAAAGTACGTAACCAGAGCGGCGATATTGTGCATGCGCCAAAGCGCAATATCACACTTCTGCACATGCGGCGAAACCCACTTCCAGGTTTGCCACGTTCGTAACCTGCGTCATTCGCAACCTGCAGCGAACGCAACACGAGGTACGACTGTACTCATAAGCCAATTCCATTATTGTGAATCAGCCCAATTAAATAGCAAATAATTATACTATTAATGTTCCTATCATGCTTATTTCATTAACTAATACATAATATGCTTGGACTTTAATTTTCAGCTGCTTAATTTATATTTCCTTAATACAGGAATTGGAAAGGCAGAAACATATGTGCACTGTTCTACAGCATAAGATGGATGAACTTAAAGAGGGTCTTCGCCAGAGAGATGAACTAATAGAGGTACATGTTCATACTTGGCAAATAACTTGCATTCAAGATAAAATCTGCTTTTTCTGTTGTCTAAAATGCTTTCATTCAGGAAAGACTGCAGCATGTGCTGTTTCTGGCACTTGGATGCCAGTTTATAAAGAGCTAGAACAGTGTGCTGGGATCAAAAGAAGTCATGACACCATCAGACAAAAAGCAATGTGTCACATGTGCCGTTTGGGAGCACATATTCAGAGTCTGGCTCATCAATGACTTTTGTCAGTGAGCTTTTCAACCCTATGAGTTGGTACTGTCCATCCGTTGCTTAAACAGTATTTTTGTTTAGGTATGCTATCCTGTTATGAACTTGGTAGCAAATATAAAGTTTTAGAATTTAAGCAGAAGTCCTTTCAGTAATATGTTTGAGTAAAATTAACTTTGGTTTGTTGAGCTTAGTAGTGTTGGAATCGGGGGACAAAAAGCCAGCTTTAAAGCTGAATGGCAACATAATTTATTCCTAAGCTTGTGGTTCCAATGTAATCGATGTCAGCTGTACAGTGTACTTCGATGTAATATAGATCTTATCCTAAAGCTATTCATAGTTTTATTTAACAAAAGGGAGAGAACCTCTTAGCCAAACCTTTATTCACAAAACCTTCTTCTGCGTTTCATTGACTGCCTTACTGACTTCCTCGTATCTCCTTGTAATTTCCTTTACTTGTCTTTTCCCTTCTTTTATTCTTTCCCCTGTGTTTACTGCAGGAGAACCAACGCATGCAACAGAGAATAGAATCTATAACCAAAGAGGTGTTTGACCTCCAGGAAACAGTTAATTGGAAAGATAAAAAAATTGGGGTATGAGATGAATACTGAGGTGAAGAGTGATTAGGAATAGACTGGTATAAGTTGGCAGCAGGATTGTTGATGGTTTCAGTGTTGAATTGGGCGTTGCAGATAGAAGTATTTCATGCTGAATATTTGAGAGTAAATAAATACGGCATGCAGCTTGAAGCTAAAACTTCATGAATTAGCAGATTTAGAACATAAAGATAAAACATATCCAAGCACTGCAGTGATTTAATTCCAGTGTTATAGCTAGATTCTAGTACAGTTATTTTGGATTTGGATGATAGGCCTGTTCTAGACCTTTCGTTGCACTGATTAAAAATAGAGCTTTGAGATAGCCTCAAAAGCCTTTACTCTCTAAAAACCTAAGCATTCAGATAGGGCATAAAAACAATTTTGCTTGGTTGGGCACACACATACATATGTATTAGTCCAGAAGAAGTTAAAGATGTTCTTGGATTTCCTCCATCCTTGATCACTGAGCGTGCTGTTTAGGCGTCCAGCAAGAGCTGGAGGGCCACAAGTGCCCCATCTCTAGTGTAACGGATAGGGTTTTCTAGGACTGCTACCAAAAGTCCCAGATCCTTAAAAAAAAAAAAAAAATCAGTACAGCTCACTGTATCCTCCTACAACACAATTGGCTGTGTTTGCTTGCATAAAGTGTTATGCTTGAATAGATCTCAAAAATTAAACATGCTTTATCACTGATGATCTTTCAAAATCCAAATGTTTTTGGAACTATGGGATCGTTGGACTCATTCAGCTTGGCTCAAGCACTAGGCAGAAAGCCTAAGGTTACTTTATTAAAATAGACATGAATTGTATTTATAGCTTAGCACATAACATTGAATCGCTGAGATTTTTTAGCATTTCCCAGGTCTGTTGTAATGCTGGGGTGGTGGTGGATATTTATGCCAAGCATGAACTTCTGTGGCAAACACAGGACTGTGCACGACTTTTCTTTTCTTTTTGCCTCACTTTTTGTTCAGCTAATTATCTTTTATTTGCAAGAAATCTTTCTTACCTATCACACATTCTCTCTCTATGCTGTTCCTTTCCGCTACCTGCCTGCACCCAGGCCCTAGAGAGACAGAAAGAGTACTTTGACTGCATTAGGATTGAGCGGGATGAGCTCAGAGATGAGCTGGCTGACCTGAAGGAAACAATGAAGACAGGAGAGGTACGTTAGCTGTAGCAGCACTTGGCAATGTCGACTGCTGGATGAAGCCATAGTGTGTTGGAGAGGGATATATCATTACTTCAGCATGCCCCTTTTCCACTGAAGCTAAAGCATGAACAGGAGCAGTGGTGCTGCTGCTTCTTGCCGCGTCTGTTGAGCAAAGCGTTCACCAATAAACATAAGCTTTCTCTTAGAGACTGTTAATCTTGTGTTTTTTCCAGAAGCATGGATTAGTTATCATCCCAGATGGCACTCCAAATGGTGATGTCAACCATGAACCAGTAGTTGGTTCAATAACAGTTGTATCGCATGAAGCTGCTCAGGTCTTGGAATCCGCAGGAGAAGGACCACTAGGTAAATTTACAGAGAACCACTTTCTTCAGAATGCTGACTTTCATTTTCAATATGTATAGATAAGAATGAGTAGCTTAGGCCCCCTTCCACAGTCATAAAGAGTTTTATTTGTCTTTGAATAGATGGAACTATTAGTTCTGTGTGAATTACATAGTTGCAGCAGTCTTGGAATCTGTTCAGAGATATGGTATTTATAGATGCATTGTAATGCACCTATATAGCTTACTAAAAAGATAAATAAAGCAGTATCATGTGGAAATGAATGTCAGAATTCAAAATGTGTGCAAAAAGTAACAATTATACTCCATTTAATATTAGTTCAGTGGACATTACAGCACTCTGTGCTAGGGTCTATGTCTTTAAAAAGAGTCATTGCCATACTTTCAGCAGTCATGTGAAAAGTACCAAATATAGAATTGTTAGTTTATTTGCTATTCAATTGTAGTATGTCCAATCCTTCATTCTTGAAAGCAAGTCTCTTAGTTCCAAATAAGTATCATTCAGTTTAAAACTTAATACACACTTTTACACTTTTTGAAGTTCTTCTTACTGACCTTGCTGTTTCTTGATGAAATTTCAATGAAATTCTGTTCATCCAAGAGAGTTCTTCCTTTTAACCTTTTTTGTTTTGCTAAGCTTCCAATGGAAGGAATTGGAATTTTGTAACTGAATTGTTTGTTTCTTTTAGATGTTAGGCTACGAAAGCTAGCGGGAGAAAAGGAAGAGTTATTGTCACAGGTAAAGTCTCTCTCCCCTTCCCGCAACTGAAAAGTGATTGAACGGCTCAGACTCAGACTCTTTTCAATTTGGGGGAAGTTATGAAACAGTACCAGGCCCTTGCCGTGCTTGAGCAACACTGCTTGGTACTGAAAAACTTCACTACATTGAATTGCTTAATGTTTCTTGCAGACCTTCAGGGATTGCATCTACTTCCATAGTTTTGCCTCATGCTCTAAAGAATAAATTAATGTTAGAGTCTTAATGTCATGAGAACTATGTACCCCAAACCCTGAGACTTAAACTAGAAAATATATGCTTAAGCAAACAACCCTGAAATTAGAAGTGCTTGTAGTATTTGTCTATCACTAGGATTCTCTCTTTCCACCCCATTGTAAAACTGTTTCGATATTTCCTTGCTGCTGAATGTTGGTCACTTAAGGTCATTCATTGTTACTGGTGGAAACCTGTGATAATATTATTTAAAGAAGTCCACTCTTCACACATATCCACAACTAAGTTGCTATTCTCTTGGAATAGCAGTAGCATTCTAATAACCTTGTTCTGACACATACTGTGCAATTATTTTAGGCTGAAAATAGTTACTATGAACTGCTTCTGGGAGCAGTATATGATGACCATAAAAAGAAAAATGGTTGTAAATGCCAGTAATACACCTTCATCAAGTATAAATAGACGTAATATTGAACTACACACAGAATGTTGTATTTTCATTTCAGATTAAAAAAATGAAATTACAGCTGGAGGAAGAACGGCAGAAATCCTCTGGAAATGATGGCACAAATACTAATTTAACAGGATTGGAAAATGGTTCTGATTTGCAGTTTATTGAAATGCAGAGTATGTATATTTTCATCCTTCAATTCCGTATGGTATTTGTACTTTTGAAGAGTGCACATGGTAGGAACATTCATACCTGAATGTTTTTCTGTTGCCACTTCCCACATAAATAGCAAAATATATAGGTAAAGGTAAAGGGACCCCTGACCCTTAGGTCCAGTCGCGGGCGACTCTGGGGTTGCGGTGCTCGTCTCGCTTTACTGGCTGAGGGAGCCGGTGTACAGCTTTCGGGTCATGTGGCCAGCATGACAAAGGCGCATGGAAACTCTGTTTACCTTCCCGCTGGAGCGGTACCTATTTATCTACTTGTACTTTAACGTGCTTTCGAACTGCTAGGTTGGCAGGAGCAGGGACCGAGCAACGGGAGCTCACCCCGTCGCGGGGATTCGAACCACAGACCTTCTGATTGGCAAGCCCTAGGCTCTGTGGTTTAGACCACAGCACCACCTGCGTCCCATAAAATATATAGAATACAGTAAAATGCAGTAGATAGAAACATAAGGCGACCTTGGTTTAAATTCCTGGAATTTGTTGGATTAATCTTCTTGCTTAAGCTGCTACACAGATTTTGAGAAAATTAAATGAGAGTAGGAACACTTAGATGTTTGTAGCATAGTTCAATCCCTGTTTGTCTTTGTGGTTTCTCTGCAGTTACACATATGGGATCTGCATGTGTGCAGAACAGCATTTCAGAAACATCTAGAGCAGGGGTAGTCTACCTTTTTATACCTACCGCCCACTAATGCATCTTTCTTGATGGTCAAATTTCTTTACCGCCCACCAGTGCTCAATGGAAGGAGAATTCAGCTTTTGCTGTAGAACCCCCTACCGCCCACCTAGAATCCTGAAATGCCCACTAGTGGGCAGTAGGGACCAGCTTGACCACCCCTGGTCTAGAGGTTTGCAGAGCTTGTAGTCCCATGGCTCATGGAGGGAACCCTGTGTCTCTGCATTGCTCAAGAGTGGGACTAAGCATCTCTGCTCATTTTCCATGAAATTTTTGGATTGTTCAACAAAATTCATACATCGCAAAAGGAGAAATATAAACATATTTTGTAGAATAAGATTATTATTCAGTAATGAATTACTGGACAGTTGAGACCTGCAAGTTGAATTTCATCTTCCAGTGGCTTTATTTCAATCCTGCATCACACATTACATTTTATCTACATGTTTGTAATGTGGAGATTGCAGTTGGTCGTATACGCACACCCTGAACCCACAGAAGGCAGTGAATTTCCTACAATGTGTACACACGGTGTGTGTGTGTCATCTTTACATGTCTGCTGCATATATTGTCATCTGTACCCACCTATTCATACATAGCAGGTACAGCTCAGTCAGTCAAACATGAGACTCTTAATCTTAGCATTGTGGGTTCAAGCTCCACAGGGGGCAAAAGATTTCTGTATTGCAGGTGGCTGGACTAGATGAGTCTCATGGTTCCTTCCAATTCTATGAATTGTTGAATGAAGTAATCTTTGGACCCTAGTGAAATTTTACAGTGCTAGGTACTTTTAGTAGATTTGGAGTGTAATCTAGCCATTTGAATTTGAAAATGTTTATTTGTATTCAAAATCATTTCACCTTATGTTAGGAAACATCCCTTTTCATTTTACTTTAGCGCACACTCCCCACAATGCACTTGGACCTGATATAGTTACCTTAAATGAGATAGGGTTTAAAGAGTGAATATCTACAGTGGTAGAAATAAATAGGTTCAGGAGGTTTAACAGAAGACTATAGTTGAGGGAATATTTCATTTAAGAGCTAGTACCAATGAGGGCTCCTTGGGTGGCTTTTAACTACATTTTACTCAGAGCAGACCTATTAAAATTGATGAACACAACTACGGTGGGTCTACTCTCAGTAAAATATATTTTTCTACCATCCCCATTCATTCTCTCTGAAAGTAGCATCCTTTAGCAGGACATGCTGGATGAGGTATGATTTAGGAAACAAACTCTCCAGATTAATTTCTGCAGAAGGGTAGCCTGTTACAACTTTTCTCAGATCAGGTCTTAAAGAAGTTGACCCTCAAACTTCCGTAGGACTGCTTATACCCCACCCACAAGCCCCCTTCAGCAAGCAAGGACAAGTACCCAGCATTAGGAAACATCTAATATTTTAAATATTCTTGAGCATTATGTTGACTATATTTTCTAATCGCCAACCCATCACTACCACTCAAAACGAAGAGCCCATTATCCAGGGATGCTGCGTTTTATTTCAATAAAACGATTGAATAAAACTCTTGAGCTCTTTAGATTTTGAGGGATAAAAACCCATAAGAAATTCACTCCTCAAAGAAGTCTATTTTATGTACTATGTGCTATCCTTTCATCAAATAACAATTGTACAGGTACATCCAACATTTCCTTTCCTTTAGCCAAAGCAGAAAAATATAATCTTCACTGACATTTGATTTAAATGTTCAGTTGAGAGCCATTAAATGCTTAATTTTCTTGTGTCTAGGAGATGCCAACAGACAAATAAGTGAATTCAAGTTTAAGCTTTCAAAAGCTGAGCAAGATATAACTACTCTGGAACAAAATGTAGGTACCTTTTTGTTATACATATTCCCTAAACTTTTATTGATACCACATATGCTCTTATATAATAGACTTCAGAAACAACTTTATGTCCTCCATGTCATAATTCAGTGGAGCCAATGTGGCAAATTAATCCTGAGGGCTTCATGCTCCTATAGAGAATTTGTCCCTGAACATGAGTGTCATCCTTTCAGAGGACCAGAGCTATTAGGTATATAAATGAGTTGGTGGGTGTGAACTTTGCAAGAAAATAGCCACTTGTATTCTAAGCTAACAAAATGAAAACACAGCATGTGAAAATTTGTGGTGAACAGGTACATTTTAAAAATAATGCTTTTACAGCCTTGTAAAAGTGATGTTTTTAATGTTTGATGCTTTTATATTTGTGGGAAGCTGCTCAGAGTGGCTGGGACAAGCCACATGGATGGATGGGGTACAAATAATAAAATTATTATTATAAAAGTGCTTGGTAGAGTTGAGCCTAGTCTCACCGTTCACATAAATTCATTGGTATCCTGCAAGATTCTTATTATTCCATTCAGCAAATACTGGCCACATTCAGACAATCATTACCTTCCTTAAGTTTTATGATTAATGCCTTGTGAACAAGCCAAGATATTAAGCTGTTGGCTTGATATTCTGGCATGTTTGACACAATAGGGAGCCACAGTTTAACTGAAGACTTCCTGCCTTGTTCACTCGCATGAAGACGTCAAGCACGCTTGTTCAAAAGTCGGCTGATGAAGCCGAGACATAATAGTTTGAATACAGCAATGTGAGTTGGCTGCCTCAAGGAAGGCAGTAAAGGTGACAAGTTTCATGCCCTTTTAGTGCTACGTAAAGGAAGGTCACAGATAAAGGGGGCATTCCTTGTATACGGGAATATGAGTGAATCATTGCTTTAAACATGTTTGGTCTTTTAGGTTGTAAGACTTGAAGGACAAGTAGTAAGATATAAAACTGCTGCTGAGAATGCAGAAAAAGTAGAAGATGAACTCAAAGCAGAAAAGAGAAAACTTCAGCGAGAGGTAATGGTCTCTTTCACACAGTGTGAAAAAGTTCTAAGAATTTAAATATAGGAGGCAATATCAAAGTCTTAAAAATATTCTTCCTGTTGACTGTCTCTGGAAACTGGAATGGTGAGCACAGAGATTGTCATGTGGGATTTTTTGGACTGTTACATTAAAAAAAGAGGTTACTGAGGAACTATATAGAGAGATCAGTCTTCTGCTGTTGCCGTATGCTTCCCTATGTTTAAAATCAGAATGTCATTACTGCATACTCATGTACAATGGCTTGTTAGCAAACAATAGCTAGGGTGGAAAAAAAATTACTAAAGGATGAAAATCACAACAGATTACTTTTTTAAACCTGTGTGCGCACTAATGTGCTCCCCTTCCCTTCTTAGAGCTTTCCTCTCTACTGGGGTTTGATGCCATAATCATTCATAGCTTGGAAAAGTGATGAGCCAAATGGAAGGTTCTGCACCTACCTCTATGCCCCCCTTTGCGGTTAAGATATCCTTTCAGGTTCTACATAATTGCTTTAGATCCAGTTTATCCACCTACCTTTTTTGGATTCAAATTACCTAATTTAGTCAAACTAAATTAGGCAGAGTGGAAATTCTGTTTGTAGAAGGGGTTGTTTTCGAGTAACTACATGGCCTCCAGACCTTCATTGTGTAAACATGTTTTTAAACTGCACCAAAGCTCCACTAAAGTTTTAGTTTTTCCTTTGTTTTGTGAAACTGCATTGGCTTGATTTAAAATTCTTTAGTCCTCTCAAACTGTTGCACTTACAAGGTATTGGCTTTTTCTTTTCAGTTAAGAACAGCATTGGACAGGATAGAAGAGATGGAGATGACCAACAGCCACTTAGTAAAACGGTTGGAGAAAATGAAGGCAAACAGAACTGCACTCCTATCTCAACAGTAGAAAGAAAGTTTTAAAAATTGCACTGCTCCTTGAAAACTTGTCCCTAGCTTGTTTTAATACAGACTTTCTTTGGCACAAACATTGAACATTGAGTTGTTCAATGAGTTTTAGTTTCATAATTAAGTGGCAAATATTTTGTAACGAGTGGATGAAAAAAAAACTTTGAATTTTTATGCGAGTTTTGCAGCTTAATTCTAGAGTCTGCTGGAGCCCAATGCTGTTATTTCACAATTGTGAAATCAAATGTATTCATTGAAACTCTCTTCCACTGCTTTAATAATGCTTGGTGCTTGGAGACAACTGCATGAATTCAAGTGAATGCTGCATTACAAATTAACCAATTATGTGCTGAAGACATCACATGGCACAAGTGCCTTCTATATGGTGCAATGTAGACTTCAATGATTAAGATAACCTTTGGAATCATAACATTTATTTTAAGATACCTTTGGGGGTTCTATGTTTGCTAAACTTTATACATTTTGATGGAAAACACTTTTGTAAAATATTTAAATTTATATAAAATAGAAATGACTGTATAAAATTTGCTTTATTGCATGGGTGATGCACAACCTGAGTTTAGACTTCCTAAAGTACTATTTGTAACTACTCTTTATTTAAGAGTGGTGACTTACGTTTTGCTGTACATTGTAAACCTGGTGTTGGCAGCTGCTCAAGCGTGGAGTGGAACACTGGGTGGGTAGGAGAAATGTGGTGAAGGATACAAACATTAAATGGACAATTTGCTTAACAAAATGAACACTGAATGTGTCTGGGTATGTTTTTACTTTAGTTAGCAACATTGTGTTAAAAACAAATGTGTGACACAAACAGCATCACCACATTATGAAATTGTAACACAGGTTAGCTACCTTACTTTGCAATTGACCGTGGATGTGGCTAACTATTTTATAAGAGGCTAAGTGTGTTCAATCAACAGTTGCAGATTTGCCAAATGTCTAGGGCTTGTTACATTGTTCTTGGGCTCACATAGATTAATTGACCAGTTTGTTTGCCCAGGATCCTGGAGTCGCAGAAACTTTAGTCTGCTGTTATCTAGCCCCTATATAGGTAGGTGCTTTGAGCATTTCCTCCCCCCTCACCTTGTTTCTTGCATTCAGAAACAAAGATGGCAGTTCAATTTTAATATGGTAACCTCTTATAGTCCTGGATGACTAGCATTTAAGGATACTGCTGTCAGATTTTTATATTTATCCAATTCATCCCCAAATGGACCTACCTAATAAAGTGAAGAGGGCTCCAAACTGGCTACCTTGTCCACTTTTCAGCCACAGGTGGAAGCTTTGGTATTTGCTAGTCATCCTGTACAAAAGTTGCATATTCTGACATCTTGTAAAGCTGAACACTTCCTGGTCTGCAATTCAGTCACTTCTCCCATTCTCAGTGATAACAGCTTGCTGCTTAGCATCACTGCAGGGAAAGCTGTGTAATAGGTACTGATCTACATATGTCTGTGTTCAGCATCTTTCAAACACTTTGTACAAGTCTGGTAAATTAGCAAGCTGCAAAACGCTGCCATCTTCTGTGAAGTTTTTAGGAGGCATAAGGTATGTCCGAAGAACTTTATAAAGCACATGTTCCACTGTCCATTTCCATGATCTCATACCAGCTCCAGAGTCTTCAGCCTGCAAAGAAGTTTAAATAAAGCAGTTTGACTTAGGTTTTAGTAAATACTAATGATGTGTTTAATAATTCTGTGGCAAATGCATTACCTCCTTTTAGAGTTCTATGTATTTATTTCTTTCCCTATCTACTGCTCATTCAGCTTGTGAAATTTCTACCAAAAGAAGTAATGGTCAGAGTCATGCACTGTTAACACGAGGCTTAATTGTTCTGAAAGGATTATTCATTCTTATGTGCCACCATTCTGGCAACAGACGGAAGTTCCGTAAGCCACTTCTGAGCGTCACTCTTCCTGATGACATCCATACTTTTCTGTTTGGAACCCTTGCTTGATCATTCTGCTAACAGCAATTACTGTCTCAGTGAAGGAACTCCATCCCCTCAGGTAGCACTTGGCTTATAACTGAGGATGAATATAGACAGAAATCTGTGGCATTCACAGTACTTGCTGTCCTTTCTAAAACGGAGCGGGTGGCGCTGTGGTCTAAACCACTGAGCCTCTTGGGCTTGCCAATCGGAAGGTCGGCAGTTTAAGTCTGCACGACGGGGTGGGCCAGTGGGAAGGTAAATGGTGTTTCCGTGTGCTCTGGCACTTGTCACGGTGTCCTGTTGCGCCAGAAGTGGGTTAGTCAATGCTGGCCACGACCCAAAAAGCCTATTAGAGATGCTACTTTTATTAACCTGATCCAACCTAAATGTTAACAGGGTTTGGTAGCTGCAGCGGCAGCATTTATATCCCTCCATACAAGGTGACCTCAGAGCTCATAGTGCTCTCCCCAGCACTGGCAGTGAGAGATCCAGCATATTTAAAAAGATGCACTAATTTATCACCCACATTTTCTAAAATTCCCCCATTGACGGGGAAAGGTGGCTGCCACTAAGGCTGTACTTGTGCCACTCAGTTGGCCTAAGGTGCTTTGGTTTCATGAGGGAGGTAGTCCTCTTCAACTCACTCTTTCCATTCCCAGCCCTAAATGCAAGATTTCAAAATGTAGTTTTGATACTGTGAAAAATAACAAATGAAGATTGTACCTGTTGAGTAGTAAGATCAGATTCTTCCATTATATACTGTTTTCTAATGGAGTAGAACATGGCACATTCTTTACTCAAAGTATCAAAACATTCCTTTTCTTCATCCCAGTTTACCTGGAAAAGAAAATGTAACTTCAATAAATACAGTAAGTCTACAGCAGTTACATATCCAGCTATTTCTACATATGAAAATCTAATGTGGAGTTGGAAGGGGGTGTTCACTTACACACTCAGAAACAGGTTTTGCTTCTGTAATTTGATTTCATCCTATGTTTTAACAGCTGTAGTTTTAACAGTAGTTTGTTAAGGAACAAAAATGGTATTCTGGCAGGAACCAAGTAGTGTCTTATGTGTGCTAAAATATTGAGTTGCTCTCCTTTCCGGGGGAAAGTTAAGTGCTCAAATATCCAAACTGTAGTCTTAAGATTTGCAAAGACATATAGAATTTGCAATGAATTATGTATAGTAAAATTAAGATATTTACATTGAAGAGGGAGCATACACAATATAGGCAGCATTTATATAAATTCAATCCCATTCTTCATCTGTTTTCTTATTGTAAATCTCTAGCACCTTATAAAGTACAGCATTCTTGGAGGGGGGGTTTAACAGAGAACACTGACCTAAGTTGACAAGCCACCACAAATAAAGGAACACCATGCTATCTGATTCTCACATGGCATATAATACTTTAAAGGATTTGTGGTGGTGTTCTTGTACCAACTTCCTGGCATCTGTTGCAATGGATGGGTAGACTCACAATATGATGGTCAAATGTTATACATCAAATTCTAAATGTTACAGGACAGGTAAAGATGAGTCACATAGGAGGAAGTTTTCAGCAGCACTCTTGTAGGCAACTAGTATTGGCTCAATTGATCAGGACAGAAAATCTCCTTAATGCAGAACTGTTACTCATTTTTTTGCAGCTAGTATAAGCACTTGAGTTTCATTTTATACTGAACAAAAAATGAGTTTCTGTGAGAAAAAGGAATGTGACGAAGCAAGTACCTAAGACTGACCCAACTGCATTAGTCAAAATGAAATAATACTATGTGAATATGGCTTCACTAATTCATGCTGAATATTGACATACCTCTGTGGCCAAACGAAGGACAAACATAGGCAGCCCTTCCAGTGGAGGGACGTAATTATCTATCAGAAGTGGTAGTCCTGTAAGATTTCCCATCTGTAAATAGAAAATTTCTCCATTATTTTGATGCTTATTCTCCTATGTACACATAAATATTTTGTTCCTAAGCCAAGGACTACAAACCTGGCAAAATCTACCTGCTGTCTGCTTGTGACATTTTTTGTATTTTCTGTTTTTTGGAACTACCATAGTATCCCATTTTATTTATCTGTATAAATTCATACATAAAACAAGAAAAAAAGACTTCGACTCAGCTGCTGTGACATACTATTACTTCCTGCCTTTCTGTTTGGTAATAATAAATTTATTGCTTTCCTGCAGCTTTTGTATCCCCACTCCTCCCCAGTGGCCCCAAACTGCTACTTATATAGCTTCCCTATTTATTGACAGAATTCAGGTGATTATTACTCAGATGAATAATCAAAGATACGATCAAGTCTTATTTTCTCATGTGCAGCCAATTTGCTACAAGTGAACACATCTGAAAGAATTTACAGAACAATGGCTGTTACTTCCATACTGGGAAACAGTAATTAAGGGCTTCCAATAAAACTAAGATATTCATCCAACTCTAAACCACTGTTATCCTAGCATTAAGGCATAGTTTCCTGGTTCAGACATAATAGGAAGCTTTATTTAATCGAATACTTCTTGGTTTGCATGAAATGAGGAGTGAAGCTGTTGCTTGTAGGTGCATTAGATTGCTTGTTCATATCTTCTTAAGATCATCTGATAATTCAATCTTGCTCTGTACTCAATGGATATTATAAAATGCACAGTACAGCAGCTAACGACTAAACCACCCCAGGATAAAAAAGGCAGTTACTTCATCAATTTCAAGAGAGAAATAGTCTTTCAGCATGGCACTCTTCTTCGTTAGAAAGTCAACAATGTATTCAGCGAGGCCTTCCTTTGGACCATCATCTTCTGTCCAACCACTTTCATCATTCTCCAAGGCTAGCATAGCTAGATCATAGAGTGGAGCTGGTTCCTACATTTACCAAAAAAATAGCACAAATCATTACCTGTCATTCATGCACCCAATTGACTTTTCCACAATTACATACAGCTTGGGGGATGGAGAGGTATCTGCTTCTTTAAAAGGACTGTGACCCTATCAAGAGGATGCCACCTCCCATCCATCCGGTCTAGGGAACCACCTACTAACAGTGTTTTAGTTTATTTGGATTGAGCTTCAGTTTGTTGGTTCTCATCTAGTCCATTACTGAGGTAAGACAACAGTTCAGCACATTCACTGCCTGCAGATGTAAAGGAGAAGTAGAGTCGTGTGTCGTCAGCATATCGCTGACAACATATTCAGCCCACTGACCCCACTCAGCGGTTTTATTGTTAAATAGCAAAGGGGATCAAATCAAACCATGGGGAACCCTACAGTGAAGGTTCCATGGGGCTCCTCAAGCATCACCCTCTGGACACGTCTACCCAAGTAGGACTGGAAACACAGCAAAGCACTTGGATCTGATCCGTGACCATGTGCTCAAGAACCTTGCCCAAGTAGAGGAGATTGGCAACTGGCCAGTAATTAATTTTCCAAATACAAGGAGTGGTTTAACCACAGCCTCCTTCAATCAGGCAGGAACCACCCCCTCTTGAATGGAAGCATTGATCAGCTCCCTGGCCCAGCCAGCTGTCCCCTCCCTGCTAGCTTTTATCAGCCAAGAGCAAGAAAGAGTCCAGAGCGCAAGTGACCAATCCATGCACCTTATCCTTACTAACTGAAACTCATCCCATGCAACAGGATTATATAGTGCTCTGGACACCTTTTGAGATTCATCTGCTGTAACAGTGAAGTCAAGGTTCTGGCGGATGAAAGTGATTTTATCTTCAAAATCACAGCAAGCTATTTTAGGTTCTGTCACCTCCTTTGGACCAGACTGTAAAAGACCCCACACTACCTGGAAAGGCTCTGCTGGACAGCATATTGAGGATGCAATGGAAGCAGCAAAGTATTGCTGCCTTCACTGCCACTAAGTAGGCTCAATGATGAGCCCTCACCAGTGTTCAGTTGCATTCCATTGGAGTTTTCTTTCACTTGCATTCAAACCATCTCCCAACTTGCTTCCTCGCTCTAAGCTCTGAAGTATACCAAGGAGCCAAGCGGGCTGTACCAAGTGGGAGAGGGCGCTCAGGGGCAATCGTGTCAACAGCCCAAGTCATTCAATTTAGTTAGGATTTTTTCCACTGGCTAATCAAAATAATTTTGTTGCCCCATGATAATCTTTTAAATCAATGACAGCTAAAATGTTTTGGTATAAAATAAGGACTATATTAGGGCTCTGGATGCAGAAGTGGCTGCACCACAAACCTCCCTGCACCACCACCAGATATTAGGTAGGATTACTCTACCCAATATCTGCTCTATATGTTAGTAAGTTATATATAAGATAGATAACTTAAGTGTATACTTACTGACAATCTTAAAACTCCAAAGTTTCCGAAGTCATAGATAAGGATCTGATAGAACATTTCTTGACTTTGAGAAAGTAAAAACAAACAGTTTGCTATTTGCTCATGGTCCACTCTGTAATACTGTCAATGAATAGGAAGCCTTAATATGGAATTCCAATGGCAACTAAAATCTATGGTTTTTAGCTACGAGTGGGAAGTATGTATTTTTCTTGAGCACAGCAGTTATGATAAAATATCCAGCTTTGTTTAATAAAACAGATAAGCTTCCCAGTAGTGGAACAGATGCAGGGGGAAGCGCTGTAGCTCAGTGGCAGAGCAGCTGCTTCTTATACAGAAGATCTCAGGTTAAATCCTTGGCATCTCCAGGCAGGAGCTGGGAAAGACTGAAAGTCTGGTGTGCTGCTGCCACTCAATGCAAGCAATACTGAACTCAATGTACCAATGACTCTGTAGAAGGCAGCTTCCTATGTATTCCAATATTAATTAAAGGGCAAGAATACATCACTGACTACAATTCTTTTGAAACTTAAGAACATTACTAGTATTAATAAAGGGGAGCTGGTATAAGAAGCAAAATACCTCTAAGTAATCATAAAAGGCAAACACAATTATGTTACAAATAAGGTTAGAAAGTTTATCACTTCAAAAACTTCCATACCCATTTCCATTTATAAAACTCAAAGCAGTTCACAATATATATTATAAAGTTATCTTACTGTCTCTTAGGCCAGCAGATGAAATGACCTCAAACTACAGGGTGAGGCCAACTTAACCCAGCTGCACCCACAACTCCCTTTGATATCAACCACTCTTTGGTCTTCTAGGAACAGATTCCACTCATATTACCCTCTTTCGCAGCTGCAGCTGTCCATGTGTTTCTGTTATTTTTGGGCAGTGACCCAGGTACTAAAAAGTTAAAAACTACAGCACAGCCCACACCACTCCATTTGGAATAATGCACTCACTGATGATTATTTTCTTCCTATCTCAAGCTACTGAATACTATTTGTTTTGACTATATATATAAACTATATATTTAAGTTTGTTCTGTTACCTGAGTTTTGTGGTACTGAGCAGATACAGTTTTGTCTGATACTGCACCAATGCCCACTGAGGGTTAACACATCCAACAAAGGAATGATCACGTAGCATCTCTTGAAGATCTGAAATAACCCAAATCACTTGTGTTTAGTACAACAGAAGAATATCCTTCCCTTTAAGAACTCAACTATTCAATTTACTAAAATACGTAAAGTATTATGGACTTCAAATATTAACTCTTCTTCAATTTCATACAACCCAATTGGAGCCTAATCTACTCTGTCAAAAATCTCAAGAAGCCCATTCCACAAACCAGGAATTGACTTTCAAGCAGCTTGTAAGATTGTTTAAATCCAAAAACTTCATTTTAACCAACATATTAATCCATTTAAGCTTTCTTTAAAACTCAGTAGCCTCCAACCAGCTGAGCTGGAAAATTGGAACACTGGGTGCCAGTTCATATTTTTCCAGACCTAGCTGCAAGACTATAGGTAGCCTAGTGGTGTTAACTACCTGCATCCAGGTACTAAAATGAAGGAAAGAGTACTGGATCCATAGTACTTCCACTTCATAATACAGCTATTAATTAATTTAATGCCACTTAAACTTCAGCTGCTTCTAATACAGAAGAATTTTGCTCTGAACAATACAAGCAGCAGCTGAAAGGAAGCCACCCACATAAAGAATTTGCAAGCTATTTTGTTTCCTTCAAAATAAATATTTACTGGACCTGACAGCAGAATTCTGCTCCATTCTTCTGAAATGCTTACATAATGAGCCATGAGCAGCTGCCAACAGTGTTCTCAATCAATGCCTACTTCATGAGTGACTATTTCCGAAACAGTATCAACAAATTGTAGTAGCCTAGACCCCATGTCCAACTCTGACCCTTTCTCTGCTGTTCAGAATCCCCACCCCTTTATCCCTGCATCTCTAGCTGAAGTATATAAAGCTTTGATTTTCCAGGCTGATTTTTAGCAGAGTATTAGCCTTGAGTGCAATTTAATACTTCATAGTATAGTAAAAAAATAAAATAAAGAGCATTCCTGTCACAGGAGATAGTTTTTATAAATCCTGTAATGCAAGTTATGCTATCTTAGTGGGTCTAAATTTGCACATGAAACACAACAGCAATAGCAGAACATGCATACTTGCATGTGCCCGATTACTAATTTCCTCTTGAAGGGTTGCTATGCTGGTTAGGTTCACAATTCTCCTTCTTGGAACGCAGGCAGCAGTCATTTCCTGTTTTTGCTGTTCTTCCATTTCCACATCACATTTTGTTCGCTGCCTCTTTCTGGAATATGAAAAGGAAATGCATTTTGTTCTATTCGACGTGTATACAAGTCAAAGCAGAGTGCTGTGATTAACTCTGGAGTAATTAAACAGCTATTTGGTGAAGTAGATTCAAAAATATATCTCACACTCAAAGGCTACATTTACCAGAAAATCTGCCCAAGTCTTATGGAGCCAAACTATGCCAGCAAAATTTGGCCACAGGCAGAAATAGATGCTAGTGAGTGCTTCTAGACCCAGTCTTAATCTGGGATGCCAAGGTGACCTATTACGCTGGTCCTTTTTATTAACTAGATGTATTTATTGTTTCACTCCGCTATTGGTTTTAACATTTCCAAGTGTTTTAAGGAGGATAGTTTGTGTGGTTTTTATTTAGTGCTATTATTTCCGAAAAAGAGGTGATAAATGTGTTAAAGAGAAATAAAAAGACAACACTTCTTAATTCAGCCTAGGGGTAGCCCTTTTTTCCAAAAAGAATGTCAAAGACAGAAAAGTGCTCGGATTCAGGAGCATCACCTAGCAAAGAGGAGGGAGAAGAAGGTGCCAAGTCCTCATCAACGGTAGTTAACTTAGAAATGCTATTCCACAGAGATCGCTCATACCTAGCAGGTAGAGCTTCAAGAGGTGCTGGTTGGCTTTCTGTTGACCCTTCTGCAATCTCCACAGCTTCTACTCTTAGATCTCTTGAATTCAAGTCACTGCAGTCTTCCATTTCAGCATATTGTAGTCCAGTTCCCTTGCAACTTTGCTTGTTGTTGTTATCCTGGGATGTCACTGCAGAAAGTTCAGACGGCCTAGGTTTATTTGCTGGCTGAAGAAAAGCATCGAGTTTCTGTTCCCGGGAATCAGTGCGGACCATCTGACGGGCACAGACCTTGTCTCCCCCTTGATTAGTTGAAGAACTTGCTGCTTTAACAACATCGGTGGAAGAGGCAGTAACACCTGGCAGCAATGTCTTGAAGAGATGAAAGAGAAGCAATTCAGTATCACTGGAACTGTACAAGTGTCCTTCTAAGCTAGTTGGAGAGCCAGATAAGCACAATTCATGGGTATCACATAGCTGCAACTATAACATACCGTGTTTCCCCTATTTTAAGACACCGTCTTATTTATTTTTTTCCTCTAGAAAACACACTATGGCTTATTTTGAGGGGATGTCTTATTTTTATTACGTAAGCCCAGCCCCGCGTTTTCCTTGGCACCCTCCAGAACTGCTCCTATCACTATGGCTTATTTTCGGGGTACGGCTTAAAATAGGGGAAACAGGGTAATCTACCTGTGTGGAGTAGCCATTACAGATTATGCCAAACAAAACAGCCTGCTCTTTACAAGTGATTAGGCTCTAACAAAAACATTGCAGGGGACTGGCCTAGATGACCTTTGGGGTCCCTTCCAAATCTACAATTGTATTATTCTATGAGTACTGCCTTCTAGTTGAAGACCAAATGCATACAGAATCCCATTTGCACATATAAAGTGAATCACAACTGGCTACTTAACATTGATTCTGTCCATTATCCCCTTTCTGTCAGATAGAATCAGGTTAATGCCCATTATCAGTGGTTTTCAAATGTCCCACCATCAGTATATTCCATATCTGCCTGGCATGAAACCTCTGTCGGTTCAACTGATTTCTAGGCCACTCTATCTGTTTGTGTGAAGCACTGGTCTGTCCTTGGACCCTTTTTTGTGTAAACCACTAATCTATATTAAAGAACACACCTAAAAATGACATTTTGTATTGTTAAGTCCAGCTTATCCAAAAAAATTCATTGGACAAAAGAAATCCAAATCCTGAATGCAGAGCACTCACTCTCGCAACCACCAACAAAGCAGACTGGTTAGCTTTTTCCTTTTCGGTGGCATGCTCAGAGATTCGCTCACCTGTGTAAAATATACCCTTGATGAGTTAGAGCCCAACAATTTGCTCTCTATGTGTTGCTGTACACTCTCCAAGATGCTGTCTTCATGAAGGAAATGAACTTCATGCTTTGTGGGATGCACATTCACATCTACGTTCTGAGGGTTTATTTCTAGGCTGCAAGACATTTTGAAAACACCATGCGAAGTTAATCAAAAGAACGGCAATTCAGAAGATTTGTTAGAGTGGGTGCCATAGCCACAGAGTTTAGGGTGCTCTGTGTTTCTCAGAGATTGGATCCTTGTTTGTAGTGCTTTTGAGATTTTAAAACTGCAGAGAAATAACATTTCAAGCCTCTTATTTATTATTGAGCTGATGATTATTTAGCTTTTGTATCACCTGGAAATTAAAAAAAACTAAAATATGACTTAGTACTCATAGTGCAATGACATTAGGAATATTTTTGATGTACATGCATGTTAGGGCAATGATAAACTGCTTCCACTGTTTTCATTGCTCTTAACTCTAGATTTGTACTTGGTTTTTATTTAATAAAAACAAATGATAGCAATCACTGCTTAGCAAGGCTAATTTTATTTAACTGAGGTTAAACAAAATCTTACCCATTTTTACTCAAAAGTGAGGCCCATTGTGTTTAGTGGGGCTTACTCCCTGTGTGCATAGGATTGCAGCCTTGGTTGCATTTTTATCTTTTGCCTGGTCACATGACCCTACATAGAAAAAAACATTTTACCTTATGTATAAAAATGGATGTGTATTTTTAGGTAAATAAGCCGCATATACAGTTTCTATCGCTTTTCGCAAAGCATTTGACTCAACTAGTCGATCTAGGGAGGAAAAACATAAATATCAGGGGAGACAGGTAAGCAGTATACATTACTTTCTGTATAATACAACTTTTACACCCATCCCTGATCAGTTTAGACCTTCATTTTTTTTATTTATATAACCAACTGGAAGGAAATATATGGTAACAATTTAAAAAACAAATGTGACCTTATCATCAACAGTCCTCAGAATATATCTGCAATTTTGTATGTTCATGACCACCAGATGCAATGCCACACCCTGATCCAAAATAACCTTCCCATGCATATGTTTACTTTACAAATAAACACATTGCCTTGGAACCGATTATTTCAATGACACTTAAATGGACTTCACTTTCTCTGGATTAACAGCTAATGTCTGTACTGCAAAGGATTATCTAGTGAAGGTGTAAAGAATGGATTAACCGCCCTGCCCTAACCAAGTAGAATACCTACATTGGAAGACAAAGCTGGAGCACTGAGAGGTGCAATATTTTAGGTCTACTTGTTTGTATCAAGTAGAAAGTTAAGAAAGTCAAACAGGGGCTTCTATTTCTTTCAAAGACCTTGAGTACAGCACAGCAGTCCTATACTCAACTTAATTCACTGTTTCTTCCTTACACAGTGGCACTGTTTGAATGTAATTCTGTTTTTGGCAAGTCAGTTTGCAGTTATGTGTGAACTCAAGACTCAAATATGGTATATTAAATTATATCAGGGGTAGGAGAACTGTAAATAAGGCCAATATATTTCACATCTGACAGCCAATGCACCTCTTGGGTAGATGAGTCTAAAAAGCCCAGGACACATATTTTCATGGCCCTCTAGCAATTATGGTGGCTCATTTATCAGAACTTATGTACTTAGCATTAACTTTGAAGTATATACTTGATTCTGACCAAACTAAGCTTCCTTGGAGCCTAGGCTTTTTAATGAACTATCTGAAACCAAAAGAGAGCATTCGTTCCCAGATGTGATCCCCATCCCACCCCTGTTTCCTACCCCACTATAACATCCTGTCTGAAACAGGCCACTGTTTCTCAGCTATGCCAGTCCCAGTTTCTTACAAATACAGTGGACAAACACCGTAAATTCTGACAAAGAAAGTGAGTGGGTTTCCAGATGGCAGTTTGCCCCAGCTGTTGGGCACCAGAGGGGAAACAGAATTACCACCACCTCAAGAAACAGTATTGTTTAGTACAGGAGTTTGGCAGCATCAAATGGTTAGCCTCACTGTTTCCATCTGAGCTGAACCTGATGCACTGGGACAGCAACAGCAGTTCTTGCTGCAAAAGCACAGCTTCCATGTGGCTTGGAAATGCCTGGCATGCTGATTCTGCTTGTCTGACCCTTACAAACTCCTCTGTCTGAAATGACCCTTACTATCAAAGCAGAGCAAATGTGACTAATATGCACAATGCATTAAAACGGCAAAATTTGGGAGTTTAGGGCATAATCCCTGACCATTTAAAACACGTAATAAAATCAAGAAATAAAGCCAGGAGACAAAAGCAAGCCCTTCTTTCTCTAGACAGCACTTCACTGTCAGCAATGTTAAGCACTGCTCACCACCATTGCTTAATAGAGAAAGTGTTACCTTGTTAAGACTACAGAAAATTTCATAGAATCATAGAACTGTAAGGAACCCCAAGAATCACCTAATCCAACCCCATGTAATGCCCTAGAATACAGAGAAATGTGTACTTTGGTACTTACGGTTTATGAAAAGCAAGAAGATGCATTTCTTTACTGAATAGTTTGCATTGGTTACGTAACCCTTCATTTTAAAAGCCAATGTTGCATCTTCACAGCCCACTTCAATCAACTCTCTGGATAAAATTAAAAAGTAATTAATTCCCCCTTCTGTATTCTTAGAAACCATTTCTCTAGGACACAATCAGCTCTTCATAAACTTCATATCCATGTATTTACTTAGTAACTCTAATCTGACCAAAAAGTAAGGAGCAATAGAACATACTTAAAGCTATTTTATGTCTTTCATAGGGCAATCCTATACATGTTGACTCAAAAGCCAGCCCCACTTTGTTCACTGGAACTTATTCCCAGCTATGGGTACAAAGGCCTGCTCTCTTCCAAATTCAAATTTCAGAATGCCACACAGATAAATATCTGTATTTAAGTAAATTCATCATATAGTTTGTCAAATTACTCTTAATAAGAGACTGTGTCGTTACAATGGCCCAAACACAGGAATGAGTAAGATTTCATTGTGCACAAAATAAATTAATACCAATATATATTGCTTCTTTAATGGTGGCCATTTGTTCCACCTCAGTAGCGTTTCATCAGAATTACTATTCTCCTTTTACTGCAATGTAATGCTATTTATGGAGAGTGGCCAGATTCACCCCTACCTTTTCATAGGGACACAGATGATGGTCTAAACCAAGCATAAGGCTTAGCAAGCTCTCTGCTCCCCCCTTACTTTGCAAATACATATAACATCCACTGGGGAGGGGACTGTTAAATACAAAGCCAGGGAACTGTGATTTATTTTAACCATGGTTAACAAACCAGTTAAACAAATCATGCTGTAGATCAGCCTTTGCCAATCCGGTACACCCCAGATGTTGGACTCTTAATTCCCATCAGTGCCAGCCAGCACTTGGGAGTGGCAGTCCTACAAACATTTGGAAAGCACTAGGTTGGGGAATGGTGTTATAGATTATCATCTGAACCAGGCCTGTTCTTGTAATTAAACATCTAAACACAATGTTGACAAAGAAGGAACAATAGTTCAAGTGCAGCTTCACTAATATATTGAACCTTCTAAGACAACTTTATCCAACATAGCCTAGAAATGATTTAACATTAACTTTTACTACAGGTGCCTTCACCCACATTCTTTAAGAAACCAAAGGTCAGATCAAGACGTTTTCTACAGAAAAGGGAGGATGATTTACAGCTGTGTAAACGGAACTCAGCAATGAAAAAGCTATTCTGTATAGTTTTCATTAGAAAAGCAATGGCTTCTGTTCAGTACTGTTTTTGCCAGCATGGCGGAAGTATTGACTGTTCAGCCCTACTACTGTAACTGTCATTTCTAAATTTAGAAAGTCTCACACTGACCTTTATGCCAGTGTTGGCAGGAATCCTAAAGAACAGGCAGCAAACAGTTCTGCTGATTTGCTCTATGTTGTCTGAGTAATGACAGGAGAGAGGCTCTTTCTACAAATACAACTGAAAATGCATTGAGAGGCCAGTTTAAGCAGTGGTTTAAGAGATATTTAATTATTCAAATCACTCTCTCTCCAACTTGGTTCAAAAGCCTTTAAATGGCTGTCTTTTCTGTGAAGTCTTTGACACAGTCCCCAGGCCTCAATACTAGGCTGTTACATATACTGTTAAGGAGACTAGACGGTTAAAGATGTTGTGATTACTAAGAACAAGCATGGGTTTCTCCAAAAACAACTTGTGCCAGACGAATCTCTCTCTCTCTCTTTGGATAGAGTTACAAGCTTGATGGATCAGGGGATAAGGCTTTTGACAAAAGTCCCCCATAATATTCTTGCAGAGAAGTTGATAAAATGTGCACTGGACCAGATAGCGGTCAGGTGAATTTGTAGCTGGTTGACTGGCTGAACCCAAAGAATGCTCACTAACGGTTCCTCATCATTCTGGAAAAAAGTGACAAATGGGGTGCTGCAGGGTTCTGTCCTAGGCCCGTTGTTGTTCAATATCTTTATTAATGACTTGGATGAAGGAATTGGGGGGATGCTAAAGGGTCTGGAAACCAAGCCTTATGAGGAACGGAATAGATTTAAGTAACAAGAAAGCAGATTCCGACTATATATCAGGAAGAACTTTGAGATAGTAAGAACTGTTCAACAGTGGAACAGACTTTCCATGATAGGTAGTGGACTTTCCTTCCTTGGAGGTTTTTAAGCTAAGGTTGAATGGCAATTTGTCATGTATAATCTAGCTGAGATTCCAGCATTGCAGAGGGTTGGACTAGATGCCCCTCAGAGTCACTTCCAACTCTACAGTTCTAAGATTCTACGATTCTAAGTAGGTAGGCCAATCTGAAATAACAAACTTATTCTTCACCATTTACTATGTTTTCATTTCCCTCTCCTCCTGCTGCCGTGTCAAATTCTAGATTTTCTTGATTATGTTTTCCTCAATCTTCTTTAGGAAGTATACTGAAAAATCAATGTATGCTAGAACTGTTTCCATATGAAATTTTCCTGGGCCTGCTAAAATGTACTCTCAAATGTATCCCACAGCATTTAATGTCAAGACAATTGTTGTCATAATCAGAGGGGTTTTGTCTGCTACTATTATAAAGTGTTTCAGATTTATTCTGAAGTTAAATTGAATTTTGAGATCAGTGTACCTGCTAACAGCATTTCCAAAGACGGAGCGGATATTGTCAACGGTTGTAGCATTCGACAGTGTTCTAACATCTGCTACTGTATCACCTTGCTAAAAAGAGAATATTTAGAATTGCATTTACTAATGTTTCTGATGAAGATATTTAGGCAACCTAAAAGGCATGTTGAATGGAAATTTACATTTATCAAAACAAATTGGATTTATCAAAACAGTTGCATTGTACTACCAGTGAACAATATTTTGCCATCTTGTTGTGCATCTCCTCATGAGAACCTGGGTTCAAAAGGCCATTCTGTCTAGGAAGGAGAACTGGTAAGGTGTGATTTTTTTTGGGGGGGGGGAGATATTAAGGATCTAACAAACCAAGAGATAGCGCACTTGAAGTTCCCAGCCAAACTGCAAATGAAATGGACAAGGAAAAGCATTGACACAGGCACCCCTTTGGTCCAACCTAATGAAAAAAGCCTCAGCGAGAGAAAGATGCCTCTGGAGAGCCTACGATTTAGAGTGTCCTTCAAAAGTAGTACTTTCAACACTACCTAAAAACTAGACTTCTTTTACTAAGCAGGAACTGACTTTATTTTGTGCCATCCAGGACTATGCATTCTTTTTGTCTTGTAATCCAAGGTTATAACTACCTCTGAACCACTGAGCTCAACAAGTCTCCCCACAGTCTTCTGAGTGTGTCCTTTGTTAGTTTTGCAGTCAGACACTCTGGCTTGCTTAGATAAATGTTGTCTGATTTTGTCTGAAACTCCAGCTTTGAATGCCCTTTTTCTGTACTCCCGTGTAGCCTGATTTGTAAAATCTGCCACAGCGGAGGAAAGAATTTTCTTCATGCCTTCATTTTGGATTTTCCCCAAGGATTCCTGCACCCTCCTATGTTTGGATAGCTCATAAAAGGAAAGAAAGGTATAACTACCATCTTGTCAGCTTTTCAATTTTTACTGCAATTCTCCCCCCAAAAACCTTTTCCTCCAGCAAGCTGGGGCTAGCTGCAGCATCACTCCCCGCTCTGTTCCCTCTTGTCTCCAAGACAGCCTTCACAATTATAAAATTGCCATTTGTTATACTTTGTCAAAAAAACTCAACTTTTGAAAAGGGTCTGATCTCATCTCCATGCTACTTAAACTAAACAATCCAAAGTTAGGGTGTTTTACTATTTTTGTTTTGTTAGCTTATTAAATATATACTATGGTACCTTGGTTTAAGAACAGCTTAGTTTATGAACAACTTGGATTAAGAACGCTGCAAACCCAGAAGTAGGTGTTTTGGTTTGTGAACTTTGCCTTGGAAGCAGAACATGTTTCGCTTCCTGTTGAGTGTGTTCCATTTGTAAATTGAGTCCCCTGCTGCTATGGGAAAGCACGCCTTGGTTTAAGAACGGACTTTCGGAACGGATTAAGTTCGTAAACCAAGGTACCACTGTATATTGATTGCCAATTAATTTACCAATCACTCACTGTATTCAGTGGAGCTTAATCCCAGGTACCGTAAGTGTGCAAAATTGTGTAGCCTTAAGAATTCTAACAGATGAGTTTGAAATAAGGAATTTCATAGCTTAAAAAAAAGCCCTCAGGTAACTTTGTGATCACCACAGAATACAGTTAATGACCATTTCACATGGTTCGGTTCCTGGCCCCTGCATATGTTGGTGGAGTGCATATAAGTGCAACCTGCCATGTTATGTCCTGCCACGCCCCCATTCTGCCCTTTTAATGACTTGTTTTGTGAAGTTTTTGATCACTTCCGGGTCTGGTGCTGTGCACGCATGTGTGATCATGTGTCTTTTGGACGTGCATTAATTGGTCATTGCCTGTACCTGAATTTCTAGATTCTGGGTTGCATTCAACAAAGTCCTACACAAAGCAGACCCATAGAAATTAATGAACCTAAGTTAGTCATATCCATTAACATCAACAGGTCTACTCTTGAGTAAGGCTAGCATTTAATACCACCTTTTATATTTTAAACTATAACTAGGTTGAGCTTCATTTCTTTAACTGACCATGCTACATATTTTTTTAAGAAAAATGAATATATAGAGGAATGTAATATTACCATAACCACTATTTAGCAATACTGAAGATACAAAAGTTTACTCACCTTTTTAACTGAAAAACTGATGCCAGAGTTGTGAATAGCATACCTGGGAAGAGGAAATACACAAGCCTATATTTATTTATTTTAAAAAAAATTATAGACTGCTTTTCCAGCAAAGCTTCTGAATTCAGTCTACAATATTCCCAAATACTGTAAACCACAATTCAACTTGAAAGCCAAGTTAAAACGACATTTCAAAACAGTACAAAATATCATTAAACCCAGCATGAACTAATATGAGCAAATGCATGCACAAGGCCAGCCACAGCCTTCGCCATTAAGAGCAGTGAAAATACAGGTATTTAAGTCCTGTTGAAAGGTGTTGAATAGAGCTGAACAGAGTTTTATAACTATGGCTACTGACAAGATCCTGTCCTGTGAATGACAAAGATTTTTTAGCATACACTTTATGAACTGTTAGTGAAGTGTATGGAAACTGAACTTAGCATTTCAAGTCAAGAGAAACCAGCATTTGATTTCATAAGGGTTGTTCAAGCATCTGCCTAAACACACAGACACTGGATCCATGGACAAGAGGTAGGGGTGCACATGCAACATCACCTTGTCTGCTATATACCCCTCTGGGGGAGGGGGCTTTTACTCACATTCGCTCGCTATGCTTTCTCACACCTGAACATGCCTTTTTAGTTAGTCAGTGGCAGTCATGTGGCTTCCATATTTTCTATGTAATCATCTCCTCTTCCCTCCCCTGGTGAAGGTGTGGTAAAACAAATAGGCTACCATGACATCAGTTTCCATGCTTCTAGAACCAGCAGAACATGACGTGAAGAAACTCCGAGTGTGATTATGTCACAGCACACATTTGATTTTATCACACATTACTGGGGGAAAGAGAGGAGGAGTTGGGAGGCAGCCGCAAAGCTCTGGTAACATCTAAAATTAACCAAGATCTGTCTTGGGAATACTAAATCATTTGCTGTCAGCTATATGACTCATAACAAAAAGACCAAGCCACACATTTCCATCTTGGCAAAGGCCCTCTTGGCTTTCTTCTTTTGTTGGATTTACAACCCTGGGAGCAGAAGAACCTCATCATGCTGCTAAGTACAATGGAATTTGCACTTTCTTTTGGTCTCTTTCAGACATTTGCACACAAACTAATCTGGAGGCCTTTTGCAACTGTCATGTGAATGTTAAGAGAGCACAAATGTTATGTGAATGTGAAACTGGCTTCAGTAGATTCTTCTCAAGTCTAAAAGGTTGTCAAGTTGCATTTGTGTCAGTATACTGACATCAGTAAAAAGGCATCCCTCTTGCTATTCTGAGTTCCTAATTTATCAAAGATGTCATTACTGGCTAGGAGAAAAATGCCCAAATCTAACATAAAACAAGGTTTGCAGGTGGAGGTGGAGCTTCTGCTCCTTTTAAAAATGGATTTACCTGCTAACAACTTCCAGAATTTTTGCATATTCTTCACTAGGCTTGTTTAAAGCTTTTCTCCTAGTGGTTACATTGTAAAATAGATCCTCAACCTGCAGAGAGAAGCAAACAGGCAGCTTAAAGCAAACTCAAAACAGAAACATGGATCACTCTGCAATGCCCTTTTGTGCTGGCAGAAGGAAAGAAAATTGCATCCAAGTACATGGGGCGTGCACACGGTTTGCTTGCACCACTTCACATATGTTTTCCATTGTCAGCTCACAGTCTTGACTGTGTGACAGATGGGAGAAGGAGCCCTCACAAGCTGCATTCCCTGCTCCTTAGTCTGTTCCCTGCAGCTGCCCAGTTCTAAATGTAGGATTTTTTCCCCTCACTGCAGGACATTATCATGAATGAGGAGAACACCTGAATATTAACAAACAGGAAAGCCCTATTTTTAATTCCAATGTTCTGGTCAATATTGCTCTCCCATGCAACTTACAAGCACGATAAATTCAAATCCATTTTAATTATAATGCTACAAAATTATGGGAGTCATAATGTATGACTCTGCCATGAAGGTTTCTAAGTGACTTTGTGCAAATTAGTGCCTCCCAGCCTAATCTACCTCACAGGTTATGGGGCTAAAATGGGGAGAGGGAGAACCACACAAACCACCTTAAGCTCCTTGGAGGAAAAGCAGAATTTTAATCAAATTGGATGAAAAAAGGTATTTTGACACTGAATCAATTAATTGATGAAAATTACAAATTTGTGGAATATAAGACTTTTCAAGTAAAGTACGGATTAACCAGTGAAACACAATGACAATACATCCAATTGAAACATATGTTGGAAAGGCAGTTTGGCCCTGACGCTATAGCAGCATCGGAAACACCCATGCTGCTACAAGATTTAATCTCTGCAACAGAAACAAAAAACTCTACACTTGCACTATATAAAACCCTACTCAACAGGAAGAAATACGATTCAGAATATGATAGACAAAAATGGAGTGAAGA
This sequence comes from Darevskia mixta, assembly GCA_034641385.1. Lineage (NCBI taxonomy): Eukaryota > Metazoa > Chordata > Lepidosauria > Squamata > Lacertidae > Darevskia > Darevskia mixta. The sequence goes on from JAWWNH010000010.1 coordinate 6,769,772, forward strand.
GTTAGGGGTACAGATAAAAAATGATATATGGGAGTCAAGTATAAAATCAACAGAAATAGCCTCTATGGATCTAAGACTAAAACTTATTCAACAGAAAATAATATTTAGAGTCCACTGGACTCCAGCAAAACTATATCAGAAGGAAATAACAAGTGCAGACAATTGCTGGAGATGTGGGAGTAAAAATGCGAACTTAATACATATGTTGATTAACTGCCCGATGATAAGATCATTTTGGTGCAAGGTGAGGATATTTATAGCAAGAGTAATAAAAAGAAATTTTTATTTAGGGGAACTGAATCTAATTCTAAATTATATTCCAGAACCGTGGGAGATTTCAAGGGGTCAAAAAAAATGGATATACCGTGCTATATTAGAAGCAAAAAAACTTGTTTTGATGAATTGGAAGAGCCGCAAAAAGATTCCACTGAGCACATGGATTGATAATATGGACAGATTAGCTACATATGAACGAATTGCATGTCGACGCAAAATAAGAATGGATAAATATGAAATCTGGAACGAATATTTAAGCGATAAGGCGAATAGTGGTGAGAGGTGGAGGGAGGAGAGAGAGGTGGGGAAATATTGTTAAAAAAGGTGTAGTCATAGGTATATCAGTGTATCCAAATCTGAATTGTCAAATTGTGATATAACTATTATTATGGTTTTTGTTGTATGTGTCTTTTGTGGTTGATGTTTGTATCAAAACATTGATTAAATAAATTTTTAAAAAAGAATTTTAATCAATCAATTAGAACACGACTTTCTCTCCTGCCCGCCCCCCTCGATAAAAAGTACCATTCTCTGGAAATACAAATACATTTCTAAACACCACTTGTGAAGAGTTCCTGCAATATATTTCAGTAAAGTTAAAAGGTGATTGTTGAAGCCCAAATAAAGCATCAACATGGGCAATGAACATGCACAAATTGAAGTTGCCTGTATTAAATGCACTTCAAACTTGTGCCATTAGTATCACTATTATTATAACTGCATATGGTTGCACTATGGTATCTAGCAAGATGCTACAAAGCAACTGTTCTGCTTTAAAAGCAATAAAGAATTAGTGTTTTATGCAACTAACTAATGTAACTAAGATAGATACAATTAGTTACATTCCAGTTTTTAATGCACTCAAATATGCATGTATTATGAATAAGGCTATTCCAAGAATCATAGAATTGTAGTGTTGGAAGGGATCCTGAGGATCATCTAGTCCAACACCCTGCAATGCAGGAATATGCAGCTGTCCCGTGTGGGGATTGAACCTGAAACTTTGGCATTATCAGCACTACACTCTAACCAACTGAGCAAGATAATGTTAGTGCCACAAATTCCGCAAAAGAATACACAGATCTCCTGCTTCAGGGTTTAGGATTAGCTAGGAACGCATCTGCTCCAGTGCTGCAAAAATTTCAAAAAGCAAGTAACCCACTGTGATTTGAGTTCCCTGGTTTCCAGCACAAGGTTTGGGGGCAGCCTTCAATTTTCCATCAGAATAGTTTGCCCTAAAAGCAAAGCAAAACAAATGGTAAACTATTTCAATCAGTTATTAGATTGGTCCACAAAGGATTATTTCAAGCCAGCAGTGCTTTAGAAAGAGACATTAAACTATCACCACCACTTGCAATGTTTTCATCAATTTCTATGGCATTAAAAGTGAAGTGAACACAGAATCTGTCACTGGTACATCTATTTCAGTATTGTCTACACTGAGCGGTGGTGGCTCTCCAACGTTTTAGACAGGAAGTCTTTCCAGCCTCACCTAGAGATGCCAGGGTTTGAACCTGGGACCTACTACAAGCAAAGCAGATCCTCTACCACTGTTCTGTAGCTCTGAGTGGTGATACTGTATTCAAATTTTATTATTTATGCTCTTGAGCCACCAGAAAAAATGTCATTAGACTTCCTTTCTAAATGAGATGAATTTACAGACACACAGTCTTTGTGTTTAGAGCTTACTTGAGAATAAGTACTGTTGACTAGTGTGGGAATTAACACACATAGGATCAGATTGCACAACATATTATTGCTTCATCCATCTTGTCCCAATATAAGGCAAGGCAGATTCCTGTTACTTAAAGAGTACCTTTAACTTTTCTAGGGATTTTGCTACATTTGTACAGTGGTACCTCTACTTACGAACACGATCTGTTTCGGGGTGCGAAAAGTCCATAAGTAGAGTGCCGCGTCTGCGCATGCGTGATAGAGTGCTTCTGGCATGTGCACAGATTGCTTCTGCGCATGCGCAAAGCGCACAGATCGCTTCTGCGCGTGCGGCAGACCCAGAAGTAAACACTTCCGGGTTTGCCGCATTCGTAACCTGAAAAGCCACAACGTGAAGCAAACATAACACGAGGTATGACTATACATTCTATTGAGAGGGAATAGAACAAACGGCTATAACCTGCAATTGCATATAATATACACTGGATGTAGAACGCAGTGTATAACAAATCTTTAAAGTGATTTCTACAAACAGCAACAGAAAAATTCTGCTCATACTTGATGGTCATTAAAAAAGGGTTTTGTTTGCATCAAAGGTGCAATGAGTGACCTCCTGTGGCTACGTGATGTATTGCACAATGCTGATTTCTCTCTTGGGTTTTGTTGTTTGTATTCTTAAACAATGAGAAATCTTCTGCCTGCCTCTGTTCTACAAAACACTTCAGTGAGTATAGGGTTCTTTACTTTGTGCCTTGTCCTCAAAGTAGACTGTCCCAAGAGTAGCTTTTAATGTTTTCAGAGACATTGTTTATCTTCTAAAAGTTTATTATATTTGAAGACTGAATAACTACAGTAAACAAATATTTGAATAAACCTACCTGTAGGCACACTTTCCATCAGCTGTCTTAGTTGTTATAGTAACATGGGCAACGTGACTTATACTTGCCAGTGCCTGGAAGAGAAAAAATTAAGTTTTAGAAACTGAGTAACATACAGTAACATACAGATGTTCAAGGTGGTACATAGTTCTTTACTGGTACCAAATAAGCATTCAGTAATCACAGTAATAGCGTACTAATTACATCCCAACTAATTATCTGTATTTGTAATCCTCACTATAATGATCTACATGCAGCTGGATACAAATTTGTGTACAAAATGTTTTATTTATTCAGCCTACTTTAACAAAGTAACACACACAAAAAATCAACACAATGAAAACAGGATAAAACCCATAACATAAAGCCAATTCATCTACTATATATTTTTGAAAGTTGTTTGTTTGCTATGCATTTGCATACCTCATAAGATGTAATGAGATTTTACATGATGATTCCTGAGATCAAGGAACAGATCATTATATTTCGACACAATCAGACATCATTTTGACTCAAAATGACAGACTGAACCTTTTCCAACTGGACTATTTTAAAACTTTTTTGTTTGTTTGTTTGTTTCTTAGAATTCCTGAGCAATGCCTGGTACAAGGTTGCTATAACAATATAAACAACAATTTAGGGCTGCAGAGGACAGCATAACATCAAGATCCAAAAATAGAAGAATCCCAAATCAATTTAAATATAATTGTCTTTACTGCCTACCTAAAACCAGGCTTTCCATCCCTATGATAGAGGTTTGGTGCAATACAGTCCAAATGGCAGTTCTCAACTGAACCCTTGCAGCCACCTTCTGGATGGTTCTGTATTACAGTCACATTGATTACATTTGAACCAACTTTCAGTGCACCTGAAGTTACTTAAATATATAATTATTGAATGGTGACAAGCTGTGTTCTACAGAACTGATAAACCTGGAGGGAATAGGAGAGCAAAGGGGGGAAATGGCAAAAAACTTATGCACCATGATAAACATTCTAAAACTTAGTCAAAAACATACCTCGCCTCTAAACCCGTATGTAGAAATACTAGCTAGGTCCTCAAAAGTCTGTAGTTTACTTGTGGTGAATCTCTCACACACAATATCCAAGTCTTCTCTCTGCAGAAGGAAGACAGATGTGAGTCAGAATTATCTCAAATATTGTTTGTATTGTTTTAAATAAGGTCTATATTCTAGAAAGACAAATAGGTTTGCTTACCCTAATTCCACAACCATTATCTTGGATTTGAATTAGTTTCAAACCACCATCCTTCACTGTTACCTGGACGCTGGTAGCTTTGGCATCCAAACTATAGATACAAGAAATAAATCTCAGTAACAGAGACAACACTGTCTATTTCAATTCTATTTCTATTCCAAATCAGTCCAACACAAACATTTATCTCTGTAGGAAAGCAATGTGAAGGGGGAAATGGCTTGTACCCCTCTCTATTGCTTCCCAAGTTACCATAAAGTCTCTAGAATAGTAAACACAGGAAATGGAAGTAATGAAAGTATTGACTGACCTTGCTTTGGACAATGTCTGAGAATATTTGCTCTTGGATAGCTAATGCAGTGTTGGGGAAATGGTTGTTGATCTAATGCCACATATACTGTGGACCAGGCTCTGTGTAGTGCAAGTACCGGTAGTAGCAAATCAACAAATAAGAATAAGAAATGGGCCTAGCAATAAAGATAATTAAAAGATGTTAATGTTTAGATGATTCAATGTATAAATGTGCATTCTTGTTGCTTTAATCATATTCAATATTGCCAAAAAAGCTCAACAACTTTGCCAGTTTTCTGTCTGAATTTTACTGTTTGAAATATGGCAACAATATACCGGTATATAGCAACCATGTGTGTGTGTGTGTGTATATGTATGTATGTATGTATGTATGTATGTATGTGTTTGTGTGTATGTGTGTGTGTATGTAGAGAGAGAGGCTTTCACCAATATTACGACTATGCAGACTAGAACCAAGGTTAAAGAAGCTGTATGTTTTAGTTTAAAGAGTAATCTTTGTGTTTAATCTGTTTATTGTTTGCTGTTGCTGTTCTGATCTGTTCTGATCTAAGGTCAGTTTGTTGTACAAGTGATGACTTGTAAGGAGGTCTTGATGAGAACATTTTTATTTCACCCCAAAGAAGTAAAATTTCTCAGCAATCAGACTCTAGAGATCATTATGATGACTTTAGAGGCTTTCTTCCTCTACAATTTTAGGATGCACAAAGTGTAGTTCTAGGCTCCCATTCTCAATCTCCTACCATTAATACACTAAACATTTCATGAGAAATACAAACTTATCTTAAATAAGCATAATGGAAGTTGTCGCTCAGTGTGTGCAAATGTTTGCTGTTACAAGGCTACAACCCTAAACACACTTACTTGAATGAAAGCCCCATTGAACTCCAGAGTAAACATCCCTAAGATTGCACTAGCTGCTAGCACTGCTTGTCTGCGCTATTAAAAGGTAAAGGTAACGGACCCCTGACAGTTAAGTCCAGTTGCAGACAACTCTGGGGTTGTGGCGCTCATCTCGCTTTTCAGGCCGAGGGAGCCGGCGTTTGTCCGCAGACAGTTTTTCTGGGTCATGTGGCCAGCATGACTAAGCTGCTTCTCCGTAACGGAGCACTGAAACCAGAGCAGCGCACAGAAACGCCATTTACCTTCCCGCCATTTACCTATTTATCTACTTGCACTTTTTGGCATGCTTTCGAACTGCTAGGTTGGCAGGAGTTGGGACTGAGCAACGGGAGCTCACCCCGTGGAGGGGATTCAAACCGCTGACCTTCTGATCGGCAAGCCCAAGAGGCTCAGTGGTTTAGACCACAGTGCCACCCGCACTATTAGGGATACCATAAAGCAGAGTTGGAGAACTTGTGGTCCTCCCAATGTTGGACTATGACTCCCATCAGCCCAAGCCAGCATGATCAACGGTCAGGGATGGCAGGTTCCCCATACATGTCTTAAAGTTAACAACAACAACAACAACAGCAATTTATTATTTATACCCCACCCATCTGGCTGGGTTTCCCCAGCCACTCTGGGCGGCTTCCAACAGAATATTAAAATACAATAATCTATTAAACATTAAAAGCTTCCCTAAACAGGACTGCCTTCAGATGTCTTCTAAAAGTCTGGCAGTTGTTTTTCTCTTTGACATCTGGTGGGAGGGCGTTCCACAGGGCGGGTGCCACTACCGAGAAGGCCCTCTGCCTGGTTCCCTGTAACTTGGCTTCTCGCAGCGAGGGAACCGCCAGAAGGCCCTTGGCAGTGGACCTCAGTGTCCAGGCTGAACGGTGGGGGTGGAGACGCTCCTTCAGGTATACAGGACTGAGGCCGTTTAAGTTAAGAATGAGAGGGGGCAGTGCTAAGTCAACAATATGTGTTGAACAGCAGAGAATACCTTTATTTATCTAGCAAGATTTAAATACTTGATTGTAAACACCCCTAAGCAGTTTACAAGATTATAAACACTTTCTTTTTGTCTAGAGTCACTCCCAAGTAGGATATCATTGTAATAAGGAGAAACCCACTCTAACCACTTTCTTGCCACGATTCAAAATCGGGCAAACCCCTATAATGAAAGGTGCAGGAATTCAACTAGCAGCTCCGCCCTGGACACTTGAGAGACTCGGAGCGGGAGATTCATTCTGCCACAAAGCAGATGGACACACACACACATATCCTGGGGCTTTTATAGCATTGCCAGCCACAAAGCACCCTGGGTGACGTTGGGACCGTCAGCCTCTCATAAGCCTGACCTACGGGGGGGGGGGGTGAGAGACCATGTGCACCACCTTGGAAGATAAAGGCGGCATAGAAATGTGAAGAATGAAATAAATAAATTACCAGCCACCTTGGAAGATAAGGGCGGCATAGAAATATGAAATAAATAAATTACCAACCCCCTTTGGAAGGTAAAGGCGGCATAGAAATGTGAAAAATTAAATAAGTAAAGAAATTACCAACCACCTTGGAAGGTAAAGGCGGCATAGAAATATGAAAACTAAACTATCTATCTAACTAACCAACCAGTTCTCCACCATCTCCTTGATGGCGTTAGCGGGTCTCTGGATGACTTCTCCAGCCGCGATGCGGTTCACCACAGCCTCGTCGAGGCGGCGGATCACACCCGCCATCAAGGCCATGAGGGGGCGGCGGGTCTCGGGGGCCGCCGGGGTAACGACGGCGAAGGGGATACGGCGGGCGGGCGGCTGCCCCGGGGTTGTGGGACGGGGCTGGCCCGGCGGGAGAAAGGAAGGGGCCGCCCTTGCCAAGAAGCTCCGGGGAAAGCCGTGCGGAGGCGAGCGCTCCCTCAGAGCAACGGACGCCTCAACCGCCAAACTCGCGCCTCAACGGCCTCGCGCGAAGGTTCCAGCGCGCAGCCGATTGGTCCGCGAGCATGTCAATCGAGGTTGGCCAGGTTGCCGGGGTGAAAAGTTGTTTCCGCCTATAGGGACGCGTTTCCGTCGAAAGGGAAAGGATACCTGTATAGAGTTTTGTTTTGTTTTTTTAAAGGAGAAAAAAAAATGAAGAGTGGCCCACGCGCTGCGTAACAACGGGACTCGCTTTGGCGCTAATAAGTCTTTGCTTGGAACGTCGCTATTTTAACCCACCTGCAGCTGTTGTCATTCTGCCTGCCAGTTTTGTAGTTTTGTGCTGTTGTTGTTTTGCTATAATTTGTTCTCTCTGTTTTAGATGCGATATAAAATGAAATAATAAAACGAAACAAGATGTTTCCTGCGTGCTTTTGCCGCCTTTTTTTTTTTTTTTTTTTGCAGGGAGCATAGCCTCCCAGCTGTTCTCCGATGAAAATAGGGACGTCCTATTTCATCATGGTTATAATTATAATATACTATCTATACCCCGCCTGCATCTGACTGGGTTACCCCCCAGCCAGTCTGGGTAATAATAATAATAATAATAATTTATTATTTATACCCCGCCCATCTGGCCGGGTCTCCCCAGCCACTCTAGGCGGCTTCCAGCAAATATTAAAATACATACACATGTCACAGATTAAAAACTTCCCTGAACAGGGCTGTCTTCAGGCATTTTTTAAATGTCAGATAGTTGTTAGTACCTTTGACTTCTGATGGGAGGGTGTTCCACAGGGCTGGCGCCACTACCGAGAAGGCCCTCTGCCTGGTTCCCTGTAGCTTGGCTTCTCGCAGTGAGGGAACCGCCAGAAGGCCCTCGGCGCTGGATCTCAGTGTCCGGGCTGAACGGTGGGGGTGGAGACGCTCCTTCAGGTATACTGGACCGAGGCCGTTTAGGGCTTTAAAGGTCAGCACCAACACTTTGAATTGTGCTCGGAAACGTACTGGCAACTTCCAACATATATAAAAGCATAACAAAACATTAAACGTGGGGGGCCCCTCCCATGGGCGTACCCGGGGGGGCAGAAGGGGCAGCTGCCCCCCCAGAAGGCAGCCCTAGAAGCAAAAATGATCAGCGTCCATTCAAAGCAATCCTGAACGACCATGGCTTGCCCCCCCCCCCTAGTTTTGATCCTGGGTACGCCCCTGGCCCCTCCCCCATACCTTGGTGGGGATTAACCTAAGATGCGCTTCTTTCGAACAAAACAGCAGCAGTCCTGCTTCCCCCTGTATAAAGCACCCCTCAGTCAATTTACTCAAATTGCTTCCTTTCAGCTCAAACCTGAAGCTCAATTGCATACAGGCGCCTCAATCACCATTGGCACACTGGGCTGCTGAGTAAAGCTGCTGCTGCTGCTGCTGCTGCTGCTTCTTCTTCTTCTTCTTCTTCTTCTTATCATTATTATTATCTTTTTTTAAATAATCTTTTTTTATTAGTTTTATAACAATACAATAATACATTCACATATTCATCTTCACATCTTATACTGTTTTGGCTTTTTACAGCCGTGACTTCCGTCAAACCTTCCTTATGATATTCTAATATCTATTCCTTATATCTATATTTCCTAAATCAATCATTGTTTTACCTTATTACTTTCTAAAAATTAGTCACTGTATTTTCATATTAACAACAATATTTATTCTTTACTCTACAAAGCTTCTTGCAATCCTACCAACATATTCAATTGAGTACTATTTTCCTTTAAATAATCTGCAAATTTAGCCCAGTCTTTGATGAACTTCTGGTGCCGCTGTTCGCGGATTCCCCCCGTCATCTTGTCCAATTCTGCATACTCCATTAGTTTTACAATCCATTCTTCCTTTGTCGGTATTTGTTCTTGTTTCCATTTCTGTGCTATTAAAATTCTCGCCGCAGTCACCGCATATTGGAAAAGCTTAAAGTCTTGCTTTTTAATGTCTGTACCTGTAATTCCCAGTTAAAATGCTTCTGGTGTTTTAACAAATGTATATTTCAACATTTTCTTAATTTCACCATATATCAAATCCCAGAAGCCTTTCACTCTTTTACATTCCCACTACATATGATAAAAGGTACCTTCTTTCTCTTTGCATTTCCAACACTTATTGTCAGTCTTATATATTTTTGGCAGTTTGACCGGAATTATTATTATTATTATTATTATTATTATTATTATTATTATCATCCCAGCTTTCTCCCTGACAGGGACTCAAGGCGGCTTACAGATAAAAATAAGAACAGCTTTTAAAAATAATTCCCTTTAGTTGGAAGCTATGTATCTTCTAAAATATGCCTGCCTTCTAATATGTCTATGGGCAAGGAAGGGAGTGACGGAGAATACTACAATTCCCAGTAGATTGCACAGCAGAAGGCATGCTGGGAAATGTAGTCTGGCGCCACCCCCGGCTTGCTCCCTTCCTCCTCTTCTTCCAGCCAAACACAGTGCAATAATATTCCCTTCCATCTCAGCTGCAGACTCAGCAGACTATGCAGGAATTATCTTAGCGCTTTAGATCAGGGGTTGTCAACTACCACCCACTAGTGGACGTTTCAGGATTCTAGGTGGGTGGGAGGGGGTTCTACGGCACAAGCTGAATCCTCCTTCCATCGAGCACTGGTGGGCAGTCAGGAAATTTTACCATCAAGAAAGATCCATTAGTTGGCAGTAGGTATAAAAAGGTTGACTACCCCTGCTTTAGATTGAAGTGTACTCTGTGGATATTGAACTTAACCTGTAATGTAACATATTTTTCCAAGTCTGTTTTGATGCCACATGGCTGACTGCATATGAGACGTACTGTAACATCTGTACAGTGGTACCTCTGGTTACGTACTTAATTCGTTCCAGAGGTCCATTCTTAACCTGAAAACGTTCTTAACCTGAAGCACCACTTTAGCTAATGGGGCCTCCCGCTGCTGCTGCACCACCGCTGCCCGATTTCTGTTCTCATCCTGAAGCAAAGTTCTTAACCTCAGGTAATATTTCTGGGTTAGCAGAGTCTGTAGCCTGAAGCGTATGTAATCTGAAGCATATGTAACCCGAGGTACCACTGTACATGCATTTGTCCTGGAAAAAGACACTTTGCGCTTGGTAATCGTTTTTAAGAAATTCCAGTAAAGTTTGCGATGTTTTATTTTTAAGCAAGTTGTCTTCAGTACAAGGTTCCTTGCAGTACTGTGCTTGGTGAAAGGTGGCTTACCTTTGTATGCCTCATAATAGATATCCCTGCTGAAAGTGATAAGGAAGTTTGCATAAGCTCATTTAGGGTGCTCTGTAATCAGCTACAGTGTGCCTTTATCTCAAGTACCATTTTGCTTGTTTGTCATGAAGGAGCTCAGCTTTGTTAGTTAAACAAACACTGCAGGACTGAGACGAATCTTTGCATTTCTAGGGCAAATGATATGTGGTTTCCCCACCAGCCATACTCTGAACTTCAGCTAACATTTCACTGTAGCGGGTAGTGACTCTCTGCCTCTTGACCCCTGTCCTCTGACTCGCCACCTTCATCTTCTGCCCCTGATTCTGGACTTATCTCTGCCACAGAGTCTCCCTGCTCACTAAGCCCTGTTATCTCTTCAGCTTCTGACACCTCCTCTCCCCAGTCTTCTCCCTCTGACCACTCATGGTGGACCCACCAACAAACCCCAGGCTCTAAGCCTTCTTCCCTTGGGGGTTCCCCAGCTGGTTCCTCCCACCATTTCTCTGCATCCAATCAAACCCTGACATCTGGAGAGACCTGAGGGCCAAATAGGGAGGCCTGAGGGGCCACAGCTGGTGTCCAGGTCTGAGGCTGTTAACGGAGAAATCTGAGGGCTCTCTTGGACAAAAAACAAGGACACCACCCAGGAATACCAGAGCAAAACAGCAGCCAGTAGGTGTAGTGGTTAAGAGCGGTAGACTCGTAATCTGGGGAACCGGGTTCGCGTCTCCGCTCCTCCACATGCAGCTGCTGGGTGGCCTTGGGCTACTCACACTTCTTTGAAGTCTCTCAGCCCCACTCACCTCACAGAGTGTTTGTTGTGGGGGAGGAAGGGAAAGGAGATTGTTAGCTGCTTTGAGACCCCTTCGGGTAGCGATAAAGCGGGATATCAAATCCAAACTCCTCCTCCTCCTCTTCTTCTTCTTCTTCTTCTTCTTCTTCTCCTTCCTTCCTTCCTTCCTTCCTCCTCCTCCTCCTCCTCCTCCTCCTCCTCCTCCTCCTCCTCCTTCTTCTTGGTCTTTATTGAAGACTGTCACGACAGGACTCCCACCTGCCACAAGGTGAAACAAGATGGAAGCCCCATACAAAAGAGAACCCAAACTTTTATTAGCTGCTAATCCCCAAACTACATCACTAATACATCATGGTTACATCATGAAAGGGGAGGTCTGGTGGCAGTAATCTGAGCATCCTGGACCCTGCCGCATTCCTCCCCTTGCCCTCCAACACACACCCATCAAGTGAAACAAAAGAGATATTTACATTTCCCTGTTTCCCAGCCACGTTAACCACACCCTTTTGTCTTCATCTGGGTTTGTTATTTCTGGAATGGCTACTTGTCTGGCACTCAGGTATCAGGATGCCAGGAATTATCACTCAGGCAGAGGGGCTGCTGAGTAGCTGAGCTCACATGTCTCTATGAATTTCTGAAGTTTCCCCAGTGAGCCAGTACATAGATACATTTGTCACTGTTACATTTGGCATTGTGCAGCAGAGGCCCTTTGAATAGATAGGAAGAAACTGTGATGAAGTGTTTTGTGGGGACAAATCACAAAAGTCACAAAAGTAATTGTGCTGATTTTGGTAGTGGGGTGCATGTGCATGGTATCTGCTGGAGGGGCAACCCCCCCCCATACATAAATTCCTGCAACAGGCTCTCCACCCCTGCCCAAGGCATGTGGGGGACAGGAGTTTGAGCAGTGAAATGCCCCCCACTGCACTTTCTGCATGCCAAGAAAAGCAGGAATTTTTGCATTAAAGGGAATCTTCAGACATTGTTCAGTTTGCTTTTGGCTTTGTTTCCATTCATAGCTTTTGTTTGTTCAAGAGCATGAGCAAGCCTTCCGGATGTTATTGGAGGACAGCTCACATGATCCCCAGCAAGCAGGACCAAAGGTCAGGGACGACAGGAGAGATTAATTCAGAGGATGATGTCCTAACGAAGGAAGAACTGCTTATTAAAATGATGGAGTATGCCGCTCTGGCAAAGCTAACAGCAAATATTAGAGATCAAAACAATGAAACATTCTTTGAGGCTTGGAAACCCTTTGTAGAATATCTAAAGAACTATTACAATTGCACGAAAACGCGAGTAGGAGTTGAAATATGAGCAACAGTAGAAAGACATTGAGGCTAATAATCTAGGATGTATATAGGAATTGTTATAAGTTAAAATATGCAGCATTAAAGGATAAACATAGAACATCATGGAGGGGGGGGATGGGAAGTCAATGGATAAATTAAAAGTATTGTTGATGGTAAAGTATGTGAACTATTGAAAATTAAATAAACAAAACAAAACAAAATAAAATAGGAGAGATATTCCACTAACAAATTCCAGGCTTCGTTGTGTTGTCTCCTTCCTCCCCTTGTGTGTGTGTGTGTTGTGCTTGAAAAAGTTGTGAGCAGCAAAAGGGCATCTGAATCCCTGCTTGTAGGGTATTGTGCCAAGTGGGCACTAGCATTGTTTGTCATGCAGGGTGTGTGCTGACAGCATGTCCCCCCCCCCCTATTAACTCCATCAGTGTGGGCTGTCGGTGGGCATCGCCACTGACACAATCTTTGAGTAGTGGACACTGTCAGCATTTTCCAGGACTCTGTGGGTGTGTGTCTTATGATTTTCCTACAGTTTTTGTATATTATTGTGTGTGTGTGTGTGTGTGTGTGTGTGTGTGTATTTTCTTCTCACCTCCTGGACGGCTGAGCACACACTGGATTTGTCATCCACTCCAGGGACTCATCTCCAGAATTGTTCCACTTCTCTGCTCATGCCCTTCAACAAGCTTAAATTGCTAGACACCGATCACATGTATGGAAAAGTCCTGGAGAGAAGTTTAGGGCAGCCCTAAGGAGCTTTTTTTATTATTTACATAAAGCTCCTTTCTATAAGAATTTTCCTATATTTCAATAAAGGTAAAGGGACCCCTGACCATTTGGTCCAGTTGTGTCCGACTCCGGGGTTGTGGCGCTCATCTCGCTTTATTGGCCGAGAGCCGGCGTACAGCTTCCAGGTCATGTGGCCAGCATGACAAAGCCGCTTCTGGCGAACCAGAGCAGCGCACGGAAACGCCGTTTACCTTCCCACTGAAGCAGTACCTATTTATCTACTTGCACTTTGATGTGCTTTCGAACTGCTAGGTGGGCAGGAGCTGGGACCGAGCAACGGGAGCTCACCCTGTCGCAGGGATTCGAACTGCCGACCTTCTGATCAGCAAGCCCTAGGCTCTGTGGTTTAACCCACAGCGCCCCCTGGGTCCCTCTTATATTTCAATACCATACCATAAAAGGAAGACTTGCCGATTTTCCTTCTGCAGCAGCAAGATTAGCAACTGTGAGAAACAAGAAGTCAGAGCAGGACTTTGACTACAACTTCAGTTCCTTGAAAAACTGAGTAACAGTGTGAGGAAGGCTAAGTTTGAAGGAATTTGGTTTGTATGTTGTGTAGAAGAGATAAATTTCTGGAGGTGACCATGGATCTTTGTGGAGAGTTAGGTTCCAAAGTTAGGATGACCAAATAGGACTGTTTCCCTGTTTAGTGTTTCTGTTCTTTCTGCTGTAAATGTGAATCAGAACTGTTGTGCAATTACTTGGGAAACCAGTGAAAACATCCCCACCCTAAAAAGACCTGTAAATGGTCAGAAAAACAAATTGCCCATTTTCTTGTGAAATTGCAACCACAGCACATCTTGTAATACGTGCAGTAGCTTCTCGGCTTTCAGTTTTGAAGCATATTATGGATGTTTCAGTTTTCCTCAAATGAAAATGAAAGCCCCAGACACATTTGACTGGTTTATTTCCCCCACAGTTGATCAGTTTTAAGTTGCCTTTTTTGTTTTTTGGGTGAGGCTTGAAGAGATGCTTGGCTGCCAACTGCACCAGCTGTTTGGAATGAAGATCTGTTGTGCTTCAGAAGGGTGGAGCTGGAAGAATGGAAGCCGCAGAGAAAGAGGAAGAAATGCGGGTGGAGACAGAGCCACGGAGAAGCTGAAACACAAACACATCTCTGTAGAAGGCTGTGAGCACACCTACTGTTTTTGTAGGAAAGGAGCTGGAAGAGGTTGTCCTCAATCTGACCCTATGATAACCTGGAGCTCTTAGGTGTAACATGGACTGCTCTCAATCCTGTCCACTGGTATAAGAGGAGGCTGAGAATGCTCTGGGGTCGTGGAAATAAATAAATTTTCAAATGTCAGAGGAAGTATGCCTCTAAATACCAGTTGCTGGGAATTTGCACTTAGGTCCTAATTGCGGGCTGGGGTGGCACTGTGGGTTAAACCACAGAGCCTAGGGCTTGCCGATCAGAAGGTAGGCGGTTCGAATCCCTGCGGCGGGGTGAGCTCCCGTTGCTCGGTCCCTGCTCCTGCCCACCTAGCAGTTCGAAAGCACGTCAAAGTGCAAGTCGATAAATAGATACCGCTGCAGTGGGAAGGTAAACGGCGTTTCCGTGCACTGCTCTGGTTCACCAGAAGCAGCTTAGTCATGCTGGCCACATGACCTGGAAGCTGTACGCCGGCTCTCAGCCAATAAAGCGAGATGAGCGCCGCAACCCCAGAGTCGGACATGACTGGACCTAATGGTCAGGGGTCCCTTTACCTTTACCTAAGTACATTCCACAGAGTTCAATGGAGCTAAAAGAAGAAGAGCCCCGCTGGATCAGATGCCTATGGAAGCCCGCAAGTAGGACCTAAGTGCAAATTCCCAGCAACTGGTATTTAGAGGCATACCGGTACTTCCTCTGACAGTAGATGGCCTTTCTGGGACCCCTGGGACCTCTCACTACAGTGAGACTGCTGTGTGTGTAACAAAAGCAAAAGCCTCAAAATGATGCTCAGGCTGCAAGACTGTACCCACTTGCCTGCAAATCAGCCACATGGAACTTCACGGGACTCACTTCTGAGTAAGACATAGGCAGGATTTCATTGTCAAAGGGAGACCAGCCAGCTTTGAATAAACAACTCTTTGCCCTGGAAGAAATAATAACAAATAATAGCGTATAAGAATTTTACTATTATCTATTTGTCTATATCAGGGGTAGGCAACCTAAGGCCCGTGGGCCGGATGTGGCCCAATCGCCTTCTCAATCTGGCCCATGGACGGTCTGGGAATCAGTGTGTTTTTACACGAGTAGAATGTGTCCTTTTCTTTAAAAGGCATCTCTGGGTTATTTGTGGGGCCTGCCTGGTGTTTTTACATGAGTAGAATGTGTCCTTTTATTTAAACTGCATCTCCGAGCACAATTCAAAGTGTTGGTGCTGACCTTTAAAGCCCTAAACGGCCTCGGTCCTGTATATCTGAAGGAGCGTCTCCACCCCCATCGTTCAGCCCGGACACTGAGATCCAGTGCCAAGGGCCTTCTGGCGGTTCCCTCACTGCGAGAAGCAAAGCTACAGGGAACCAGGCAGAGGGCCTTCTCGGTAGTGGCGCCCGCCCTGTGGAACGCCCTCCCAGCAGAGGTTAAGGAGATGAACAACTATCTGACATTCAGAAGATACCTCAAGGCAGCCCTATTTAGGGAAGTTTTTAACCTGTGATATTTTAATGTAATTTTATATCTGTTGGAGGCCGCTCAGAGTGGCTGGGGAGACCCGGCCAGATGGGCGGGGTACAAATAAAATAATTATTTATTATTATTATTTCTGGGGCATAGGAATTCGTTCATTTTTTTCCTTTCAAAATATAGTCCGGCTCCCCACAAGGTCTGAGGGTCAGTGGACCGGCCCCCTGCTGAAAAAGTTTGCTGACCGCTGTACTAGAAGACCCTTGGGGGCCCTTCCAACTTACCATTCTATGATTCTATAAAGGCAAAAAGTCCAGGCATTACAATAAATTATGTAGAGCACAAATGTAAACAAGAGTTTGAAGGGTTGGCCTCCCCCCCCCCCCCGTTTTCAGTGGGAGGAGAAACTATTATGAATACTTAAGATACCTTCGTTTCGTTTAAGGATTAGACCTATCAACGTAAATAAAGCTAGGTTTCATTTCCTTTAGCAGCTGCCTCATTCAAAGTGCGGAAACTTGCAAGTTTCTGTTTCTGTGAGGTCACGCGGCCACCGTGTATTCCTCTGCAGTGCTTGGCAATAAGCCTATCTGCATCCTTTCAGGGCCAGCCCTGTTAAGCAGCTTCCACGTGGGACCGTTTGATTTGCACAGAGGGCAGGTGAGCTGGCTTTAGAATGCCCTTCCCCCATCTAGTTTTGCCAACAGATTGGTACACATTAACCATTCAGTTTTACAGAATATTAACTGTAATGAGCCAGGGCTCTGCTCTGCTGCAGATATAAGAACGGCGGAGAATACATTCTGTGGAGTCAGACCACAAACCCCTCTGCCTCAGTACTGCCTACACTGACTGACAGCAGCTTCCCAGGATCTCCTAGCCCTACCTGGAGATGCCAGGGAATAAACCTGGATCGTTCTGTATGCCAAGCAGGTGTTCTGCCACTGAGTTATGGCCACAAACCATAGCTGTCAACCCTCCCTTATTTTGCTGGAAACTCTCTTATTCCAATGCCGTTTCCCGCTGCTATCCCAGATTGTTGATATCCCTTAAATTTCCCGGATTTCAAAGGAAGCAGCTCCTCTCCCTCCCTGCCGGCCAGGGAGGCTCCTCAGCTGCGTTGCTCGGCTGCCAATAAGGAGTCTGAGACCGACTGGGGGCGGAGCTTGCATGCCTTGTGCAGCCAGACCCTCACGCCCAACCAGACAGACAGCCTGCCTGCCGTCTATGCGCTCGCTCTTTCGCTCACCCGTTCGCGCGCAGCCTCTGGAGCGCAGGGTGGCGAGGCTACTTGGTGCCATTGCACTGCCCTCGCAGCATCCCTTATTTTCAAATCAGAAAGTTCGAAAAAATCCCTTATTTTCAAATCCAAAAGTTGACAGCTATGCCATAAACTCTGAGAACACTCCAAGCCATACAGGGGATATAAAACGGCATTTTGTGAAATGGTGTTTGCATCTCACTCAGGAAATAGTTGGCGGTTCAAGGTGGCTGTAGCACTGTTCTGGGCTCAGAGACAATGGTGTCCTTCCCCCAATTGACACAGAAGGTAGTGTAGAACAACCGTTTGTTAGAAGGCAAGGGAATTAAAAATAATAATACTAATTAGAAAAATAATTTTTAAAATAATTAATTACTGATCCTTACATTTTAGCCAGCATAGCTGCAATTTGTTTGCAGAATTTGTAAACCAGAATGCGGCAGCTAGACTGGTGACTGGGAGTGGCCGCCGGGACCACATAACACCGGTCCTGAGACATCTACATTGACTCCCAGTACGTTTCCGAGCACAATTCAAAGTGTTGGTGCTGACCTTTAAAGCCCTAAACGTCATTGGCCTTGTATACCTGAAGGAGCGTCTCCACCCCCACCGTTCAGCCCGGACACTGAGGTCCAGCGCCGAGGGCCTTCTGGCGGTTCCCTCACTGTGAGAAGCAAAGCTACAGGGAACCAGGCAGAGGGCCTTCTCGGTAGTGGCGCCCGCCCTGTGGAACGCCCTCCCATCAGAGGTCAAAGGGATCAATAACTACATAACATTTAGAAAATACCTGAAGGCAGCCCTGTTTAGGGAAGTTTTTAATCTGTAACATGTTAATGTATTTTAATATTTGTTGGAAGCCGCCCAGAGTGGCTGGGGAGACCCAGCCAGATGGGCGGGGTACAAATAAATTATTATTATTATTATTATTATTATTATTATTTGCAGTGATTAAAAACCTTCTGTGGTTAATCATATAAAACTTTTAGCTGATTGATGCACTCAGTCCTAGCTTCAGATTCCAACTCCTAACCTGCATTTTATATCTGAATGTAGGTGCTTCAAAAGGTATGGGGTGTTGCTGTTTCTAATTTTCTTCTCCATAGGTTTGAGGAACAGCTTGTTGCTGTTCACGTTTGCCTTTCATCTCATCAACAGTAGCTATGGCCATTTTGGTTCCGTTCCGGCTGTTCCTTTCCCCACAGCAGCAATACTGCAGTGTAGAAGGACAATCTTTTCCCCCAATAAAGTAAGCCACGTTGCAACAATACTGACTCATCCTGTTTGGCTCTCTCCCACTCCAAGCCAGATAACCGCATCTGCTGTTATGTCACAGAGCGATTCTACCCTCTGTTCCCAAAACAACATCATTTGGGCACGTGCAAAGCCAAGGGGCACATGTGAGAATTACGACACCTTCTCATCTGCAGATCTTCCTTGCCCTGGGATCAAGCAGAATGATATAGATGTGTTTCATTCTTTCTTATATGGTGTCAGTAGCTAGAGACTGGTGCAGAGGCGTAGGAAGTGGGGGGGGGGCGGGCCCCAGGTTCCATCATGGAGGGGGTGACAAATTATCAAGGAACAATTACTGCCCTACTAGGGTGGTTCATAAAAAACCTTTTTTTTTAAAAAAAATGCCTGCTCCAAAGGTCTTATCTTACTACACTAGGGATTATATAGCTATATATGAAATTTCATGCATATCAGTTAATATCTTGACCCTCCTCCACGAAAATAGCTGTTTACTTGGCCATTTTCCTATGTTGTGGAGGCTGAAATTTCAATTCAGTGGAGCACTTACTGTTCCCAACCCTAACCCTGCGGAAAGCCATCTAATTAGACTTTAATTTGATTTTGACATGTTTTTTAGGAGGTAATTTAATTATTGTTTGATTTTATATCAATGTTATATATCTGATGTTAGCCGCCCTGATCCCGACTTCGGCCGGGGAGGGCGGGATATAAATAAAAGTTTATTTTTACTTATTATTATTCCTTTGTAACAAAATATGAAATAATGTAAAACCATTTTTGCAGGCAAAAAAAAAAAAAATCAATTGGGGGGGGTGACAAGAAATTTTCTGCACCGGGTACCACTTGACCTTCCTACGCCTCTGGACTGGTGTAGGTCAGGATTAACAAACACGGTGTCCGTGAAGATAACTCTTTTTTCGAATAAACCAATACAACACAGGCCTAGTGATCCCAGTAGGGAGCTGGTCGCAGAAGGATGGGGCGACTGCCTGGATTATTTGGCAAGTAGTCATAGGATTCCTTCAGCATCCTTCATTTGTTGACGATCCAGTTTCCATTAATGTAGAATCATAGAGTTGGAAAGCACCATGAGGATCATTCCAGTCCAAACCCCTGAGATGCAGGAAACATGTTGCCCAATGTGCGACTCGAACCCATGGCCCTGAGATTATGAGTCTCATGCTCTGCGGATTGAGCCAACGAGAGGTCTACTGAAAGAGGAAAAGAGAAGGAACCCCAAAATACTACACCTATCAACAGCACTTCTGATCCTGCACTGTGGCCAGAAGTAACACATCCTGCATTTGAATATACGGTGATTTCCTATGGGCCAAGTGAAATCAAGGATACAGCGTTTCCTCTAGATGAGAAACCTTTGCTGAAAGGGTTTGATACAATGGTGAGAAGCTGAGAAGGTGCTGGCTTGTCTTTCGAAGGGTATCAACAAGGTTTCTCTTTTTGCTTCTGCTGCAAAACATTTGCAGAGGCAATTAGCAGGGGCAATTAGAATAAGATATATTATTTGATCAACTTTCTAACATTCCTCAGCTTAAAAAAAAAAACAAAACCCGACAGATAGTCTATTGGTTCACATATTTTTTCTGTGGCTAAAGGATCATGAATCACTTCCATCATTTGCATTGATGTAAACCACTGCTCCCACCAACCCAGCAGTTCGAAAGCACGTCAAAGTGCAAGTAGATAAATAGGAACCACTGCAGCGGGAAGGTAAACGGCGTTTCCATGCGCTGCTCTGGTTCGCCAGAAGCGGCTTTGTCATGCTGGTCACATGACCTGGAGGCTGTACGCCAGCTCCTTCGGCCAATAATGCGTGATGAGTACCGCAACCCCAGAGTCGGTCACGACTGGACCTAATGGTCAGAGGTCCCTTTGTTGTTGTTCAGTCGTTCAGTCGTGTCCGACTCTTCGTGACCCCATGGACCAGAGCACGCCAGGCATGCCTATCCTTCACTGCCTCTCGCAGTTTGGCCAAACTCATGTTAGTAGCTTCGAGGTCCCTTTACCTTTACCTTTACCTTTACTAGCTATTTAGCTCTATCCCCAGTATATTTTATATTATTGCTATGGTTAGTGGCTAATGCAAATAAAGTTTATATCTATCTATCTATCTATCTATCTATCTATCTATCCATCCATCTATCTATCTATCTATCCAGATGGTGGCTCTGCTAGGGTCAGTTCTTCCTTTGGGGAGTACTGGGACCAATTACTGGAAACACTTTTGTGACACTGTGAAACAGCATGAAAAGTCACTCAGGCATTTCACGGCATACAGCATTTGGGTAGAAACACCATCTAGGTGTGGACTATATAAATGCATTTATGCAGAACGTCACTGCATCATAAACCAAGGAATTCAGCAATGGAGGGGCGTGTTCAAATGCCTACTGGCTAATACTTTGTTAAATATAGGCACTCACTGTGCTGTTTTATACGCCTGATAAAAACAAGGCAGTACAACGTATTAAGTATGTGCAATATGATTAAAAGAATAGCAGGGATCAGAACAGTTAAGACAGACATGCTCCGATAATGCAAATGGATATACCTTGAAGAACTTGTGCTTCAGCTCCATTTCCCTACATTTCCTCAGAGGTTCCCATCCTGCAAAGACTTATACTCAGAGGTTCCCATCCTGCAAAGACTTATATTCATGTGAATGCAGTCAGATAACTCCTTTAAGACTCTCCCTGCACAACAAAGGCAGGTCAAGAACAGAGCATGCTGGGAAATAGGTATGGGGATGTGGGGAGTGAGGTCCTTTGGCCCCTATGTGAGTTGACATTTCCTGTTCAGGCATAACACCCCATCAGGGCTTCAGTCTCACTACGACGGAAAGCAAGAGAAAGGAGACGAAGACTTGAATGCAGAGAGAACGACCCTTTCCCTCTACTGATCAGAAATAGGACCAGACCTTCATATCTGTTTGGAATAGAGCCATGAGTGGGACTTCCCCACCTTTGAGTACATGCCCAGAATTTCTCATGCGACAAAGAACATTTTATCTGTGCTCACACCAATCATGTACCGGTAAATCCATTGCATAATCAGTATATTCTCAAAATAAAACCAAGTGTGTTGTGATTTTTTTCTCACTACGGTGGTGTTTGAAATACTCTTCAAGCACAATTTTTATTTTCAGCCTTCCAAATGCCAAGGCTCCATCTCAGCAAAAAGATATAAGCTGGATATTTCTGTTGTCATCTGTTTTGGTCATAGAATCACAGAATTGTAGAGTTGGAAAGGACACTGGGGGGTCATCTGGTCCAAATTCTGGAATCTCAACATATGGGTCCTCCATCCAATTTGAAACCTTAGTAGATGCTGCTTAGCTTTGCAAATATGTTAACAGGTTTGGGTTTTTTTAAAAATCAAAGCCAGCATTGGACCATCATGGATGCTTGATGGTGTTTGTTGAATTCAGCAGTGCTAAAATAACAATAATTAATATGTGATAGGATTTGGGGCAGTCCAGTTGACATACTGAGGTGCACAGATATCTAAACATGTTTCTGATTTGTATTTCAAGTGTGAGGCATGAAGGATATTTTGCATGAAGGCATATGGAGCATAAATTATTATTATTATTATTAATATAATATTTATTTATATCCCACCTTGCCCCCCAACAGAGACACAAGGCAGCTTATAGATAAAATAGGAATAGCTAAAAACATAGACAAAAACCATATTATTATTTTTAAATTAAACATTAATAGCATATATCATCTATTGATAACTTACAGGTAATTACAATTAAAAAATGGATTTTCAGACCGAGGCTCCAACATACCAAAGTTTGCAGATGTCGATCTTTGAGTAGTTTGGACAGAAATATGAGGAGTTACAATAGTGATTGGATTTGATCATCAGTAAGTTACTTGCATTTAGTTAATTTAGTTACTTTAGTTATTTGCATTTAGTTAATTTAGTTACTTGCATTTGGATATCAAATCCAAAATCTTCTTCATCTTCTTCTTCTAGTTTCTACTGAAATACTGTAAGTGGGACTTAAATTCAACTGACAGCTTAATCCTATACATGCTTCCTCAGAAGCAGACAGCTCTCTGACCCATCAGTAACAGCGGTTAGGCTTATGGAAACATAAGACAAGGTCTGTTTAAAGTGGTGGTCCTATACTTATGGCGTATGCTCCCCTAGGGACGTGGGTGGGCAGCCGAACCTGAAAACTTAATTCCCCCACTCCCCACAGACCAACTTTGATAGGGATCACTCGCCTTTCCTAATACAGGTAATGACATCAAGTAATTAAAAGGTGTTACAGCAAGAGCCTTTAAAATGAGCTCATTGGTGCTTTGCAAAGGGATTTGCTGTAACTGCTAAATTCATTGGAGATTCCAGAAAGCCCCTTTGAAGTCTGTCTAGAGATCCAACCTGCAAACATCCTGTTTTGCCTCAGCAAAGAAAGCGCTGTTTGGAGAAAGCAGTTTGGATCCAAACTGTTTCCTGCAGAAGGAGAAAAGGGAAAGCACACCCCCTCAGCAGTGGGGCTTCTTGCCAGTGACGATCACTTTAGGTTTCTGATTTTAATAAAAAGTTAAGAAGAGAAGAGTTTGGATTTGATATCCCGCTTTATCACTACCCGAAGGCGTCTCAAAGCGGCTAACATTCTCCTTTCCCTTCCTCCCCCACAACAAACACTCTGTGAGGTGAGTGGGGCTGAGAGACTTCAGAGAAGTGTGACTTGCCCAAGGTCACCCAGCAGCTGCATGTGGAGGAGGGGAGACACGAACCCGGTTCCCCAGATTAGGAGTCTACCATGCTTAACCACTACACCACACTGGATCTCCTCCCTTTGTAGCCATACCTGTGTAGGGCAGGTAGGCATGGTTTAGTCAATAACAGTCAAATGGGAGGACCTATGTTGGGCCTAATTGATATTGAGGGCCAGAGGCGCTCTTCCATCACCCTAAAAAATTTTTAAGACTCTCAAATCAGCTTTTAATTAGATCCACATTTCATTCATTTTTATCCCCTGTGCCTTCACTGCCCCCTCCCCATTTCAAAGGGGGCTAGATCTTGCCTTAAATTGCTTCTGGGGACACTAAAAAAACTCAACAACTTTGACCTGAACCCCCCCCCCCCCAAAAGGGGGTAGATCATTGCCAGTTTTTAACTTTGTGAGTAGATCGCAGTCTCTTGGGAGTTGGCCACCCCTGCTATGTTGTTGTTCAGTCGTTCAGTCGTGTCCGACTCTTCGTGACCCCATGGACCAGAGCACGCCAGGCACGCCTATCCTTCACTGCCTCTTGCAGTTTGGCCAAACTCATGTTAGTAGCTTCGAGAACACTGTCCAACCATCCCATCCTCTGTTGTCCCCTTCTCCTTGTGCCCTCCATCTTTCCCAACATCAGGGTCTTTTCTAGGGAGTCTTCTCTTCTCATGAGGTGGCCAAAGTATTGGAGCCTCAGCTTCAGGATCTGTCCTTCCAGTGAGCACTCAGGGCTGATTTCCTTAAGAATTGATATGTTTTATCTTCTTGCAGTCCATGGGACTCTCAAGAGTCTCCTCCAGCACCATAATTCAAAAGCATCAATTCTTCGGTGATCAGCCTTCTATTGGTCCAGCTCTCACTTCCGTACATTACTACTGGGAAGACCATAGCTTTAACTATATGGACTTTTGTCGGCAAGGTGATGTCTTTGCTTTTTAAGATGGTGTCTAGGTTTGTCATTGCTTTTCTCCCAAGAAGCAGGCGTCTTTTAATTTCGTGACTGCTGTCACCATCTGAAGTGATCATGGAACCCAAGAAAGTGAAATCTCTCACTGACTCAATTTCTTCCCCTTCTATTTGCCAGGAGGTGATGGGACCAGTGGCCATGATCTTAGTTTTTTTGATGTTGAGCTTCAGACCATATTTTGCCCTCTCCTCTTTCACCCTAATTAAAAGGTTCTTTAATTCCTCCTCACTTTCTGCCATCAAGGTTGTGTCATCAGCATATCTGAAATTGCTGATATTTCAACAATTACCCCTGCTATACAGGTAGATAGCCGTGTTGGTCTGTCATAGTCAAAACAAAATAAAAAAATTCCCTCCAGTAGCACCTTAGAGACCAACTAAGTTTGTTCTTGGTATGAGTTTTCGTGTGCATGCACACTTCTTCAGATACCATCAACAGGTTTACCACAGCTAGCAGCCCATCACCCATTCCCACCACCCTTCTGAGTAATACCCCTCCCACCCTCTCACTATATATAAGGGTCTGGTGACTTCTGTTTCAGTGTATCTGAAGAAGTGTGCATGCACACGAAAGCTCATACCAAGAACAAACTTAGTTGGTCTCTAAGGCAGTGTTCCCCAACCTTGGGCCTCCGGCTGTTTTTGGACTACAATTCCCATCATCCCTGACCACTGGTCTTGCTAGCGAGGGATGATGGGAGTTGTAGTCCAAAAACAGCTGGAGGCCCAAGGTTGGGGAACACTGCTCTAAGGTGCTACTGGAGGGAATTTTTTTATTTTGTTTTCCCTGCTATACAGTAATGCAATTTGCTTCTGAGACAGGAAACCCTGGGCGAGAGAGAGACGGGCAAAAGACAGGGTGGGTTTATGGGTGGGAGGTCAGCCTAGAAACCGACTTTTCACATCCAGCTCCCAGGCTGAAGGCGGAGAAGCGGCGGCGGAACTGGGAGAGATTCATATTCGCTTTCGCTTTCGCAGAAAGGAAACTCTGCCTCCGAGGAAGCGCCACTTTCCCCGAAATGACGTCGCGGGGGCGGGGCCCGCCCGCGCCTTGAGCTTCTTCTCCCGCCCGCGCGCGCCTTTGCAGGATGGCTGGCTTTGTTGATGCGCAGCAGCTGAGCGGCAGCTCCCGCTTTCGCCGGGCGCGCGCGCCTTAAAGCAGCCTGGGGGGCGCCGCCGGGTTACTTCCAGCCCAGGAAGAAAGGAAGGAGAGGCGCGCCTTTGCATAAACGTATGTATGCATGCATACGTGGTGCACGCTTTGGGTTGAGCAAACGAACTAGCCAAAAATCGGGAGCAGCTATTCCTTGCGCGGGTGTGTTGCCCCGGGGCAATGGAAGCAATTGGGTTGCATGGCTTCCCCACCACCGTCACTTTTAAATGTTTGCCACGTAAACCCTAATCCTGCACGCCCATTGTTGGGGTGGAAGAAATGTTTGGGGCTTGCGTCTTCCTTGGATGGTTGCAGGATTCGCGTGAGAGCTGAGCCTCAGGGTGCAATCCTTTTCGAGATTAAGTTTCGCGGAGCTCCCCTGGTAATTGGTTTAATTTCTGTGGCGGAAATGCGCCGCCAACAGCTGTGAGTCATGGGCGGCAGGGAAGTAAGTCGGGTTTTAAGTATAACTGGAGGGCAAGCAAGCAAGCGGACCAAAGGAATCCGGAGAGAGCAAAGTGGCATGGTCCCACAGGTTTCTTTGGGTGTTTCTGCAGGGCTGGAGTGGCTAAAACCTGCAGCTCTTCACATATTTGTTGGGACTACAACTCCCATCATCCATGACCACTCGCCAGGACTGATGGGAATTGGAGTCCAACATAATCTGGCGAGCCAAAGATTAGGCCCTTGTCTTGCCTTGCAGAAAAGTGGCTGGGGGTTGCCTCACAGATCGCCAACATACGGTAGGTTGTAAGAATGGAGACATAACTTCCTGCACTGCCTGGGTTAGATTTTTATTTATTTTTGCCTCCTGCCTGCCAAGGCACACACTGGGAGAGAGCAGCTCTGGGTATTGTTTACAGGATCACACTTGAGAGAACATGTGAGCATGTCAGAACTAGGCTGTTCTTTCTTTCAACTTGGATTGAAACTGGTTTGGAGGAATATGCATCCAAACAGTATTTCGGTTCAACTTGTGTGTAGGCTGCTCTCCCAAACCAGAGTAAAAGGAAGTGTGTACACATCCTTCGTGGGAAAACGAAAATAAATATTGGTGGCGACGTCTGACCCATTTCACTAATGTTGGTGGCTTGGCTGTTTCAGAATACAGTGGTACCTCGGGTTGCAAGCACCTCGGGTTACAAACACTTTGGGTTACAGACTCCGCTAACCCAGAAATAGTACCTCGGGTTAAGGACTTTGCCCCAGGATGAGAACAGAAATTGCGAGGTGGCGGTGGCAGCGGAAGGCCCCATTAGCTAAAGTGCTACCTCGGGTTAAGAACGGTTTCAGGTTAAGAACGGACCTCTGGAACGAATTAAGTTTGTAACCAGAGGTACCACTGTAGTTGTCCTGCAAATAAAAAATAAACATGAGAGCGTCGACCAACCCTTGTGCTTGCAAACTACCAGAAGCTGGTCCAAGAAAAATAAAGTGCCCCTGTTAGACTATCCACAGAGCTGGTTTCTGTGCAACTTTGTGAGGCCTCTGAGTTGGCCTTTGGTGGAAAGTGTTGAGAACTGAGAAGTTGATAGCATGCTAAATGCAGTTTTCAAAGAAGGATGCAGGGCATTTTGAAAACTAGTTGTCTTTTGAAAAGGCTGTCACGTTTATTGTAGGCCAGAGCCCATTTCATGAGACGGTTGAAGTGGTCATTAAAGACACAGTTCCACATTATTCTGTCTCTAGTCTGTACCATGTCCATTAGAAATTAAATGTTACATGCATCACCAATTCCATTGCATGTCATATGCTCTTCCTTGAGGAAAACAGGGCAGAGAGGCAACTTCTCCTTTCTCTTTAGATTTTGCAAGAGTTTTGCTTCCCTGAATCCTCCTTTCTGAAATCGTAAGGCAGAAGTTGTTCCCTTTCCCCCATCCTTGAATTCCCTCTGCTGTCCCTTTGAATGTTGGCTGGGCCATGTTTTGCAAATGCAACATATGACTTCCAAAGAAGAAAAGATTGTATACATTTATTTTAATAGTGAAAATTTTAACCAGCCTAGAAATAGTAGTGGTGTGAATTGTTATCAAGTCAACATTAAAAAACAACAACAACCCACTCTGCTTTTCTTGCACTCAGAACAATTACTTGAAACTTTCTGGCAACTTTTAAAGATTTGTAAGTAAAGCTGTTTCCAAAAAAAGATTGACTGCTTAGGCCAGTCAATCTTGCTTAGAATGTTTTTCTCAAGGGCTTTGGTTTTGATTTTGGAACAGCCTTTCTTCAAGCGGAGATGAACTTGGATTTTTTTTTTTAAATTTGCATTTTATAGCACCATTATAAAACTTCAGCTGAAAAGCTAGAGTGCATGTTTGGAGAGTTGGTCTCTTTTAGACCAAGTTAGTTTAGCTCTTTAATAATTTAATTTCATTAGCAATGTGTTCCCGTATAGAAGCAACTGGGAATCCTTGGCATTACTGCAGAAAATAAATATGTTGCCAATAACTAAGCAGTAAAAATCTGTACTGGAAAACAAGCAGTCAAGCCAAACAATGTTAGTAACCATTCGCTGGGTTCTCCAGGGATTGAATATTATCTAAGTTTTGGCATGGAAGTGCAAAACCGTACAGTTTTGTTCCTACTTGTTGTTTGCAGGCAGATTGTTCTTATCTAAAGCAAGGGCATTTTGAAAAATGTTACGGTTGTCTTTACTGCTTTAGTTTAAAGTGCGATAGCACTGTCCAGAAGCCATCTACCATACTGACCTTTTAGTCAACCAACAAGCCTGAAGCAAACCAATGTTAACTGCTTTAAACTGTGAAGTATCAAGTTCCCTTAATATACAGGTGACTTATGAAAATGTATTTCTTTTTTTAAAAAACCAATGCTTCCAGAATGTAAGAAAATTATTCCAGACAAGCATTGCTTATGCCACTTCTGGTTCATGTTTTTGCAACTTCATTTCTGCTACTTCTTACATCAGTCCATGCCCAAAAGGAAGTTTTGACTATGCCCTGGGTCCTTTTATGTTTTTCTTCCCTCCCTTAAATTCCCTTAAGATTCTCACGCAAATTCTGAGTGGGATGGTTGAACAGAATAGAGGTTTCAGCTTTCTGCTAGCCCCTGCTTTCATTTAAATGTGTGGGTAAATAAGGGCTAACCAAGAAATCTCCGAAGACAGAGCGAGGTTGAGCAGGATTACTGTAGTACTTAATTCACATTGCATAGTTGTTTTCTATAACTAGCAGGAGCAGTATGACTTGTGTAAGATAAAGAACTGCTGTGTCTCAAGCTGCTTTTGAAAATCTCCTCAGTTTCCATGTAGCGTGAAGAGCTGTTGATTGAGAAATGTGGCAAAGGTCCAAATAGATGGCTGGTACTACCGGTAGTTGTACTGTTCTTTGGATCCCGTTGGTGCAAGTTTTCTTAAATTATATTCCAGTTTTTCATCATGCCGAATTTGCATTACCCTGGCACACAATTTTATTGCCGCTTGTTCATCTGAAATATTTTTCAAACCCTCCTTGGGAGAGGGTTGTACAGTTAAAAATAAAAATGAAACAACTGAACAAAAGCCTGACAGAGTAAAATGCATACTTCTTCTCTAGCCTCTGTCTCCTTCTCTTCCAACCTTTAGCAGCAAATTGTGTTCTGCCATCGGTTTCCCAGAGGACAGTGGAATATCTGCAAGTTCACAAATGAACTTTAATTTCCATATTTGAGAGTTTGAAGCAGGCATGTAAATAGCCACTGGCCTAATAACCTTTGGTGACTAAGGCCATAACCAGATGAACGTATGTCATCTTGATAAGCTGAGAAACGAGCTAGTCTTTTGTCCCTTCTTCCTTCTGTATTATGAGCAACCAAACCAGAAAGCCTTCCATTCAAGGCTGGAAACTATAGTTGCCAGCTTTGGAACAAGCCATGATGATATACACAACTTCAAGTCTTCCATTAATAGCGTGGCTTGTTCTGAAGTTGGTAACCATAGTTTCTTGGTTTGGACAATATGGAAACACTGTTTAATTACAGGCTTCCTAGTTTAATTGTGGCTTGTAAAGAAAAAAGCTTGTTTGTATATTGGCTTATTAAGCGGAGAGATTATTGTTTTACCATTCTTAGAGCTGGTTCAGACAAGCAGGGAAAGCTCCATGTTTAGGTCACAAATAACTAACATAGGTAAGCACAGACAGGTGGTCCAGTGATATTTCTTCTTGTATGCTGGCAAAAAACACACCCAACTGCACTTTTTAGCAAGGTGATTTAAGTTTCTGATAGCTTTCCAGCCTGACATTCCGTTACGATAAATCCTGAAAGCATGATATTTAGATTGTCCTCCCCTTGATTTGCTGGGAATAAACAAAAATAAATCTAGCAACCATTTCATTATATTTTTGGTGTCTGGTATTTCAACAACCTCTTTCTATGTAGCTCCCAAGACAGACTGATTTTATTTTGTTTTTGAGGAAACAGCTCAAGGTGTTTCCATGCGCCTTCAGCAGCTAGTCCTAAGGAGAGCCTTTTTCAGTTAAAGTTGGCATCATGAGGACCTTCGCTGCTGAACTTCACTTTTGCCATCCAGCGGGTGGCGCTGTGGTCTAAACCACAGAGCCTAGGACTTGCTGATCGGAAGGTCGGCGGTTCGAATCCCCGCGATGGGGTGAGCTCCTGTTGCTCGGTCCCAGCTCCTGTCAACCTAGCAGTTCGAAAGCACGTCAAAGTGCAAGTAGATAAATAGGTACCGTTCCGGCGGGAAGGTAAACGGTGTTTCCGTGCGCTGCTCTGGTTCGCTAGAAGCAGCTTAGTCATGCTGGCCACATGACCCGGAAATTGTCTGCGGACAAACGCCAGCTCCCTCGGCATATAGAGCAAGATGAGCACCGCAACCTCAGGGTCGTCCGCAACTGGACCTAACGGTCGGGGTCCCTTTACCTTTACCTATAAAACTTAAAATCATAAAGATTTTTTTAAAAAAGAGATAAACAGAGAGATGAGCCCTATAACTTAGTTTGACTTGTGTTTGTGTGGTTGACAGTTCTCTGAGAACATCACCAAAGGAGTCTCTGGAGGAGCAAATTCTGATTACACTCCATTTTAATTCAAAATAAGAAAAAGGAGAATATGTATCTCTCTGACCCTTTACACAAATGTTTCCTTTATCTTATTACTTTGATGCGTTTGCATCTTTGGGTCCCTTTTGATTTTACATGCTTCCTGTTCAGAGTTTAAGTTACACTATATCTCCGGTTAAATGGGTAGCAGCTGTTCGAGGAAAAACATCCCAACTATAAATTAAAGTGTGTGTGTGTGTGTGTGTGTGTGTGAAAAGAGGCGTATAATATTTGAACTGGGCGCTATAAGCCTGTGCTGGTGAGTGATACTGGTATACTCCCTTGTTATCTGATAATTGTCCAGGTGTGTACCTTTATACAATATGTTAGTTGCGTTAGAATATTATTATTTTTCCGTAACCAACATTTTTGTCCCTATTGAGAGAGAGAGAAGTCTTTGTTTTGGGCAATTGGTCCTAGAAAGGAGGGAACAATCTTAACTAGAAAGCAAATGGTTTCGAGGTCATTCTTCCAAGGCTGGTTGGAATTTGTGTTGTGGTTTTGATAAGGAAAGTTGAAAGATTCTGGGATGAAAGTGAAGAAGAACCAAAGAAGGTAGAGAATCTTGGTGCAAGTCATAAATTTAAGAATGACTCATTTTAATGAGGGGTAAAATTGTGCAGGAGTGTTACAAAAGAGAACAGTTTGGAGCGTAGCTGGAGATTTGAAATGAGAAGAGTTGTATTACGGAAAATATGTAAAAACAAAGACTTCGGAGTGCTTCTCTCTCTCTCTCTTTTGTCTCTCTCTTACAACTTTTAGCTCACATTTGTGTTTCTCCATTGATATTTTTCTTGCTACGGCCTCAGCCACTTCCTTGGAGGCAAGCTGGCTTTGGGGTGTTGGTTTATTATTGGGGTGTATGGTTTATTAGGCCTGTGCTTTTGAAGTGGCCTCATAGATGTTGGCTTTTCTTAGGGTTTTTCCTTCTTTGATCGGGTTTTGATTTTTCTAATCCTTGTGGATTATTTTTGCTCAGGAGTCTCGTAGTGGAAACCAATCGACCACAGCAGGTCTGGTAGATATGGACGCATTGCTCCCTTAGTCCCTGAGTCTATTCCAATATTAGGGACACACATATATGCTAAATCCCATTTAATTTTTCTTGTATTTTTTAAATTACCTTTATAATGCAGATATTTTTTTATTTTTTATTTAGTGCTATTGCTTTTAACTGGACTGGAGGGAGAGGGTGCTAAGAAAACAGGGTGGATTTGATTTAAATCAAACTGATTTAAATCACTAGCAGGGTGGATATAAATCAATGTTTTTTGTTTTGTTTTTTTAAATCCGATTTAAATCAAAAAAATCCGATTTTTTAAAAGAAAATCGTTGATTTTTTATCCACCCTGCTAGTGATTTAAATCGTGATTTAAATCAGTTTGATTTAAATCAAATCCACCCTGTAAGAAAATAACTGCTTTCTTACATATTTGAAGCAGCTAATGCAAAGCCTTATATCTTGTTTAGTTCTTGTAGTAGCCCCACTGTAATTTCTTTCTTTCTTTCTTTCTTTCTTTCTTTCTTTCTTTCTTTCTTTCTTTCTTTCTTCATGCACTCATTTTTATACATTGTGCTTATTTTGTATCGTACTTTCACTTGTAAATGAATACAGTTTTCACCTTTTTGTCAGTTATTTTTAATCGCTTTTTTGTTTATTTTGGAGTGGTTCTGTCTGTTTTGGTCACTGTTTATATGCTCACTAGGCAAAATTATTATTTTTTGAATTTAGAAATTGTTTTCCAGTTCCTTGTACAGTGTGAGGGAGTCTGTTGGAGCCAAATGCTGTGTTTTGCTGCAAATAAAAGGACAGAGTTTTCTACCCCACCCTTTTACACTGATGTTTCATCTCTTACAGTCCATATTAAGGCAATGCCTTTACTAGGCCAACCAAAATATTGCAAAATAGCATGCAGTCTTTTGAGTCCTCTGGAACTCTTTGTCAGACTAGATGGTAAATACAGCAAAAAAGTAGGGAAGGAGAAAGGGGGGTGGGAATGTGCATCTATGTCTGCACCTTCTAAGAGTCTTAAGGCGGGAGGAGGAGAGAGCAGGTAGGTCTTTTAGGTCAGTGGTCCTCAACCCCCGGTCCGCGGCCCAGTACCGGTCCATGGATCAAATGGTACTGGGCCGCCCAAGGAACATTAAATTATTTCAATTTTATTTACTGTGGTGTTAAAATGTTAAATCACTTTATATTCATTTTTGGGTGTAACTATTTTATTTTGAAGGCATGTTTAATTACAATTAAATTAAAATTATGACATCAAAACAATCTAAAATATAAACAATGTCCCCCCCCTCAGCGGGCCGCGGTAAAATTATCAAACGTTGACCGGTCCGCGATGATAAAAAGGTTGGGGAGCACTGTTTTAGGTACTACAGAGGTGGCAGTAAGGAAAAGACTGGTTGTGATGGGAAAATAATGAATTTGGTTGTTTTAACAGCAGAATCCTAAACTGAAGAATGAGGCTTGTATACCACCTGAGGGCAGGGCTTTATTTTCCAAGGAAACAACATTTCATTCAACTGTTGACCTCGTTGGTTTCTTTTGACTTGGCAAACCATCTAATTTTAGTCAAGTCAAGTCAAGATTTATTACGGTCAACGACCAGCACACACCTATAAAACATAAAAACAATCCGAAGTACAATCTAAAATATATTCTAGAAACATAGACTAATAAAATTTACCGTCCTTAAGCCATGGTGTAGAAATAATTAAATAAAAATAGCCACTACATCAGAGGATGGACTACAACAGATAATGGCTCTGATTCTTCTTTGGTTATATCATACAGTAATATAGGTGCTACTAATTAAGGCGGACCGGATCTTGATGGCTTTAGCGCAAAATTTTGCTACCTTAGCTGTCACATTGGAATTAAAGTCTGGGAGAAGCCATTTTATATAGAAACTGTCAGATCATCCTGGAAGATCGGCTAGTGTCGTATAAATAAGATCGTTTCGTACGATCTAATATTAATTTTCACCTTTGCTAATAGATCAAAAACAGGAAGGAAACTATGGAGGAATCTCTGTGCTTTGCTTAAGGATGAAGACAGACCTGGGCAATAGCTGTTGTTGTTTTTTTGTACCGGTAGTCCCAGAGATGGGGAATTTACCCCATTGTTACTCTTCTCATTCCCAGCAACCTGAAACTTGCATAGCACTTAAAGGGCCTCATATCATTGCCTGATACTTCCCCTCTCCCTCAGTCTTAAGAACCTTACAAGATGCAGACAGCGATACAGATTTTATCACCAGCTAGGCACTTTGAGTCTCCCTGTCCCATGTTCTTGCATTGCTTACAATCTGTTTGGATGGGAGAGTTCTGCAGAGCTCAAAGGATTGTACTGTACGTTACTTTGTGATATATTGTTATATAATAATAATAATAATTTATTATTTATACCCCACCCATCTGGCTGGGTTTCCCCAGCCACTCTGGGCGGCTTTCAACAGAGCATTAAAATACAATAATCTATAAAACATTAAAAGCCTCCCTAAACAGGGCTGCCTTCAGATGTCTTCTAAAGGTCTGGTAATTGTTGTTCTCTTTGACATCTGAAGGGAGGGTGTTCCACAGGGCAGGTGCCACTACCGAGAAGGCCCTCTGCCTGGTTCCCTGTAACTTGGCTTCACGCAGCGAGGGAACCGCCAGAAGGCCCTCGGCACTGGACCTCAGTGTCCGGGCTGACCGACACAGGTATACTGGACCGAAGCCATTTATTGTTTGGGTTAATAAAGGTATTACATTAATATGGACTTCCTTATGAATGAATGAATTTATTCTTACGGTCACAGACCAGCTTATTAAATCAATCATACAAAAATAATACATTAAAATTTACATAACAGCAATAGTACACATATGTATACGTATACAGCAATGTTTAAAATATATGAATTAAAATTGTGGCACTAAAATATGGCCTAAAAATTGCCATTTGGGGCCTATTCATATCGGTAACACCGCTTGTTCTCTGAGCTTTATGGCTGCTGCACAGTATTTAGCTACTTTCAGCGTAATCTCAGGGTCCGTGTCTTCTACAAGGCGTTTGAGAGATAGGAATTCATTTGAGGAATTTTGTATAACCGGAGAGATGAAAACCCGACGTATGGCGTTGTAAAAACGACAACGTAGTAAAACGTGAGAGACAGATTCTACCTCCGGCAGGCCATAGGGGCAGACTCGTTCCGCATATGATTTACCTGCAAATCTTCCCTGCAATAGGGCAGATGGTAATACATTAAATCTAGCAAGAGTAAATGCCCGTCTATATTTGGGTATTTGTAATTTTGTCAGATACTTTGCTGGAGAGAATCCTCTCCCATTGCCCTTTATAGCTGGATGCTTATTCATCTCACTCACTTCCTTATGTGCCAAACTTTTGGCCTCTAAAATTGTATTTATAAAATGTTTCCTCCTCCCACTGCCTTAATAATTTGGGCGGTGGCAGTAGAAGACAGATGCAATTAAAATAAGAGGCAAAAACAAACCAAAGTTGGAGAAGTCACCTCTTGCTACAAAAGGCTTCCTTCCTGTGAAGTCTTGTGTCCTTTTATGTTGGATCTAGAGCCAGTGTTCCCCAACCTTGGGTCTCCAACCTGTTTTGGTCTCCCATCATCCCTAGCTAGCAGGACCAGTGTTCAGGGTGGATGGGGGTTGCAATCCAAAAACAGCTGGAGACCCAAGTTTGGGAAACGCTGGTCTAGATAGTCCCGATATTACTTCAGCTTATCGTCGATGGTAGAAGCACTTTATTGGTGTTTAAATATATGTGGCGTTGATTAAGTGACTGAAAATGCTCTTGTGCTGTGGGGTAAGGAGAATATTTTGTGCTGTCACTCAGAGCATATTTATTTCCTCTTTTTGCCAGAATGGATCCCTTCAGCTTTGGGGACCCCTTTAGTTATGCCGAATTCTTGAGAGTGCAAGGGAATCAAGACTTCAAAAATGGAAACTATTCTCTTGCCATCAGAAAGTATGACGAAGCAATAAACATACTGGTTTATTTACACCAAGCAGCAAGGTAAGATCTTCCTTAGATAACTGGGAGCTGTCTAGCACTAACTTCTTTTCCTCATTATTATTTATTTATTTCAACCAGACACAAACAAAACATAAAAAATAAAAATAAATACAGAGAAAAATAGCAAAAAATAAAAATACGAACAGCAAACAAAAGCAGAGAAAAATACAAACAGATCTCCCTTCTTCCTTTTTCTGTCTTCCTAAACTTACCTTTTGATTTACGCATTGATTTCCTCCTTCCCGTACCTTTTATCTTCATTATTTCGCACATTACATCATTAATCTGATAATACACATCTTTAAATTTTACCGCATGTGCAGTTATAATTGTCAATATTGCAACTTCTCTTGTAATTTTGATATAACATATTCCACTCACGTTACGAGGTCTATCTCAACCTTTGTATATTTAACATATCTTTTCAATATATTCCATAAATTTTCCCCATTCTTTTTGAAATGTTTCATTGCCCTGTTTCCTGATTGTTGCTGTTAATCTTGCAATCTCTGCATACTCCATAATTTTCTGTTGCCATTGCTCCACTGTCGGCATTTGTTGTGACTTCCAGACCTCCGCCAGCAACAGTCTCACCCTCGTTGTTGCATACAAGAATACTTTTTGATCTAATTTTTTGACATCCTCCCCTACCATTCCTAGCAGAAAAGCCTCTGGCTTTTTTTTAAACATATACCTGAATATTTTTTTTTAATTCGTTGTAAATATTTCCCCAATAAATCTTTATTCTTATCTAGCGCTAACTTCTAGACTTGAGCTTTCCTTCTGTTAAGCTACTGAGCAAGACACTGACCAGTTTGTAACCCTACAAATAGCAAAAAATTTAACTTCCGTTCTGACATACAAGAGACGAAATGGACTGTTGATTGGAAATTGAAATTGTTTGGAATTAATATTTACACTATCTTGTATACTTATTAAGTCTTGATTACGGTACCACTAATTTTATTGCCAATAATTTTAAATTCAACTGTGTAAGTGTAACTGCTGTTCTTGTGTTGTCTTGTGTTATGAGCTTAAAGCTGAAATAAAGTTGATTGATTGATTCTTGCTACTGAGCTTGGATTCCAGTCACCAAGTTATCTGTGATCTTTGCAGTAATTTGCTGTTTCCCTTACACTCTTTATTCAATTTTTCATAGCAGGGTTCTGTTGGGATTTAATAAAGAGAATGCTTAAGGTATAACAATTCCCGCCCCCTCTACTCTCTTTCTGTGTAGAGGAAGCGGGTGGGAATCACAGTCCATGTGTTCTGTAAAACTATAAAGCTGTTTCTCTTGACGCAACCACATTTAACATTCTTATCTTTTAGGTTTTCTCGTCCGCGAGATGTGGCAGTTTTACTCTGCAACCGATCAAATGCCTTTTACAACTTAAATAAATGGGGAGAAGCCTTCTGCTCAGCAAGAGAGAGCCTCCAGTGGGATCCAGCTTATGTTAAGGTATTCTGTACTCTACGCAGAGGTTGAGTCCCTACCAACTCTACAATTATATTATTCTCTAAACCGAGGTTGCAGGGTTGTTGTTTTTTTAATTAAAAAATAAAATAAGGATTAAAAGTTCTGAACATAAGATATTTTGAAGCAATATGTGGTTTCACTCTTAAACAGAGAAATTTCAAGACCGAAAATGCAAAGATTGAGCGCTGACATTAAAGGAGCTGAAAGCTTGAAGAACTTTGGATTTGCATTTGCTTGTTAAATTTTGTTGCATTGGGAAGCGCCGTGTTTTGGCTTGCAAGTCACTTTTACTTAATATGAACATAAATTTATTTACAGAGCAGCTGATGGCTCAGAACTCCGTTCTCATTCATAAATTTGTTTATTTAATTTCTGCACCACCCTTCATCCGAGGCTCACAGGATGGTTTGCAATATAAAAATACATAACATGGTGGTTAAATAAAATATTACTGACAACAGAAATAAGATTTGTATCCAAGTTAAGAAACACACACCATAGTAAGAAACAAAAGCAATCACCCTCCCATAGTTTAGAAGGTCATAAACCAAATGAATGTTTAATTTTATCATGTTTGTTAATATCTGTGGGTATATTCTGAGTAAAACATACTGGTAGTTGACTAGTGGCCGTTGTATTTGGTGCAAAAGTGTCCTCTGTTTAAACCCTGCCATTTTAAATGTATTTACTGCTAGGTTATTCCGTTCTTATATTGAAATGTTGCTATTAAATGTCTGTTAGCCTTCACATCTATTCCGGAAGTGAAAGACTGACTCTTTCTTTCTTTCTTTCTTTCTTTCTTTCTTTCTTTCTTTCTTAGGGGTACTATAGAGCTGGCTACTCCCTGATTAAATTGAGACAGCCTCTCGATGCTGTTAGAATGTTTTATCAAGGTTTAGGCTATCTCCATGGTTCATCAGACGTGGGTCAAATTTCTGATTTTATAGTCGGTATCTTCTCAAGCGTTAACGGTAAGTGATAACGCGAGATTTTTGTCTTCATTAAACTGTCACAATAAGGGCAGGATTGGGAGCAGCTGGTGGCTGGTGAGTGCCTGAAATGAATGGGCCTTATTTGCAAATCACAGTAAACCGTAGTCTGAAAGAAACTATGGATTACCATGAATGAGCAGCGCACAAGTGATTCACTACTCCCTTTGATGAGTTGAGCAACAAACTCACTATGCTATAAATTAAAACAAAGTCTGTCTGGCTCTGATCAGGAGTTGATTTGAGTGCTCACTTCGGCAGCACATACAGTATACTAAAAGCCCTAGGGAGAGAGCATTGGTGATTCTGCAGTTTGTTTTCTCTGTTGTGTAATGGCATTTCCCCTTCCTTGTTAATAATAATAATAATAATAATAATAATTTATTATTTGTACCCTGCCCATCTGGCTGAGTTTCCCTTCCACTCTGGGCGGCTCCCGATCGAGTGTTAAAAACAATACAGCATTAAATATTAAAAATTTCCCTAAACAGGGCTGCCTTCAGGTGTCTTTTAAAAATAGGATAGCTGCTTATTTCCTTGACCTCTGCTGGAAGGGCGTTCCACAGGGCGGGCGCCACTACCGAGAAGGCCCCCTGCCTGGTTCTCTGTAACTTGGCTTCTCACAGCGAGGGAACCGCCAGAAGGCCCTCGGCACTGGATCTCAGTGTCCGGGCTGAATGATGGAGGTGGAGACGCTCCTTCAGGTATACAGGACTGAGGCCGTTTGATGCCATGAGGGGATTTCCTAAGTTGGGAGAGCACAAACTATGATGATGATGATGATGATGATTATGCAAGCTTAAGCCTCTCTTGTTTCATCCCCCCCCCTTTAGATGAAAGGACTATTACCCCACATTTATTATCCGTCTGTAAAAAAATTGTGAGCGATAATTTCATTCCACCAGTTTGGCAACAGGTGATTGAAAAGCTGGCCAGAAAAGGACTGTGGCAGGTAGGCATCTTATCATTGTAAATAATGACATCTTTTTTTCTCCTGAGCTCAGGCTGGCTTTTCAAAACCTATATGCCAGTAGGTGATCGCAGGTTCTGGAATCTGTCTGCTTTGACGTTTCAGCCCCTGTGATTGCATAGCCCAACTTAGAATTGGGATAAGCTGTCGTGAATTGTAGGTGTGCTTCCTTAATTTGTAAGCTTAGCACAGTTTTTGGTGTAGTGTTTGTTATTGATATTCCAGGTTGACCAGAGCAACTGGTATGCCCTCCCAGTTAGCTCACTCAGTAACAGCTAAAAACTGGCGTTTGAGTTTCAGTCCCTGGAACAGCAGAAATCATGGGCCTAGTCTTCAGACAGCTAGGCACACCGTCAGATTACTTTACGCAGCAGAAGTTGGCATAACAGAGGCTTGTGTGAACATTTTAAACAAGCATCTTTATTAAACAAAACAGCAGGACAAAACCTGAGGTAAAGGATCATACGTTATCATCATCAGAAGCACACACAGTGGCAGTTAACTCCAACCGAACAGCCCAAGTCACATGTCCAACCCTTAAGGTGGAATGGAAGAATTACAACAGTGTTCATTATTTTTTGCTTGCACCTTTTAAAGAAGGAAAAAGAGAGACTGACCATGTAGGTAACAGTAAGCCAAACTATGGCTTGCTGTGAATAGGCAAGCATATTGGTGCACTGGGAGAAAATCACAGCCATTGCAGTCGTTCTCTGCTCCTGCTGCCATGCTACTGGGAGCTCAGCCATGGTTTGGCTTAGCGTTATCAATAATATCAATAAAAAATTTATTCGACCGTCAGTCAGAAAGCACATATTATCCATACAAAAGTTAAAATGTCTAAACATCTGGAAAAGTGTGACACTTAGAAACAGCGAAAAGTATATTATACATTTAGACCCGTGTCAATACAGTCAATTTTAGCCTTACGACGCTTAAAGGCCAAAAAAAGAAATTTGGCCACCGAGAAGGTTGTTGTTCCAGTGAACTTGTTCAGCAAATACAAAACCAGTCTTTCTCTGTCTACTGGGCTATGTTGGCATAGGAGTGGAGCTATAAGTTTTTGTCTAAGATCTGCATAGAATGGGCAGATCAAAATAATATGTTCAGTTGACTCAACCACTCCCAGAGCACAGGGGCAAAGTCTCTGGGCGTATGGGACTCCCCTGAACCTTCCCCACAAAACCGCCGATTCCAGAACGTTTAACCTAGCGGCTGTAAGGAGCCTACGGTATTCCACATAGTGGATTTCCACCAGATAAGGGGCTGGTGAAATCTGAGATTTCTGTTGCCCCAAATACATCCCAGGTTTCACAAGAGCAATGTCCTCTTGTCTAGCAACATCCTCTTGCCTAGCAATATATCTGAGCATTGTCTTGTGGCCTGTCTCACTCCAAACAAACCACAATGGCAAGCCAAGGACAAAACTTGGTGGCTTGTTTGAAGTGAGACCCAACAACGAGGCCAGATTCATACAGAACAGTAAACCAAACTGGTTTAGCTCTCAGCAGCTAAACCAGGAGAGGACAATCACTGCAGTTTTCTCCTTGTTGGCAGGTCACAGTGCAGCAAAAAGCACTTTCTTTACTTCCCATAGCAATACCAACGCTGTTTCATGGTTGTTTAGGTAATTACATTCTTGCAGCCTGATGCAATAGTAACCTGTGTTTATCAGTGATAAAGGTAAAGGGACCCCTGACCGTTAGCTCCAGTCGCGGACGACTCTGGGGTTGCAGCGCTCATCTCGCTTTATTGGCCAAGGGAGCCGGCGTACAGCTTCTGGGTCATGTGGCCAGCATGACTAAGCCGCTTCTGGCGAACCAGAGCAGCGCACGGAAACGCCGTTTACCTTCCCGCTGCAGCGGTACCTATTTATCTACTTCCACTTTGACGTGCTTTCGAACTGCTAGGTTGGCAGGAGCAGGGACCGAGCAACGGGAGCTCACCCCGTCGTGGGGATTCGAACCGCCAACCTTCTGATCGGCAAGCTCTAGGCTCTGTGGTTTAGACCACAGCGCCACCCACGTCCCATTATCAGTGATGGCTGTAAGCAAAAGGAAGCAAATACCCGCTGCTCAGCCAATACACATGTGGTGGTTCTTAACTCTCACCTTTCTGCTGATGCCAATAATCTCTGAGGAAATACACACCAAGAGCTCTGGCCAGAAATTTCAATACTAGGAATAAATTCTACTTGTGAGTTATAGTCAAATAAAAGTATGTATTCTGTTAAGAATTACAGTCTTAGGCAGAGAATGTCAGTTCAAATAAGAAAAACAGTTTCAAGTTCACAATAATAGGTGTAATTTCAAATGAAAAATGCAACTTCAAATTCACAGTAGTATGAGTAAACAATAATTCATTACAGTATAAGAACATAAGAAATTTCGTCAGCTAATTTTTGAGTTCGTGTTAGTTTGTAGAGTGCATTTGGAAGTATCATGTAACTCTATGTTTTTCAAATGTAGTGTCTGAAAATGAAGAGATCAGCATGTATCTGAGTTTTTCTGTGCGTTTTCATAATCTCTGAGGAAGCAATACTGAATTCAGTTGTCTCTTCCTTCCCCCAACAAGTGAACACTGCTGTCTCATTCAACAGTAACAAGTTGTAATCTTCGGTGATTCGGGAAAAGCAAAATTTTAAGGTATTGGTGTTTACTCACTAGCAGTAGCACCTAGACGGAGCAAATAGAATCAGAATACAGCCAGATACATTTCCTTTTCATCCTTTCTAGTGTCACCGGAATACCATAGTTTCAAAGGATTGTTCTTGTTAGCAAAAGCACCAGGTGTCGCTGTGATCTGAAAAAGATGTGTGGTCTACATTGCATGTAAAGTTCTAATGAAAAAATATTTTCCCTCACTCCCTAGTCTTGCCTGTTGTTGGCTGCTGAGAAAGACAGGTTGCCAAGGAATCTGCAAGTGACCAATTTATCACTAAGAGAACTGTTTGAGGTTTGTCAAAATCTTCCAGTAGAGATCCTTTACTGGGGCCTGGGTGAATGGAATTAGGAAATGGATTTCACCAGAGGGCTTGCATGGATGGCAGGTAACATAGGTAACCGATACCTGTTTTACAAACTAAAGGGTGTAAAAGGAGCCTGCATGCAGTCCAGCAAACTTAAAAAAAACCAACCCCAAGTCCATTACTAGCTTGCTTTAACAGACATGTCTGATTTCCCTTAATTGTGGGTGGACGTGGATAACAGGGTTTTAGTTTTATTTAAGGCAAACATGATGCTTAAATAAAATATTACTGTCAACATAAATGAAAGTTGTATCCAAATTATATTGCCTAATCATCAGCATTTCTATGTGGTGGTTTTTTTTTCATAATACAGTGATGATGGAGGATCGAGATTTTATGTGCACCAAGTGACCAGAGCCTTAAACATTCATTCTTTGCTTCTCTTGAACCAGAAATATGTCCTCTTTGGCCAGTACGAAAAAATGGAAAGGGTGCCCAAACTGGTGGAATGGCTTGTCTCCCTTGGAGCAAATATAAGAAGTGTTGGAACCTATCCTCTTCATGCTATCATCATGCTTTGTATCAAAGCAAGTAAGTGTTTAATTTGCTGCAGGTAATTTGGATATGAATTTTATATGCAAAATCCGTGGCAAAGTTTCTTTCGGAGATCGCAAGAAACAAAGACCATCATGCTCTAGACATAAAAAAATGACTACCTCAGTCTCTTTCGCCTGTTGTTTGGTTGTCTTAACTGTATCTTGTTTTGAAACTGATTTGTGGGTCTATGGGCCGCAAACATAAAGCTATGGTCCCATGAAAATGGTGAGAGATGGCATTATTCAGGTCTGACCTACAATATAGGCTGGCCAACCTTTGGACGGGGGGGGGGGGCACTTGTTGGGGGCAGCATAGAAGTAGCTATGTTATAAAGTCTGGTGCATTCCCCTGCTCAGTATATTAGAGTATCTGTAAACTGGACTTAAAGAGAAAATGAACCCCAAGGCAGGGAGATGCTGTAAAAATACTGTACCGTCAAACTAGAGTGGCGCCATTTCATATTCTGGACTTGATTTGTGCCAAGAACATTGGCCATCCCTGCCCTGCAAGGTTCTTTGCTATACACCAACTAGACTCGATAAAGCCAAGCAGGGAAAATAAATTATATTGCAAAGATACTTTCCTATCCTTTTTTTATATATTCTGGAAAGGTTAAGCACAGTCTTCCCCTTAAACTGATGGGCGTATGCTTTTCTTCTTTTTAATTATTTAGATGGAAACCACCTTTTCAGATGGTTATTGAATTATAAGCCTGAACTGAAGGATCTTATCAACCAACAAAATGAAGAGGGGGCCACAGTTCTCCACGTTGTAGCATCTCATTCAGCTGGATATCCTTTGAAAAGTAAGTGAATAGTTCAGTGTGTGTGTGTCTGTTTAGGTTGGAGGATGGATGGCGACTAACAGATTGAGGTTGAATCCTGACAAGACAGAAGTACTGTTTTTGGGGGACAGGGTGCAAGTGGGCGTGGGGGACTCCCTTGTCCTGAACGGGGTAACTGTGCCCCTGAAGGACCAGGTGCGCAGCCTGGGAGTCATTTTGGACTCACAGCTGTCCATGGAGGCGCAGGTTAATTCTGTGTCCAGGGCAGCTGTCTACCAGCTCCATCTGGTACGCAGGCTGAGACCCTACCTGCCCGCAGACTGTCTCATCAGAGTGGTGCATGCTCTGGTTATCTCCCACTTGGACTACTGCAATGCGCTCTACGTAGGGCTACCTTTGAAGTTGACCCGGAAACTGCAATTAATCCAGAATGCGGCAGCTAGACTGGTGACTGGGAGTGGCCGCTGGGACCACATAACACCGGTCCTGTGAGAACTACATTGGCTCCCAGTAGGTTTCCGAGCACAATTCAAAGTGTTGGTGCTGACCTTTAAAGCCTTAAACGGCCTCAGTCCTGTATACCTGAAGGAGCGTCTCCACCCCATTGTTCAGCCTGGACACTGAGATCCAGCACAGAGGGCCTTCTGGCGGTTCCCTCACTGCGAGAAGCAAAGCTACAGGGAACCAGGCAGAGGGCCTTCTCGGTAGTGGCGCCCGCCCTGTGGAACGCCCTCCCAGCAGAGGTTAAAGAGATAAACAACTATCTGACATTCAGAAAATACCTGAAGGCAGCCCTATTTAGGGAAGTTTTTAACCTGTGATATTTTAATGTATTTTAATATCTGTTGGAGGCCGCCCAGAGTGGCTGGGGAGACCTGGCCAGAGGGGCGGGGTACAAATAAAAAAATTATTATTATTATTAGGTAACCTGGTTTTTGGACAATACAATATCTTGCTAGTTTAATTCTTGTTCTCCTATTCTTTTTACAGAAACCCTAGAAAGGGCTAAGGGCTAACTGGGGCTAACGCTGTGCTTTTAACAGAGACCGGCTTTTGTGCTGCTGCATTTTGAACAGAATAATCAAACTAGGAATCGGCTTTCCTTGAGACCATCTCTAGTGGACATATTCTCATAGAATTGTAGCATGATAGTTTCTGCAAGTTTTATTTTGCCCACGAGGTGGCAGTGGGAAAACAAGTGTCTGTTCCAGCATCAAGAGTAGACTTCTAATTCATTCTAGGTAGATCTGCTCAGAAATAAGCTCCATTGAGTTCAGTGGGGCTTACTCCTAGGTAAGTGGGTTGGCAGTAGTAAGCACCATCGTGTTAATGGAAGAGATTTTCCCAGAGCCACTTGG
This sequence comes from Darevskia mixta, assembly GCA_034641385.1. Taxonomy (NCBI): domain Eukaryota; kingdom Metazoa; phylum Chordata; class Lepidosauria; order Squamata; family Lacertidae; genus Darevskia; species Darevskia mixta. Next base: position 6,814,283 of record JAWWNH010000010.1, read on the forward strand.
GTGACCGAAAAGTTGGAATAACATGAGTAATAAATATACAGCTGTCGCAGAAAGGGAATGAATAATGGGATAAAGACATGGTCAGGAAGGACTGTATTTCACTAATAGAACAACGGCTCTGGGCGTAGAAGGTCCCAGAATCAATGGGGCCACCTAAACCTAGGAGTTCCATAAGATTGGAGCCAGTGTTGTGTAGTGGTTAAGAGCGGTAGACTCGTAATCTGGGGAACCAGGTTCGCGTCTCCACTCCTCCACATGCAGCTGCTGGGTGACCTTGGGCTAGTCACACTTCTCTGAAGTCTCTCAGCCCCACTCACCTCACAGAGTGTTTGTTGTGGGGGGAGGAAGGGAAAGGAGAATGTGAGCCGCTTTGAGACTCCTTCGGGTAGTGATAAAGCGGGATATCAAATCCAAACTCCTCCTCCTCCTCCTCCTCCTCCTCCTCCTCTTCTTCTTCTTCTTCTTCTTCTTCTTCTTCTTCTTCTTCTTCACCATTGAAAAGCAATAATTTTGTGCTCCCAGTATTTTTGAAATAACAATTTGTATTGCTTTGCACTAGTCTTGTGAGGGAGTGGGGAAGCAGGTATCCTGTTGGCTTCCTGTCTTGCAATCCTTTTTGAGTTTGAAGGGGAGAAACTAAGCATCTATGTGTTCCATTTGAAAAATGCACCTATATTCCTTCTCTCTTTTCTTTTTGAAATTTATCAGTCTAGTGGGCACCCAAAATGTGAATCCTCCACCATATATTTCTCAGCCCAAATTGGTGGCCTGGGAACTTTTTGCTATCCCCTTTTCCCTGTGTGACAGACCAGGGGTAGATGAATGAGTGGTGTGTTTTGGTGTTTCTGGCAAGCATGGATTGCAGCAATCAGTTACTCATTGGTTGCTCTTTGGACCAGTTTCAGAACTGCTGCATACGAGCGCCACACACTTCTCTTTCCTTCCTGCAAGTGTCAAATCACATAGCTGAACTCATGACATGGAGCCTGTTGTGATTCAAGTCAAGAATATTGCAGACTCCTTTTGTTTTGTATTTCAGATCTGATAGAAAATGTGGTGATGCTTCTAAACGCTGGCGTGGATCCAAAGATCTGTGATTCCCAGTCCAGGTCTGCTATGGATATCTTGAAAAAACACAAGAAGTTCAGGGTTATAGATATAATCAGCAAGCACATGGAAAGATGTAATCTACACCGGGATGAGTCACCAGGTACTTCAGAGGCAGGCCTGCTTGTTCAATTCAGTAATAACCCTCACTTGGCAAAAGTGTCCTCTTTGTTTTCTAGGTTGGGTCTCCATCTGTTGTTGGACTACAACTCCCATCATTCATACTGTCAGGTCCTCCCCCTCATCGGTCGTTCAATAAGACAGCCAAGCCATCTGTCTTTTAGTTCTTTTATCAGTGCTCATTATATACAGTGCAGAGCTGAATCATATCATGTCTGTTCACTCACTAGCAGAATCCGGAAGTACCTCCCTGCGATTTTGGCGCCAACACAACATTCTTGGCAGCCGAAATCACCTTTACCTCCTACGTAATCTTTGCGCCGGACCTGACGACTCCCCCTCCGTCCGACCCTGCTGGTTGGTGCCAGGCCTGTCTCTATATCTCTCGAGCCCTGGCACTCCTTCCCTCCCAGCCACCAACTGCTTCTCCCCCGAGGAACTGCTGGTTTCGCTCGCAGATGAGTCAGTAGTCAGAATAGGTGGCTGCTCCCTATAAACACTCAGGGCTGGACTGGCAGGGGGAGGCAGATCCCTGACACATACCTAGCAGGACCAGTGGTCAGGGATGATGGGAACTGTAGTCCAAAAACAGCTGGAAACCCTGCTGTAGACGTAACACTTAACCATTATTCAGGGACTGGATGTCATGATCATTCTGCTCCTCTCCGTCTCTCTGTTAATTTCATCCATGTCCCAACTTCCCACCCCTAACCATGGTTTCCTGTTAGGCTTTTGCAAAGTGTTTTTGTCGCCAGAGCTTTGAAACTGGGCTTTGATACTGGAAACCCAAAGCTACTACACACTATGACAGCTATCAGTACCGGTGCAGAGGTGAGACAAGCATACATAGGCCGAGGACATTTGTGCAGTCTTTCGGGCTTGTGGACCCACTACTGTACTAATAATATCTCACCAGTTGAGCGACAGGGCTGCATGGCGATGTTGTTTTGGTTGATACATATAATTGTGTGTTGTTATGTGCTAGTGATGGAGCTTTCCCCTAAAGCTCTTTTGGGAAACTCTGGGTTCCTCTGAAACTTTTCAGGTCATCTTCAGAGAAGACGCCAGACACTCTTCTCTGAAAGAATCTTGCTCACTCCTACAATTCACAGCGGCTGAGAAGTGTTGGGGGTGTATTCTGGGGCAGGGATGGCCCTCCAGATTTTTCAAGACTCCCGTCATCTCTGAGCACTGGCTGGAGCAGATGGGAGTCTAAAAACATCTGGAGAGGCACAGGTTCCTCAGTCCTATTCCAGGGCATGCTCTTCGGTTATGGGCCCAGTGCTGAGGCCCAACAACTATCTACAGTGGTACCTTGAGTTACAAATGCCTCGGGTTACAAACGCCGCTAACCTGGAAGAGTTACCTCGAGTTGAGATCTTTGCCCCAGGATGAGAGCGGAAATCGTGTGCCGGCGGTGCAGCGGCAGCAAGAGGCCCCATTAGCGTAAGCACGCCTCTAGTTAAGAACAGTTTCAGGTTAAGAACAGACCTCCGGAACGAATTAAGTTTGTAATTAGAGGGTACCACTGTATTTGTTGTTTAGTCGTTTAGTCGTGTCCGACTCTTCATGACCCCATGGACCAGAGCACGCTAGGCACTCCTGTCTTCCACTGCCTCCCGCAGTTTGGTCAGAGTCATGTTGGTAGCTTGGAGAACACTGTCCAACCATCTCGTCCTCTGTCGTCCTCTTCTCCTTGTGCCCTCAAATCTTTCCCAGCATCAGGGTCTTTTCCAGGAAGTCCTCTCTTCTCATGAGGTGGTAAAAGTATTGGAGCCTCAGCTTCAGGATCTGTCCTTCCAGTGAGCACTCAGGGCTGATTTCCTTCAGAATGGATAGGTTTGATCTTCTTGCAGTCCATGGGACTCTCAAGAGTCTCCTCCAGCACCATAATACAAAAGCATCAATTCTTCGGCGATCAGCCTTCTATATGGTCCAGCTCTCACTTCCATACATCACAACTATTTATAGGCAACACAAAAGAGTTATGCGTCCAACAGAAAGAGTAACCCATGAATGTTTCCTAGAATTTTCTACAGGATTTCCAAGGCGCATTACATTGATGTGTTCCTGAAGAGAAAAACAACAAAGGTCCCATGGCATAGCAATTAAAAGATGTTACCCTTTTTAAATGGCATGATTATATAAGCATGATTATATGCATGAGGTATTATCCCAAGTTGTCACAGCTGCCTCTTTCAAGATGGTTACAGCGGAAGATTTTGGATGACGGGAAAATTTGAAAACCACTGGTTTTTGGGAAATATATGGCTATTGGAAGCAGAAATGTTTGGCCACTTCACTATTGATTTTTTCCCTTCATATCCCCTTATCATGGATCACAGATCCATGAGCTCTGTTCCCATCGAAAAAGGAGAGAGAGAAAATGTCTCAGAAAGCTTTTCAATGTTGTTCCCCACAGAGCAGACTGAAAGCACAGCCCCTGTAGACAACGTTGCCTTGCTCTGTGATGCTTTTGAACAGTTTGTGAGGTTTTGTCGTTCGGAAAACAGAGTGCATAACATCGGTGTATTGAGGCATGAGAAAGTTCAGAGGCTTCTGAACCTGCTGAATTCAATAAGAGGTAAACATGTTTCATTCTCAGTACCTGATATATGCCAGGGACATGTTTGAATCATTTCCGAAACACAAGGATGACTTGGGAACCAAGTAAAATGTTTGCTATACAGGCCAATCCTCCACTACTTAATATTTCTAGAACTTGAGCGTTCATGTGCTTCATATAAATAACCTATTTTGGCAGTTGTTCAAGTCTTGTCCCCCTGCTGCTGTATGTAGGAAATTAGCACACCGGGGGATATTTTACATAGGAGCAGTTTGAAATACAATCCTCTGCTTGCTATCTACCTGAACGTTCTGAAGGCTGAATATTTACTAATCCATTTTAACTGCTTTGTTTTCCTGTCCTGATGTGCTCCATAAAACCCCAAACTGACAGCTGCAGTCCTGATGCATGTCCACTTTCGGTCTTCAGAGGGATCAGCATTTCAGATAGAAAGTCTTAATTGCAAAGCATTTATATTGTCCTCTAGGCGGCAAAAGTTGTCCAGTTGGATATTTTAATGTGCTGTGAAAACTGCTTTTCTGTGAAAGGTAACCAACTGACTCGAGGAACATAGAGAATTGTATTGCATCATTGGATTAACAAAATAAAAGCACTTGTTGTCGGGTGCTGTAACTCCTGCCTCACTTAGAAGCCTTTCAGTGCGTACCCTAGCACTAGTTTGTGATCTACAATTTGTAGCACATAGGAGGCACCAATGGAATCTTTCTGAGAAACAAAAGGGAAAACAATGATGTATTTTCATTGCCTTCTTCCTTCCTTAAATAAATCGGCCTACTCTATGACTGCCTACTCTATGAATACTGATTTTTTTCCCTAAATGTATCCAAATAGAGTCCTGTTGACTATAAAATTTGTGATGTACTCATTCAAATGTTCTTGTCTTAACTAAGGAGCAATTTTTTTTAATTTGCCGGGTCACAAGTAATTGTACTAACTTGTTTGCTGATTTTAAACTCGTTAAATCATATCTAAACTATTCTTATTTAAATTGTTAAAGTGATGTTGTATAAGCTGTATATGGTTCTTAAACTCTTTTCTGTGGGCCTATGGCCGTAAATAAACAAACTTCCTTAAATAAATTGAGAACTAAAATGTCACATTGGCTATTTTGCAGGTTTATGGGGAGTTCAGTTTTTTCTTCCCTAGGTTTGTGGCTTTTTTAACGCACAACTGTATCAAGTGTTTTGAGGAGGGTAATCAGTGCCCATCTTTCTCATACCTTTCTTGTGCTAAGCAGCAATTTGTATGTCAACGTATTCAGCTGGCATTTAAATAAGATAGAAGTTGTGATATGTTATGGACAGAGCAAAATGCAAAAGAGTTTTGGATTTTTCTAGAACAGTGAAGAGCTGCCTTAAATTTTCACCATGTCTAAATCAGATTAGAATTTCCAGTTTACATCCAGGCCTACTCAGAAGTAAGTCCCACTGGTTTGATTAGGTTTGATTCAGTGACCAGAAGTTTATCAAAGACTGTACTAAATTGCAGATTATTTAAAGGAAAGTACTGAATTGAATACATTGGTAGGAATGAAAGAAGCTTTGTAGAACAGGAAGAAATATTGTTGTTAAACATGAATATATAGTGATTAGTTATGTGAGAGAAGTAATAGAAAACAATGATTGGCATAAGAAATATAGATATAAGGTATAAATATTAGAAAATCATGTGGAAGGTCTGACGGAAGTCATGGTTGTAAAAAGCAGAACGGTATAAGAAATGAAGAAAATATGTGAATATTAATACTGTATTTTAAAAAAACCAATAAAAATGATATTGGGGGGGAAAAGGTTTGAATCAGTGAGTACAGTATCCAGAAGAGAAACATACATCACTTGCCTCCCCACCCCCATGACTACTTTTCTGGAAAGCGGGTTAAAGTAATTTACAGTGGACTCTCAGGTTATGTTACCTTCGGGTAACGTAACTTTCGGGTTGCGAATACGGCAAACCCGGAAGTGTATTCTTCAGGGTTTCACCGCGCATGCGCAGAAGCGGCGCCTCTACTTGCGGATTTTTCGGGGTACGTATGAACCCCTGGAATGAATTATATTCCTATCCAGAGGGTCCACTGTCTTTAATGTGCTCCACAAACACAGCACACTGTACATGCCAGCAGAAGTATAACAGTTCTCAGACAGGTGGAGGGAAACTTCCATACAACTAGGGAAAAAGTGGGTAAAATACTACCTCTTTTAATTGTTCTGAAAACTACATCAAAGGGAAGAAAAGGCATTTTAAAAAGCTAGGGAAAAATGAGAAGGGAACAAATGAGAAGAAAGGAACTTGGATGGAACAAAACCATGGGGTGGCTTCAAGACATGTTGGTTGTGTGAAACAGGTTTCCCACCTCTAGACATGCAATACTCAAATCCAAAGTGCCAAGGAATTTGTTTTTTTCAGTCAAGTGTATTTCAAAGATCTTGTTACTTTTGCTGGGCCATAATGGCAGCCTTATTTTTACTACTTTCAGAAATTCCTGAAGAAATAGTTTGTGACATTCCTCCTGCATGCGCCAGCAGTTTCATAAAGCTGTTGCTGGAGAAGCAAAGGTGGCATGAAGTTATGCTGCTGCTGACCCGAAAAACCACAGGGAGTATGAGATTGGGAGATGGCCTTATTAAGAACTGTAATCTTTCGGACGTAGACATTGGCACTGTCTTGAAAGACATAAACAGGTCAGATGGGCGACGGCTGCATCTCGTGAGATGCTTGATCCAGAGGGGAGGTGAGTATTCACAGATACCAAACTTTCCTTGAATATCTGAATAGCTCTTTGTTCTTGAGTTAAAATAATGCCAGTCTATCACTTCTGCCTTTAAAAAAAATAAAAATACAGTCGTACCTTGGAAGTCGAATGGAGTCCGTTCCAGAATTCCGTTCAACTTCCAAAGCGTTTGAAAACCAAAGTGCGGCTTCCGATTGGCTGCAGGAAGCTTCTGCAGCCAATTGGAAGCCGCGGAACCCACGTCGGACGTTCGGCTCCGAAAAGAACATTCGAAAACCGGAACAGTCACAGGTTTCGATTGTTCGGGAGCCAAAACGTTCGAGAACTAGGCTTTTTGAAACCCAAGGTATGACTGTAACTACAAATAGCCTCTTGTGGCTGCTGAACTATGCCATGGAAAAGCTGTGGTATTGTGTTGCATAATAAGATGGCGCTTTATGTGAGCAGTAAAGGTAAAGGGACCCCTGACCATTAGGTTCAGTCATGTCCGACACTGGGGTTGGGGCGCTCATCTCGCTTTATTGGCCGAGAGGTGGCGTACAGCTTCCAGGTCATGTGGCCAGCATGACTAAGCCACTTCTGGCAAACCAGAGCAGTGCACGGAAATGCCGTTTACCTTCCCGCCAGAAGGGTTCCTATTTATCTACTTGCACTTTGACGTGCTTTCGAACTCCTAGGTTGGCGGGAGCTGGGACTGAGCAACAGGAGCTCACCCTGTCGCTGTGATTCGAACCGCCGACCTTCTGATCAGCAAGCCCTAGGCTCTGTGGTTTAGACAGAAGGTCGGTGGTTCGAGCTGCATGACTGGACCTAATGGTCAGGGGTCCCTTTACCTTTAAACTTAAGAGAGAGGCTCCCATAATTATTGTATTTTAATATTTTGTTGGGAGCCGCCCAGAGTGGCTGAGGAAGCCCAGCCAGATGGGCGGGGTATAAATAATAATAAATAATAATAATAATAATAATAATAATTATTATTATTATGCTTTCCATACCTCTGCCCTGTTTTTCATGGGGCTGCGCGATGAAAGCTGCCCTTTGATCTCATTCTCCCCTCCAACCTAAATGCTAGTAGGCAAAGGTCGGCTTGCATGCAGTCATAGCGAAATCCTTGTTGTTTAATCTCACAAGCTTCTGTGGATGCATTGTGCCTTTTCTAGAACTGTTGAGATTTAGCTGCTGTTTCTCCGATCCACGCTTGTAATGTTGGTATTTGTAATATCGTTTTCCCAAGCGTCGCCTGAGGGGAGGGGAGCAAGCCATGAAAAACCGCTTCAGAAATGTTTAAAGAGCAACGATTTTGAGCTGGCATATGTGCTGCTGAGCTCTGGTGCAAACCCACGCCATATATCCATGGTAGAAGGCGATACCCCTTTACATGCTGCGTTGTCCATTTATTTTGATAAGAAAGGTAAGGACTTTGACTTGGTACTTTTGTTGGTGGTGGTTTATTGAAATAGTTTATGTCCTCCATCAGCCATGGTGACGGCGGCTTCTCCTGCCATCCTCCCACCATTGCAAAGTTAGTGGCATGGTGTGCAAAACCATCAGAAAGGGGATGGGAACGTTCCATAGCTCAGTGTAGAGTACATTTTCATTTATTTATTATTCCATTTATACCCCACCTTTCATCTAAGGAGCTCCAGGAGGCATGCACAGGTTGCCCCCTCCCCATTTTTATCCTCACAATGACCCTGTGCAGGAGATTAGGGTAAGAGGCAGTGGCTGGCCCAAGGTCACCAGTGAGCTGTGTGGCTGAGCAAGGATCTGAACCCTGGCTTCCTAGGTCTTTGACCACCACTCTAACCACTACCCCATACTGCCCCCCACGGTTTCTGCTCGGAAGAATTGTGGGCAGCAAATCGTAAGACGAATCTCTGCCAAAGAACCCAGAGAGTTTGCTGTCAGTTGAAATAGGCAACATGGGGTTCCATGAACAAAGGCTGATGAAACCTCATGTGTAATATTCGTTAGTTCTTTCAAATATCAAAGCACACAAAGTGGCACTTTTTTATTCTCCTTTCTGTCCTGTCTTAAGAGTACAGCTACCGTATTTTTCGCTCTATAAGGCGCACCTGACCATAGGACGCACCTAGTTTTTAGAGGGGAAAAGCCCCAATTTTTTGAGGATCAGCTCAAATTTCTGTAGCTTCTTTTGCAAAGGAGAAAAGCCCCATTTTTTGAGGATCAGCTCAAATTTCTGCAGCTTCCTTTGCAAAGGAGAAAGGCCCCATTTTTTGAGGATCAGCTCAAAGCTGTTGAGCTTACTTTGCAAAGGGAAAAAACCCTGTTTTATGGGGTTTAACTCAAAGTTCTGCAGCTTCACAAAGCCATTTCTACAGTTTCCAGACAGATATTCTAATCAGCCAGTCACATGTCGCTGGGGAAACAGCCTCCCTCTGCAAGGAGGCAGGGCTGGAATCTCTCTTCCTTATCTCTCTCCCCGATCGTTTGCTGAGCAGCTGCTCAGCGGGCTTCCTTTCAAAACCCCCTTCTCTCTTTTTTTTTAAAAAAGCAGGATCTGCTTTTGCCCCTGGGCAGTTCAGCTCCAGGAACCACACATTCGCTCCATAAGACGCACAGACATTTCCCCTTACTTTTTAGGAGGAAAAAAATGTGTCTTATGGAGCGAAAAATACAGCACCTCATTTGGAAGCTTTACCTGAACAATTAAGTATAAAATTCAACAGAGCCGAGAGATTTAGCCAAGTTAATTAGGAACAAATGAACCATAGCATTGTGTGGAGAATCTATATGCTGGTGATGACAGATGGGAGTAAAAAGGGAACATGGGGACAACCTGTAGTGTATGCAGAGTGCAGCTCTTGAAGCACTCTTTCTCTTCTTCCACCACACCCACTTCCAAAAAGGAAGGAATATTCCTTAAGGTGGGTCAAAAGGATTAAAAAAAAGAAGAAGAAGAAGAAGTCACCTAACACTCCCTAGATCAAGAGATTGCAGAACTCTGAACTTGTTCCAAGGCTGTGGAGAATTCCTTCCGCTTGGAATGAAATATCTGCCCTCCATCGCTTTCTCTCAGGCCAGGAAATTTTATTGTATCTGGTAGGCAGCATCTCATTAGAAGTAAGTTAACTTGAAGGATGGAAACAGAGATGGTTATGAACCGCTTTGAGCATTGTACAGTAGGGATAAAAAGGATCAGCTTTAATCTAAAATATTACTGTGGCTTGTGTGAATGGAAATACAAAACTTAATTTTGTATATTTTGGTTTTTCCCCCCCCTCTCTAGACGAGAATGGCTTGCATTTATTGAGTCACCTTCTAGAATTGTACGATTCAAATCCATCCACATTTTCGTATCTTAGTCCCAATAGGCAAGACAAGAATGGGAACACAGTAATGCACATTATTTTTCAGAAAAACCTAACAAAGCACGTAAAGAAAATGTTAGGCTTGCTTGCAAAGTTTGAAATCAACTTGAATTTAAAAAATAAATCTGGCAGAGATGTGCGTCACAGAATTAAAAAAACCGATCCAATGCTTATAGCTTGGAATGAAGCTGTGGCTGAGAACAAGAAGAGGTCCCGACATGATGCAACAGGGCATCAAACTAAAATACTGAAATCCACTTCGGCTTGTGGCAAGTCGGAGCCCCAAAATTCAACCCCTTCTTCAGCTGCACGGTCATCCAAAATGCCGCCTGAAGAACTGCCGCCAGACACAGAACTTAATCTATGTGCTGTTTCCCATGAAGAGGAAGAGGGAGAGGTTGCTGGAGTTCAAAGCTCATCTTTCAGAGATACCAATAAGCCATTGACTCTGCGAGATTGCCTTGTGCAAGCAATCACACAGTTAATCCAGAAACTCGCACTGAATGAAGTCTCAACCAAAGTGAACTCAGTGGCATCCCAGGTACCAAAGCAGGCACCTTCCATGACTAGGGTTGCAGATGACAAGAGCGAATACCGGCAGGCATGTGCCCATGAGGCTTATAATCCTTGCCCAGACCAAGATGGATTGGGGGAGAAGGTGCAGAATGAGCTTGAGAAGGCCACAGCAGAAGAGGAAGGAGGCGCTGAAGTCAATAGACAGCTTCAGGAAATTGAGACGTGCCTTCAGGACTTTGATAATATGACATGGGAAATTGAGTGCACCTCTGAGGTGCTTAAGAAATTAGGAGACAAAAGCTTCCCTCACCATATGAAGAAGAAAGTAGTATTGGCAATTCAGCAGCTAGGAAACGGCGAATGGACCAAAGGCTTACAAAAGAGGCTGAAACATTTGAAAGGTGACATTCAGCTCTACGAGGCAAAGTTGGACAAAGGGGCCAGGCTGCTCTGGGAGCTTGCCATAGACTTTTCTCCTCGCTGTAGCGAGGCTGCGGAAAAGATAATAGAGAATGAGAATTCCACACACCCCACAGAAAAAACTGGGAGGGTTTACACAGAAATCATTAGGATATGGGACGTTGTGCTTGATCACTGCAAACTCAACCGAGCCATTGACCGCGCTATCGACCGTGCCGTTGACCTTGCTGCTGACCGGGCCGTTGACAATGCTGTTTACCTTGCTGCTGAAAAGATATGTAAAGCATACAATCGTGGGCTGTCATGTATTTTGAGGAAAAAGCTTAAAGGTATCAATGCCACTCCGATTTCTTCTAACTTGAATATACAAAAGCGCATTCCTCGCATATATGTTGAAGATACTAAGCCAGAAAAGTTAAAAGATCATGTCCTGCCTGAGTACTTTCCCCCAGCTAGTGCGGTGGAAACAGAATACAACATAATGAAATTTCACAGTTTCAGTACTAACATGGCACTTAATATCATCAGTGACATGACCACTGCTGTTGAATACCCCTTCAGAGTGGGCGAGTTAGAATACGCAGTCATTGACTTGAACCCCAGACCGTTGGAGCCAATCATCTTAATTGGACGGAGCGGAACTGGGAAGACTACTTGTTGCTTGTACAGGCTTTGGAAAAAGTTTTATTCTTACTGGGAGAAAGCAGAGTTGGCAGGAGGTCCCTTGCTGGTCAGACAGATGTGGAACAGATTGAAATTTAATATGCCTTTTGAAAACAGCACCGAGGAGGAAGATAGTGAAAAGCAAGATGGCAGTGACCCCACTGATTCATCTGAACTGGAAACATCTCTAAGTACAGATGAGCAAGAGCAAGATGAAGACGACCAGGGTTCAAATCTAGGAGACCCAGAAATGAATTTAGGGTATGACTCTGATGAGGAACATGCTGCAGAAGAAACGGACAAACTGGAACACCTGCATCAGATCTTTGTTACTAAAAACCATGTTCTGTGCCAAGAAGTTCAGAGGAACTTCATTGAGCTTAGCAAGTCTTCAAAGGCAACTAGTCATTTCAAGCCCCTTGAAGCAAACGTTCACCGACTTCAGGATGTTAAAGACGAAAATTTCCCTCTCTTCTTCACATCCAGACAATTGCTGCTCTTCCTTGATGCCTCTATGCCTGAACCATTTTTTCTGAGAAATGAAGACGGAAGTCTTAAGCGCACCATTGCTGGATGGTCTACTAAAGAAGATCTCGCCATCTCAAATTGGCAGGAGGAAGAGGAAGACGTTGACATTGAAGTAGATTATGATGAGGATGAAAAGGTTGCAGAAGTCCATATTAGAGAGAGTGATCCTCGAGTCTTTGTGACTTACGGTGTATTTGCTAATGAAATCTGGCCCAAAATGGTAAAAGGCAAATGTCCCTACAACCCAGCATTAGTTTGGAAAGAAATAAAATCTTTCTTGAAAGGGTCTTTTGAGGCTTTAAGCAGCCACCAAGGCATACTTACAGAAGAGGAATACAAAAAACTAGGACGGAAGAGGTCCCCAAACTTCAAAGAAGACCGTAGCGAAATTTATCAACTCTTCAGCCTTTACCAACAAATAAGATCACAAGGAAATTATTTTGACGAAGAAGATGTCTTGCACAAATTGTCTCAAAGACTCTTAAAGCTCAGTGATCTACCATGGTGCATCCATGAGCTTTATGGGGACGAAATTCAGGATTTCACCCAGGCAGAGCTAGCGTTGTTAATGAAATGCATTGATGACCCGAATGCGATGTTCCTGACTGGCGACACAGCACAGAGCATTATGCAAGGAGTCGCTTTTCGTTTCAGTGACTTGAAATCGCTTTTCCACTATGCCAGCAAAAACTCTGCAGACAAGAAGCAGAGTATTGTTAGAAAACCAAAAAGGATATACCAGCTTTATCAGAACTACAGATCTCATTCAGGTATCAAAATCTTAAATCTATATACATATGTTACATGGGGTGGGCTGAGGAGACAGAGGTTTAAAAGAGAGGATAGCTGTACTCCATTAAGCTAAAGTTCCTTCAAAGTATTCAGGTTGAACAACCTAGAACAGTGGTTCCCAGTTGGTGGTCTGCGGACCCCAAGGGGTTTGTGTAAGCTACCGAGAGGGTCTGTGACACCATTCACATAATGTCAGGTCCTCCCTCTCATCGGTTGTTCAATAAGAGAGCCACGTCATCTGTCTTTTAGTTCTTTTAATCAGTACTCAACTATATACAGTGCAGAGCTGAATCTTATCATGTCCGTTCACTCACTAGCAGAATCCGAAAGTGCCTCCCTGCGATTTTGGCGCCAACACAACATTCTTGGCAGCCAAAATCGCCTTTTCCTCCTACGTAATCTCTGCGCCGGACCTGACGACTCCCCCTCCGTCCGAGCCTGCTGGGTGGTGCCAGGCCTCTCACTATATCTCTTGAGCCCAGGCACTCTTTCCCTCCCAGCCACTAACTGTTTCTCCCCCGAAGAACTGCTGGTTTCACTCGCAGATGAGTCAGTAGTCAGAACAGGTGGCTGCTCCCTATAAACACTCAGAGCTGGACTGGCAGGGGGAGGCAGATCCCTGACACATAACAAAAACTACCATAAAAATATCATCGTTTTTAAAAGTAGGGGTTTTTTGGCTTGGCTTTTGAAAAACAGGGTCCGCAGTACTTAGCTAACTGAGAACCACTGATCTAGAATGAAAACGATAATTTCCAGGCTGGATGAGAATTTATTTTAGTTTGTACAAATATCCTCTGCAGTCTTATACTGAAGCACTGCTTTACAGAGGATTTTCCTGTAATTCTGCCGTTTGACCTGTGTGATTTCTCTTACCCATCTTTGTAACAGTTCTCTGAGGCGGGCTTGTGATTATGGCATTTCTTGAACAGAGAAAAGAGGTGGAGAACCATTGCTCCCAGTAAAGCAATGGCTGATCTGGAAGTTGGCCCTGGTCCAAGGTCACACAGACAACATACATTTAAAGCACTATTTTAACAGTCATGGAGAATCCCGAAGACTATAGGTTTTTTGGTTTTTTAGGGTGCTGACATTGCAGAGCGACAGTTCCCAGCACCCATAGTGAGCTACAGTTCCAAAGATTCTCCACGACTGTTGAAGTAGTATAATAGTGCAGGGTGGATTTGATTTAAATCAAATTGATTTAAATCACGATTTAAATCACTAGTCAGTAAGGCTTGATTTAAATCACTAGTCAGTAAGAATTGATTTAAATATTTTTTTACAGACTCATTCTTGCTGGTATAATCTTAATATTTACAACCATATGAAGGTTTCATTTTTGGAATAATAAATTTTCAGAGTAGTTTTTACAGTTATATCAAAAATTTCTGATTTGGTTATACTACTAGAAATACATAGACAGATAATTATGAAATTATGGTGAGGTTTAATAAGTTAACTGCTTATATTTGGACAACTTTTCTGCTGTACTTTATTGGAAGGAGAAAAATAATCATTTCCTTAATAACCATTTAAACAATTTATTTAACTAAAACAATAGCATGATAGCATATGTATCCATGTTTGTTAACTGATGTAGTTAAACATTTTTTAAAAAAAACTTTGAGTTTTAGCACACTTGGTAAACTTAAAACAAATCCTTATTTCCTGATGAATAGCCTTTGGACTACAATGTAACTTAAATAGAAGACTATATTTAGAAAGATTTTTCCTCCAAAAGCATTTTATTTTAAAAATCCAATTTAAATAAAAAAAAATCCGATTTTTTTGATTTTTTTAAAAAAATTGTTGATTTTTATCCACCCTGTAATAGTGTTTTAAATGTATGGCGTAGATGTAACCCAAATCAATCCCACATGACTTCTCGCAGAACTGTTGAGGCTTTTGGTGACTGATGGTCATAGCTGCAGTTGTGCAGGATTGGGTACTGGCACCAGCTTGGGTTGGTTCCTTAGGGTCTAAAGCGGTGATTCCGTGATACCCTTTCTGCCCCTTAACATGAGTTTATCAGAAATGTGGAAGGAGGATATATGATTCGACCATGTTCTGGCCTTCTGTCTCCTCATGTGACCACCCTTGATGAAGCAGCTTTTAAGCCATAGCTGTAAAACAGCTTTGTGTCCCAGCTGGGGTTTTGAGCTAGGCATTTGCTAACTTTTCAAGATTAATGTTGTTCTTTCAGTTACCCTGTTATTTCCCACCCGAGAGAAGACAACTTTAGTAGGTCAGTTCTACTTGCTCATTATCATTTGCAGGTATTCTCCACTTGGCCTCGGGAGTTGTTGACTTGCTTCAGTACTATTTCCCAGAATCCTTTGATCGTCTTCCTAGGGATTCAGGCCTCTTTGATGGGCCCAAGCCCACCGTCTTGGAATCTTGCAGTGTTAGCGATCTGGCAATTCTGCTGAGAGGCAACAAAAGAAAAACACAGCCGATAGAGTTTGGAGCGCACCAGGTAGGCTTTTCTCAGCATATAGTGTTCTGTACCAGATCAGAACGTTGCTGTTTTCACTATTGGGAATGACAGTGTGCTGTCTTGAGTTCTTTGAACAGCTTTTCAGAATGTTAATAAAACTAAGCAGGTCAGTAGTAATTGAGAAGTCCACTTGTTTTTCTTATTTATTCATTTGGGAGCATCAGAATACATTGCACTTGTAAATTATGGACACCAGGTCTGAATCTTCAAGAAAAGTCCACGTCCCTAATTTCAGATGGAGGTGTTGGAAACTGTTCCTGGATAACTACAATAACCTAGGCTCCTAAATGAGGCTATTCTTCACAGTGATAGGATCTGTCTAGGCCACTGGTCCCATCACCTCCTGGCAAATAGAAAGGGAAGAAATGGAGGCAGTGAGAGATTTCACTTTCTTGGGTTCCATGATCACTGCAGATGGTGACAGCAGTCACGAAATTAGAAGACGCCTGCTTCTTGGGAGAAAAGAGATGACAAACCTAGACAGCATCTTAAAAAGCAAAGACATCACCTTGCCAACAAAGGTCCGTATAGTTAAGGCTATGGTTTTCCCAGTAGTGATGTATGGAAGTGAGAGCTGGACCATAAAGAAGGCTGATCGCCAAAGAATTGATGCTTTTGAATTATGGTGCTGGAGGAGACTCTTGAGAGTCCCATGGACTGCAAGAAGATCAAACCTATCCATTCTTAAAGAAATCAGCCCTGAGTGCTCACTAGAAGGACAGATCCTGAGGTTAAGGCTCCAGTACTTTGGCCACCTCATGAGAAGAGAAGACTCCCTAGAAAAGACCCTGATGTTGGGAAAGATGGAGGGAACAAGGAGAAGGGGACGGCAGAGGATGAGATGGTTGGACAGTGTTCTCGAAGCTACTAACATGAGTTTGGCCAAACTGCAAGAGGCAGTGAAGGACAGGCGTGCCTGGCGTGCTCTGGTCCATGGGGTCACGAAGAGTCGGACACGACTGAACGACTGAACAACAACAACAAAGGCTTATCGATCACCAGAATCTGAAGTCCTAGATTCAACTTCAGGCAACTTTCTACTTGTTGCATTATCTTCATGGGTTGCTGTGGTTTTGGTGATCTAATGTTTCCCATTTTGATTGCAGGTGATTCTTGTAGCAAATGAAATAGCAAAGGAAAAGATCCCCGAGGAACTTAGTTTAGCTCTTGTGCTCACAATTTACGAAGCAAAAGGCTTGGAATTTGATGATGTGCTCCTTTACAACTTTTTCACAGATTCAGAGGTATGTAAAATACACACAGAGAGAGACTGGATATCATTCATTTCTCTTTAGGGGAGAGCTGAACAACTCAAATAAGCCAGGTTGACTTGTCATCCTTTGTTCCTCCCAATAACAATATGTCATTTTATCTGCTGGTTTGATTTCCATCACATGTGCTTGTTTGTACTAAATGGTTTCCCCCCCAATATCAGCACATCTTAATTTATAGAATATATTCAGGACCAGTGAAGACGTTGACCCCAAGTAAATTGTTTTGGGAATACTTGACAAACGAGTTCCACTTAGCTTATAGCCGGAGTCATTTTCATATCTGGGATTGGATAAGGGATTTTTGCCCAAGACAGAGGTTTTCTTTGTTTCCTTGCACTGTGTGCTTTTGCTCACTGATTTGAAGATTCTGGATTGTTTTGCTTTCTGAGGTTGACTTCAAATGTGAGTAAAACTGAAAACTTGGTTACAGCTTTCTGGGTGCAGTAGTGCTATTATAGCTATGGTTTTCTGTTCTCCCCACCCCTTAGGCTTACAAAGAATGGAAAATAATTTCTTCTTTCAAACCTCCCTCTCCTTTACCTGAAGAAACCAAAATGGTCATTGAAACGCCCTTGGAGAAAGCTGCTGATGCTCAAGAAAAACTTCCTGTTCTGAATCCAGAAATGTACAAGGTAATTACAAAATAAAACCGGAAGCATTCATCATGTCCCTATTTTTAAACCTATTTTTAAATAAGCCTTTGTGACCGTTTTGTCTCTTAATCAGCCTGTAGAATAAATAAAGAATACATATGAATCTCTGAATGGTTGACATCCCAATGTTTGAGGACTAACCGAGATATTGCATTGTAATGCATTTTTAATCTTTCATCCATTGTCTTAAATTGGATACAAATTGTGCTAATAAAAGTACATTCCAAGTTTCGCTTAAGTATCTTAGCGTCCAAGAGAACCACAACATTACAATACATTGCCCTTCTTTCCTGGGTTACACATAAAAATTGCTGATTGGTGGGCAGGCAAGTTAATATGTGAACTTCAAGCCTATAATGAGGTTTTGAACATGCACACCAAATTACCTGCTGATTTCTCAGACTTCTGGGAAAATAATTGTGTTATAAACAAGCAGTGAATTCCAAACAGGCGAGTTTAAACCAAAGGCCACACTTGGCAATCTAATGGCATGTTACGGTAGGCTGCACTAGTAAATTTATTTTGATTTCCGTGTCTTCAAACATGGCATCATACAGTTTGATTTCTCTTGATGAAACTTTAGTCCAAATGTATTTAGCTGCAGCACTGCTCTTTATGATAGTCTTTTGCACATATCAACATTGTTTTCCTAGATGCTTAATGGCGAGCTAAAGCAGTTATATACTGCTATTACAAGGGCCAGAGTCAATCTGTGGATCTTTGACGAAAACAGTGACAGGCGTGCCCCTGCATTTCGATATTTCATCAAGCGAGAACTCGTTCAGGTTGTCAAAACAGAGGAAGATAAAGGTAAGGTCTATGCTACAAAATTCTGCAAACTAGACTGTCTCATAATCAACATTTGATTTTTGCATAGAAGGTGCAAATAATTAAGGAAGGAGAAATTTATGCTTAAATGTTTTTTATTGCCTACATTTTAGGAAATTCCCAATGACTTCAATAATGTTAGGGCTAGTTTAATGAGCTTAAAAACAGCCTTCCTGTTTTTAACTGCAGTATCCATCCTCCCCAGCCAATATGGCCAAAGGTCAGGGATGATGGAAGTTGTAACTCAACAACATTTGGCAGACACCAGGTTGCGGAAGTCTGACTTAAAAAGATCTGTGTCTAATATATCTCTGGTTTCTTCTTATCTCTGTCTCTTCAAGAGTTCCTTGGAACCAACTCACAATTTAATGCAACACTAATGAATTTAAACATACTAGGAAAGCATTGGCTAAAGCTGTCACATATCCAAGAACATTTATATCTGTGGTCAACAGTTAGCTTTGTCAGAGGGCCATTTTGAGAAGGGATTGTGAGTTGGGGAACCAACGTCCCATTTTCTCCACCCTAAAGGAGGCCTTACAGTCAAGAGAACTGCTCAGATGACTGAATTAAAAGTGAGCTGTCACAAGGATTTTAACAGTGCAACAATTCCTTCCATCCTTGTTTTGCCTCCTAGATTTCGATGACAGCATGTTTGTTAAAACCTCAACTCCAGAAGAATGGATTGCGCAAGGAGAATATTATGCAAAGCATCAGTGTTGGAAGGTAAGTTCACAGACTTGCTTAAAAGGGAAGGCATTTTAGGAAAAATATATTAACTCTGGCAATTAAGCATAGAAGTGAAATTGCAAACAAACACAAACAAACAACAATACAGAATAGAATTATGCTAGCCCGTGTACCTGTAGAGCAGGTATCCCCCAACTTGGCCCTCCAGATGTTTTGGGACTACAATTCCCATCATCCCCGAACACTGGTCCTGTTAACTAGGGATGCTGGGAATTGTAGTCCTAAAACATCTGGAGGGCCAAGTTTGGGGATGCCTGCTGTAGAGCTCTTTTTGGGAGGGGCAGGCTTCTGCTAGGGTGGGGCAGAACCTCATTTAATTAAGTATTTTTTTTAATGCTTTTCAGTAATTTTGCAGATGAGGCATGGCAAAATTCCATGGGTGTGGCCCCTCTCATTCACAACTGGGAACACACCTGCAAATCCCGTTGAGTCGCTGTGTTTAAGTCTGTATGCCCTGTTGATGTTTGCTGTACTTAAAATGGTGTTTTTCCCCTTCTTTTTTTTTGCAGTGCAACACGCAAAGGCTTATTTTTGTTGCTTTCATTGGTAAAGTGTCACTCAGTGAAAACTATATAGCAAGTAGACCGATAATTGTGGAACTAATTTCACATTTTGTCTTTGTTGTCATGTACCAGTGTGTCATAGCTGAATTGGCACCATTTCGAGAAATGCTTAAGAATTAAGGCTAGATCCAGTGCTGCTTTTGTTTTTTAACCCAGTAGTTTAATTAACCAAATGCTATAGAGCATGCACAACTTGTTTTGGGTTACCTTTGGTACACTTGAAATATTGGGTGTGCTTTTCTATCTATCTATATCTATCTGTCTGTCTGTCTGTCTGTCTGTCTGTCTATCTATCATCTAATCTAATCTATCTAATCTATCTAATCTATCTATCTATCTATATCTATCTATCTATCTATCTATCTATCTATCTATCTCATCTATCTATCTATATCTATCTATCTATCTATATCTATCTATCTATCTATCTATCTATCTATCATCTATCTATCTAACATAGAAAAGCAGTGTGTTTTGTAACCGTTTTCTTTTTTTGCAGTTTGGATTTAATATTAATAATTTTTTTAAAAAACCAATTTTCTTGAGAGGTTTGCATGTACATTTAGGAATGGATCCAGATGTGCTTTTCCAGTTGCAGAAGGCAGCTAATGCTTATGGAAGAGCAAGGGTTACAGAGTTGTGTGCAAAGAAATGAAACTAAATTCAAAGATGCTGTTCTTCTTTGCTGTAGAAGCCTGCCCTGCTACATAAAGCACTGAGTGAACTCCAAATCAAGCTGTTGTGCCAGCGTTTGTGGAAGAGGGCTTGTTGCTATTTTCCTTCCATTTACACTTCTTTGGATCCAACTCTGTCGTCGTTTGTTGCTCGATTTCTTTGCATGCTCACTAATTGCATGTTCCAATTTACAGCTTAAGACTTAAGCCAAGGTTGGGCAAATGTTTGGGTTGAGAGCGAAGCAGATGGCCTCAGAATATGGTGGACTACCTTTCCTTAGAGGTTTTTAAGTAGAGGCTGGATGGCCACCTCTCATGGATGCTGCAGCCGCAGTGGCTCTTGAAGCGTGGGACGAGCCAAATGACCTTTCAAATCCTTTCCCAACTCTGATTCTGCATCTTTCTGCAGTTTATAATTAACACGAAGTTCACTGCTGCAAGATGTGGAGAGCGATACCTGCTTAGTGTTGGAATTCCATTCCCCTGCTGTGCAGATATGTGGGATTGTTTCATCACATGTAGAGATGTGAAGGCCTGGAAAACCCCCTGGAAAAATCGGGGGGAAACGTTTTTTCCCCGTTTTCCCCCTGAAGCCTTTTTTGTTTTTTCCCCGAAAAATTGAAAAAATTGTTTCAATCCAAGCAAACATTCAGTTTTTAGAAGTCTATAATAACTGTGATAATGACAGACACAACAGGGTAGATGCAGAAGCAGAGACTGAAACTGATACTGATCATTACAGCTCAGAAAATGATTCTGATTAAATTTCATGCCCATTCATTGAAATTTAGTCCCACTTCCTTCTTCAGTTTGTTTTTATGAGAATGTTTTGTTAAATACTGTGGAGAGGAAATATGAATAATTGTTACTTCTGGATTTTTAAAAATTGTTTTGTGGAGTTTTTTGTTTTGTTTTTTTGTTCCACATAAACTAGTAAACAGTTCAAGAGATTGTTGCTCCATTTGTTACAAAAACAAATATTATTTTAAAAGTAAATTCTGTTTGTAATAATTGTTTGGATGCACTATATTTTTAATATGCTAGTTGTGATAATTTTATGCCCATTAAAATCGTCCATAGTTATATTTTATGTTTCTAAAGTAACAGAATGACTTTCAATCTGGAAAAGAAAAAAGAAGTGCTAATGTAGCATTTTTTTCAATTTTTCCGAAAATTTCCGTTTCCCCCCGAAAAAAACCTGGGTTTTTTCCGAGCTTCAAAATTTCCAGAAATTTTACATCTCTAATCACATGTCTGTGTTTACATTCCATCACTGATGGAGTCATGGGAGCGGATGTTGTTTTTACACTGTTCCGCTCTGTTGTACTGATGTATTCCTTCTCTCTGAGAAAGAAGAGAGAGAAGGGGGGCCATGGTTTCCTTTGTCCTGATTTGTATATAATAAAAGTAGCTTAGTACTCATGCCTCAAGCCTAGCTCTGCTGTTATTGATTCTGCTAAGTCAATGTGTGCTCATCTTCTCAAGACATGAGTCACGGAAGGGGAAGTAGGTTTTCTTGAGCGGCACGAAGAAGGGAGAGACAGGCTGGCATGTATATGTCATTTGCCTGGGGGCCTGTCCTGCCTTGTGGCGACCCCCCAAGACTTAGATGGTTTTCAACAGATAATCCATGGAGGGAAGGTCTATCTGCGGCTATTTGCTATGATGACTAGATGGAAGCTCCATATTGAGTATTGTTTTGTGGGTGTGGGTGGGCAGCAATAGTGAAGAAGGGCAATGATCTGCTTGTGGGCTTCCTACAAGCATCTGTCCGGGCACTTTGTGAAGCCTTCTAGCAGCGCTGCTTTTTTGGGAAGCATTGGTATCTCAAATGGCTGCAGGTCAAGATACTGTTACAGGCGCAGGAGCAAGAGATGATTTAAAACAACAACAACACACCCAACAATTAGCAAGCCTACTTGGTCTGTTGTCTGCCATTCAAATAAGTGGGTAGCACTGCTCCTCTGTTAAGCAGCCAGTGCTCTGGATAAATGTTATTTTCCTATTTCAGGTGGCTGCTAAATGCTATCAAAAAGGAGGAGCAACTGAGAAGGAAAAACTAGCCTTGGCACACGACGCTGTGCTTAAAGTGCAGTCGAAGAAAATGAACCCCAGGTAAGTGTTTTCTAGACGTAAAAAACATAAATCTGATTGGCAGTTTTTGCTTAAAGGTCAGTTGATGCATCACTTGTAAACACTGGTTTGCCGCAAACACTGCCCTCCCCCCAACTAAGCACACAGGAGCAACAAACCATAATTGTTGGTTTAGTGTTCATTCAAGCCAGAGATTGGTTGTTCCATTTCGGTCCAAGCAAACCATGATTTGCAGCCCAAAGATCAATCTTGCTTTGTTCTTTGCACTTGCTAGTAGAGAGTCACAAGAGCAATCTGCGTATTCGTGGTAAATCATTATTTGTGGCTTGCTGTGACTTGTGAATTGGCATGGCGGTGATAGGGAATCTATGGCAGTATTATGCTTCCTGTCTTAGATGCTATAAAAAGTAAATATCTTGCCTTACTCTAGGGTGCACACCCAGCTCTTTAGGATGCTACTACCACCTCTGCTGCCTACAATAATCATTCCACAGAGTTTGTCCGTCAGACTTTCTGCTGCCTGGCCTTTCCATATCTAGAGCTTCCATTTGAAGCCAATGGAACAAATTTGTCATGACTACTTTACTCCTTTTTGCTTCCAATAAAGGCAGTTGTGATGGATGTAACATGGACCATGGCTTGATTCAAAAAGAAGACTTGAGGTCCCTTTTAGAGCAACAAAGTCACTTTATTATATTTCTTGCCTGTATGAAGAGCACGTGTTGGAGAATCTGTTTCTGTCTCAGCTTGTTAATGTTTTAAGATAGCTAATGGACCAAACTGTGGGAGGCAGTGGAAGACAGGAGTGCCTGGCGTGCTCTGGTCCATGGGGTCACAAAGAGTCGGACACGGCTAAACGACTAAACGACAACAATGGAATTAAATACCTTGAATCAATTGGCTGCCTATTTTTCAAAATGTGATTGCTTTGTTTTATTTCTCTCTCTATATATACATAAACAGAGAGAAGCAAATGGAATATATGGAACTGGCTAAAACTTACCTAGAATGTGATGAACCAAATTTGGCTCTCAAATGCCTAATCCACGCCAAAGATTACCAGCTTTGTGCACAACTTTATGAAAAATTAGGAAAGGTAAATGTGGTTTCCCCACTTCTTTATTTTTTTATTGTCCAATTTATTTTGGGGGGCTCTTTAGTATTTCACTATGGGTGAGTAAGAAATCCAAGTTGATTTATCTGTGCTCATCAAAGCATTGCATTGAGAGCTATTTTAACAGTTAATGGAAGTGACATTTGACTCAGGAGAGCTGTTTGGGTCAGTATACTTTATCCTACAGCTACTCTGCATTCAAAAGGTTTCTTATTTCATATTTTCTGTTGTTCATATTACTTCACTTTTGCATAGTTGGTAGGCAGATATGAAAGCTAGCTTGGTGTACACCTGGTTGCCCCAACAGAATATGTGTGTTGTGTAGCTATGGGAATATGAAGCCTTAATTTTATGTAAGTGGGTGAGACTTAATTTGAGGTCAGCCATGGAGAAGCAGAGGGCAGGGGGGAGAGAGTGTGGTGAAAGTCTAGGAACTTGTAAATATTTTAAGCTGGCCCTTGTGTTGTTGTGTGATGAGGACAGACAAATCAATTTCCTTTCTATTGTGAGAAGTGTTAAAAGGGTGAAATTTGTTACAGACAGGGCTGAATCACGCACACATGCACATGATTTGATTTCCTTTACATTTGTCGTAGAAACCCAGGTGGCGCTGTGAGTTAAACCACAGAGCCTAGGGCTTGCTGATCAGAAGGTCGGCGGTTCGAATCCCTGTGACGGGGTCAGCTCCCGTTGCTCGGTCCCAGCTCCTGCCCACCTAGCAGTTCGAAAGCATGTAAAAGTGCAAGTAGATAAATAGGAACCGCTCTGGCGGGAAGGTAAACGGCGTTTCCGTGCGCTGCTCTGGTTCGCCAGAAGCGGCTTTGTCATGCTGGCCACATGACCTGGAAGCTGTACACCAGCTCTCGGCCAATAAAGCGAGATGAGCGCCGCAACCCCAGAGTCGGACACGACTGGACCTAATGTTCAGTGGTCCCTTTACCTTTACACTTGTCGTGGTACACTTGGTGACTTGCTGCTGAATGTGTATTTATTCACTTGAAATATGTGGTGCTTGAGTAAACTCTGGGCGATAACTAACTCCTATCTGATGTTGGATGATAGCCTATTAGCATAAGCAGGTTGTTTCATCTTGCAGTCGGTCTAGCCCTATTTGCTAGAATTAGAGAGGTGTTGCCAGCTATTGTATGCTCGAGGTAAGCATCCATGTGGTGTCATCATTGTACAGGTGAAAGAAGCGGCATATTACTATAAAAGAGGACAATACTACAAAGACGCATACAGATGTTTTGAGCAGATGCAAGAGTTTGATCTAGCTCTTAAAATGTGTTGCCACGAGGAGCTGTATGAAGAAGCAGCAAAATCTGTTGAAAGGTCTGTATTTAAAGAACCTGTTTCATAAAAAAAAATAGCATTTCTTCTGCCTTGCCAGTTTTTTTTTTAAAAAAGATTGCTCATTTGTGTCCTTGGGTTGCAATGCATGCCGTTTAGAACCACATAGCTATATAGCCTGTGAAAAAGTTAATACTGTACTTGGAAAGATAGTTTAAGCCTTTGTTAGGCAAACTAAGGCCTGGGGGCCGGATGCGGCCCAAACGCCTTCTAAATCCGGCCCGCGAACGGTCCAGGAATCAGCATGTTTTTACATGAGTAGAATGTGCCCTTTTATTTAAAATGAATCTATGGGTTATTTGTGGGGCCTGCCTGGTGTTTTTACATGAGTAGAACAAGTGCTTTTATTTAAAATGCATCTCTGGGTTATTTGTGGGGCATAGGAATTTCCCCCCAAAAAATGTAGTCCGGCCCCACACAAGGTCTGAGGGATGGTGGACCCGCCCCCATGCTGAAAAAGTTTGCTGACCCCTGGCTTTAAGCCATTTCTACAGGGCATATACAAAGATCTAATAGAAAAGTAAAAAAGAAACAACGCCCAGTACAGTACTTTTTTGTTTTTAAATCAGCTTTGAAAATCATTCAGTCACTCAACCAATGAGTTGATTGTACTAGCCAAATGCCATGACAATTTCATTACCGTTTGCCAGACTATAAACCATAATATAAAATATACACCAATAATAAAACCAAACACCAGTAATATGAAGAAAGGGGAATTGGAAATATTGTCAGCTAGCTCAGACCTGGCTCAACTTGACATTAAGCTCTGAGTCTCCAGAACAACTTGTAGCAGTGTTAGGTAACATCTCATGGGATGTTAAGTTGTGCCTCTACTTCCAATTCCTTGTTGAAGTTTACTTATATATGTCTTGTTTCAGATATCAAAAGATGATGAGAAAAGAAGGACTGCTGATTTCCAAACTTTCATACACAGCAAACCAGTTTTATTTGGAGGCTGCTGCCAAGTACCTGCGGACAAACAAGATGAGTGAAATGAAGGAGGTGCTGTCCCACCTTGATACCGAAGACCAGCTTGTGTTTTTGAAAACGCACAAATGCTTTGCTGAAGCTGCTGACCTGTTGAAGAGGGAAGGCAAAGATGAAGAAGCTGCAAAGCTGATGATGCAGCATGGCTTTGTACTGGAAGCAGCCAAGCTCACTAACCAAAAAGAGTTCCGAGCATCGTGTCTGCTTGCTGCAGCCCGCCTTAGTGTGGCAGGCATTTGTAAGGTGGAGAACGTCAGAGGCATCTTGAGCGAAGCCTTAGATCTGTTTCAGCGAACAGACCAAAAGTCTGGTAGCGCAGAGGCGACCTATTTGATAGGACTTTTAGAGAAAGATTTCTATACGTTGGAGAAGGCCTTTGGAATGTTTTTGCGTGTGAATCACAGCGCTGGCGCTGTGGAAGCTCTGTTTGGAGCAACAAGCTGTGATGTCGAGAGTGAGGCCATTTTGGGATTGACATCCTATGGAATCGAAGCCCTTCTAAATCTGGTCAAAGCTTTCAAAAAAGCAGGCACGAATGCTGAGAAGGAAATGGTGAAGTCTTGTTTTGAATACTTTGGAATTGTGCTGATAGACGGGAAGAGTTGTCAGGTCTCCCAGAACGAAGCAGGCTGTATTCTGGAACATTTGTCCGAGGGTTACAACCAGAGAGAAAAGAGAACAAGTGATCAGCTCAGTGTGAGCCTGGAAGAGGTGAAATCTGCACTGAATAAACATTTGTTGAATAGGCTTACTGCCATTATTCACCATTTACATAGTCGGAGCTTCCCAAATATTTGCACAAAGTTTATTGCAGGCTTGAAGTGTGAGGACGAAACCTGTGAGGACTTTCATAGCGCTCTGTCACGTCACGAGATAAAATCTATATTTCAGTGTAAAATGCACCTGGCTGCAATAAATGGGCTACTGATAGAAGCCAAGCAAGTCTTCCCAAAAGATTTGCTTCATGAACCCAATGCCATTGATGAGCTCTTGACCGCTGATAAGTATGCACTGTGCAAATCTCTTATCAATGCAGTATTTCCCAAGCATTTCCACCTGAGGATGGTATCCGAAAATCCAATGGCATGCAAACAGATCCTGAGCCATTATCGCTTTAGCCATAAAAATTCCAATCCTTGCAGGATGGTTCTGAGAGAATGCATCCGGTCTGAATTTAGAAACGAGACGGCCCAGAACAGGAGAGAATCGACGGATTTGTGGCTGAGAATGATGCAGGTCTTTGCCTTTACTTCCACTTACCCCGAAGAGTTTGAGAGACTCCTTTCCAAAGAGGAAGATGACTATAATAGAGAACTGAAGATGGCGGATGAAAGGGGGAGAGGGAGATCCAAAGGCATAGAGGGCAGATACGGGATGCTGCTGCCTGATAAATATGCAGGGAATGCTGACAGCACACACTTGTGTTTCATCAGACTCTTGCAGGACTCCATGGACCAGCTCTACATTCACAGAAACATTGAGCGGTGCAGGTGGCTGTTCTATCGTTTCACGAATGTCTTGGTAAAGAAATGTGTTGACCCGTTAATTCCAAGCATAGGAAACACTGTGGCTCTGCTGGAATTTCAGTTCATCCTGTGTTGCGCTGTCCTCCTGCACCTCTGCAAAACCATGACTCTCTGCCTTCCCAAGAGTTATATTGCCCTCTTCCATTACTGGGACTATTTATTCGCAAGAGGGGACCGATGTAAAGACGCCTTCACCTTTTCTGTCATACAAGAGTATAAGCCACAGGACACAAAGCAAGCCATAAAGGAATTTAAGGTTCACCTGAGATATTTAGCCGATGTTCTGTGTGGGTATGAAAACTTCAATGTGCTCTTGGATGCTTTCAGTGACCTTGGCTTCATCATGTCTGGGGAAGCTGAGCGCACTGTGGTGCTTTGCTTAGTGATGTTGGTGAACGCTGACCAGGTGCTTGGGTGGAAATATAAAGATCTTTTAGCCAAACATTTCCCCACCCTCCGAGAAATGCTTGCAGATCTGAAAAGGGATTACCCTTCCAAGGTGCCTGAAAGATTGATTAAGATTGTGGATCTGATGAGTGAGACTTCCAGTGTTAAAGAAGTGGTCGATGGCCTCAAGGAGCTGCTGTTTTGTCGAGATAAAGAGTTTTTAGCAGATTGTTGTTGGAGGTGGGACCCTAAAGGAACAAGGGTTGCTAAGTATGAGAACAACAAACCTGTCAGAGGTATCTATTTTGAGGTTGCGGACTTGGACAGATTTGCATATCTGAGCCAGGCAAGGAATTTCGAAGAGGCAGAAACAGATCTTGAAAAGGACATGTACATCGAAGAGAGAGAAGACCCATTAGCCAATATAGCATCGATGAGGGAGCAGAAGCAACAGCAAAAGGCTTGTGCTAAACGGAAGCTGCGGGGCCTTTTCTTGTTTGTCCACTGTTGCATTAGATGGAAAAGGATTTCCTCTTCAAAGCAAGAATCCCCGGATATGGCATCGGGAGTCTTCAAAAAAGCAGACATTGACCCAACGCAGTGTGACCTTTGTGGAGTCAAATTCATCCAAAGGCCTGCAAACTTTGCTGCTCAGACAGAACCTTCTGAAAAAGAACCCACAGAAGTGACAACACCCACGGAGGCAGACTGGGAAGAGAACATAGACAGAAATGAAATTTTTGCTGCTGGTGAAACTTTTGAAAATCACATCATCCTGGACGAACATGGAAATAATTTTGCCTCTTACCAGAGGTATTTTGAGTTTTTCAGAATTAAGGTGGAGCCATTAATCCGAAAGGGGGTGGATGTGATGGAAAGTATTGCCGATAACACGTGCATCAAAGCCCACTTTGCTTCCAATGAGCAGTCTAATCACATGCAAAGTATAATCCAAGCGGCTATTAAGAAGATTTCTGATACGGTGGAGGACATCTATAGGAGAAAGGCATGGGCTGATGGTAAGGCATTTTAGTTGTTTCAATGTTTATCATTGCAGCAGTCAGGGAATGTTTTCCTTTGCAGGGAATGATACCGAAATGTCATTCATAAAAATTATTTAGTGAATTCTGGCAGAACCCACACTATGCAGATGTGATTTTTCAACAGCAACAGTCCACTCCAGTAATGAAGTGTTGGATCTAATGCCTAGCACTTCATAAGGAACCAGCCATCATGCACATATACAGTTAAATAATGGCTTGCCCTTTCAAACAAAAGTAGCGATTTCCTGCCCACCCCCTGTCCCAAACGTCCATTGTTTCTACATTCCAATAATAATAATAATAATAATAATTTATTATTTGTACCCCACCCATCTGGCTGAGTTTCCCCAGCCACTCTGGGCAGCTCCCAATCGAGTGTTAAAAACAATACAGCATTAAATATTAAAAACTTCGCTAAACAGGACTGCCTTCAGATGTCTCTTAAAAATAGGATAGCTGCTTATTTCCTTGACGGAAGGGTGTTCCACAGGGTGGGCGCCACTACCGAGAAGGCCCTCTGTCTGGTTCCCTGTAACCTCACCTCTTGCAATGAGGGAACCGCCAGAAGGCCCTCGGTGCTGGACCTCAGTGTCTGGGCTGAACGATGGGGGTGGAGACATTCCTTCAGGTATACAGGACCGAGGCCATTTAGGGCTTTAAAGGTCTACACCAGGGGTCTGCAACCTTTAAGACAAAAAGAGCCACTTGGACCCGTTTCCGAAGAAAAAAAAAACACTGGGAGCCGCAAAACCAGTCTACGATTCTCAGGGACAGTCCATGCCGCGGTAATAATAGAATCATACAGTTGGAAGAGACCCCAAGGGCCATCCAGTCCAACCCCCTGCCAAGCAGGAAACACCATCAAAGCATTCCTGACAGATGGCTGTCAAGCCTCTGCTTAAAGACCTCCAAAGAAGGAGACTCCACCACACTCCTTGACAGCAAATCCCACTGTCGAACAGCTCTTACTGTCAGGAAGTTCTTTCTAATCTTTAGGTGGAATCTTCTTTCTTATAGTTTAAATCCATTGCTCCGTGTCCGCTTCTCTGGAGCAGCAGAAAACATTTCTCCCTCCTCTATGACATCCT
The DNA here is from genome assembly GCA_034641385.1 of Darevskia mixta. Lineage (NCBI taxonomy): Eukaryota > Metazoa > Chordata > Lepidosauria > Squamata > Lacertidae > Darevskia > Darevskia mixta. Next base: position 6,843,910 of record JAWWNH010000010.1, read on the forward strand.
TTTACATATTTGAACATGGCTATCATATCACCCCTTAACCTTCTCTTCTCCAGGCTAAACATACTCAGCTCCCTAAGCCGTTTCTCATAAGGCATCATTTCCAGGCCTTTGACCATTTTGGTTGCCCTCCTCTGGACACGTTCCAGCTTGTCATTATCCTTCTTGAACTGTGGTGCCCAGAATTGGACACAGTATTCCAGGTGAGGTCTGACCAGAGCAGAATACAGTGGTACTATTACTTCCCTTGATCTTGATGCTATACTCCTATTGATGCAGCCCAGAATTGCATTGGCTTTTTTAGCTGCTGCATCACACTGTTGACTCATGTCAAGTTTGTGGTCTACCAAGACTCCTAGATCCTTTTCACATGTACTGCTCTCAAGCCAGGTGTCACCCATCCTGTATTTGTGCCTTTCATTTTTTTTGCCCAAGTGTAGTACTTTACATTTCTCCCTGTTAAACTTAATCTTGTTTGCTTTGGTCCAGTTCTCTAATCTGTTGAGGTCATTTTGAAGTGTGATCCTGTCCTCTGGGGTATTAGCCACCCCTCCCAATTTGGTGTCATCTGCAAACTTGATCAGGATGCCCTCAAGCCCATCATCCAAGTCATTGATAAAGATGTTGAATAAGACTGGGCCCAAGACAGAACCCTGTGGCACCCCACTAGTCACTTCTCTCCAGGATGAAGAGGAGCCGTTAATGAACACCCTTTGGGTTTGGAATCTGGCATTTAACTTGTTGGAACAGAGAGATGGTAATTACTTAATTCTGAAGGAAATGGCAAGTTTTCACCTCCTCCCTTCTTGCAGAGAAACACCTTAAAATTCTTATAACAACACAAAGGAAATACCAAAATGCAAGGTTTATTGGGAACAAGGAAAGTATGATGAAATTATAAAATAATATACTAAAGCTTGTCGGAACAGAAAGAGAGTGTATTTGCCTTTTTCCTTTGAGGTGGTAATTACTTAATCTAAGGTAAACAAAGAGAGCTGAGCACCCGGAGCAAAGCTCCCTTCCCCCACAACCAAGCTAGCCTCAGCGCAGGGGAAATCTGTGTTATCTTATCTCCGATCTCTGGCTTCAGCGGCAAAGGATAGGCTCCAACTCGCTTGTTTCCAGGGCTTTTCTCTGCAAGGAGCCGAAGGGGGGGAGGGAGAGGAACTGCTTTCTTTGATCTGGGAATTAACCGGGATATAACTTTTGTGGGAGACAAGCGGGAAACGCCTTAAATTCCCCGGCCCGGCCCACGAGCCCGGAGCCGCGACAAAGGTGTGAGAGAGCCGCGGGTTGCCGACCCCTGGTCTACACCAACACTTTGAATTGTGCTCGGAAACGTACTGGGAGTTAAATGGGGTGTTACTCCTTCCCATTACACCCATGGCCCTAATTGGTTACATCTTTTTGTTTTATGTTTTAGCTGAAGAAACCATGTCCAAGTTGGCTAGCAATTTGAATTCTAATTTAGACAAAGCTTCTAATTGGCTGAAGGAAACGGAGTCCCGCCTACTAAAGGAGGAAGGTATGTTTTAAATCTTAAGTACATGCAGCTCACTATATAATGTTACATCTGTTAAAACTGAACCTTGTATTGTTTAGAGGTGAGCAGTACTGTGGCTTGTAAGAATAGTGATATACCAGTCCCATGCTGGCAGCCCATTCAGTTACTTAGCATGGAACTTGTAATTTGAGATAGTGGATTCAGTATATATGTAGCCTTATTGCTAGGTCAGGAGCTTTCCTTGACTAAATTCTTCCTTTCTTGCTCAACTGCTGAAGGGACATGTGGCCTATGACATGGCAGACCTTGCACATAAAAAGTGGGGGAAACTGGGATGTAAGCCTTCCTAGCAAAGAAAAGGGAATTCTTTAATGTTGTCTCTCACACAAACCCATGGGCCATTTCACATTACATGTGCAACGGATCTATACAGTCTTAATTGAAGACCAGTTGCCAAAGTGAGCACAGTTGAGTGCTTTCCATACCGGTAGCCATGGAGAAGAAGGAATTTCAATGGATGTGTCAGGTTCCTTTATCGGTTGTTCAATAGAAACGCCAAGCCATTTGTCTTTTAGTTCTTTTATTCAATGCCAAGCTATATACAGTGCAGAGCTCAGTCTTATCACATCTGTTCACTCACTAGCAGAATCCGGAAGTGCCTCCCTCCTGTTTTGGCGCCACCACCACAATCTTGGCAGCCTAAATTGCCTCCTCCTCCTCCTACGTACTCTATGCGCCGGACCTGACGGTCTCTCCCTCCAATCTAGCCTGCTGGGTGGTGCCAGGTCTCCCAGTCACTAATTGCTTCTCCCCTGAGGGACTGCTGGTTTCACTCGAAGATGAATCTGTAGTTAAAACAGGTGGCGGCTCTCTATAAACACTCAGAGCTGGACTGGCAGGGGCAAGCAGATCCCTGACAGGATGCATAGCCGTTTAAGTTACAGGAGATGTCCCTTGCCATTCATTATCCAGATAAACACAGTATCGTCCTGTATTTTGTGTCTTGTCAGGAGCAAAGCCCTCACGTGGTGATCTTGCTTGGTGTTGTTTTTGTTTTATTCATTCATCCCCGCTCCCCTTTTCTTATGTTGGCCATGTGGTAGCGAGCCAAGCTTCAGATTCGATGCAAATAGCTTTGGGATTGTTGCCAACGACAAAGTGAACAACAAGGCTGTGGGATCCCACAAAACTCTGCCCCCCCCCCCCCAGGATGCAGCTTAGTAAATATTCCTTTGCACATTGTTTTGTCTTTTAAATTGAACAATTCTTCCTCTTTCCTCTTTTAGAGTTTGACCATGACAAAGACTTGGACAGTGAAGTGAAATGCGAAGAGGACACTTTTGAAGAGCTGCACCCCAAGAAGCCCTCGAGAAAGATGATGAAGAGAAGAAGAAAATAATTAATAATTACTATTTTTTTTTAAGCTGAGGTTTATTCCTCCCTTGATTCGAGTTGTATTTCGTTTACATTTTATAACTTGAGTATTGAAATGTAAAAAGACAAATTAAATTGGAAGGTGAACCCTGCCAACCAAGGTTCCCCCCTCACAGTAACTTGGATAGAAGGTTAACAGTCTGCTTATAGTCATTTAGGGTTGGGTTTTTTTAAGTACTCGAAGAGGCTTAAAGTAGAATAGAGTCAATTCCACAACAGGGAAAGAATCTGGAGCAACATATTTGGCAGGGAGTCAGTCCCATGTCCCTGCTGGTACATAAAGTGGTTGGGAGAGAGGACACAATTCAACTCAGAAGTGGAGGGGTGGATGCTTAGGTTTTTTGGCTCATCTCCTAATTTCCCCTGTAACTCTCCCCTACCACCACCGGTGTCCTAGATGGATATTGGTTGCATTCAGGGGAAAACATGTCTTCCTATTTCCTGTTCCCCCATTTAAAATTGCACCTTCCCTCTGCTACCTTGCAGATGCTTGGCAAAAGTCCAGCTTTTGAAAACTCCTGCCATTTTTAGATGTATCGTTCTACCTTTTAGAACCAATGCATAAGCAATTGGGAGTGGAGGGAGAGGGAATAATCCTTCCCCTTCCGTTCTCATCTTCTTTACTTTCCATTTTTAAATATGTGCCTGCAAGCTGGGCTAGGAACATCCTCAACAACAAGAGAGGTTTTTCTGGTATTTTTTTTTTGTTTTGTTTCATAGAATTTTAACTTTTGCAGAACGTTCAGAAATACCTTATGCAAGTGAGAAGCAGCTGCGAATTTGTGAAGCTCAGCCTCGTTCTTCCTTTTCCTGGTGTCTCCTGGAAACTGCAAGGAATAATGAGAGTGCTCATTTTTCTTGCAAACTTACTTTGATACCAACTGTTCTCCTACATGTGTCAAAAAGATAATCTTTCTCTAGAGTTTCATTATGGTTTATATGCATTTTAAAGAGATTTTTTTTATACTTTTACAATTCAAAAATAAAATAAAAATACAGCATTGTACCATTTTAGAAAACAAAACAAAATAAATATTGTTTATAACTGACTCGTGCCTTTTTTTCTACAGAGGTTGTAAAATCAGTTTTAGAGAAGAGTGACCCACGAGAGGCGAATTGTTGTTTTTCAGTCGTTCAGTCGTGTCCGACTCTTCGTGACCCCATGGACCAGAGCACGCCAGGCACGCCTATCCTTCACTGCCTCTCGCAGTTTGGCCAAACTCATGTTAGTAGCTTCGAGAACACTGTCCAACCATCTCATCCTCTGCCGTCCCCTTCTCCTTGTGCCCTCAATCTTTCCCAACATCAGGGTCTTTTCTAGGGAGTCTTCTCATGAGGTGGCCAAAGTACTGGAGCCTCAACTTCAGGATCTGTCCTTCTAATGAGCACTCAGGGCTGATTTCTTTAATAATGGATAGGTTTGATCTTCTTGCAGTCCATGGGGGACTCTCAAGAGTCTCCTCCAGCAGCATAATTCAAAAGCATCAATTCTTTGGCGATCAGCCTTCTTTATGGTCCAGCTCTCACTTCCGTACATCACCACTGGGAAAACCATAGCTTTAACTATACGGACCTTTGTTGGCAAGGTGATGTATTTGCTTTTTAAGATGCTGTCTAGGTTTGTCATTGCTTTTCTCCCAAGAAGCAGGCGTCTTCTAATTTCGTGACTGCTGTCACCATCTGAAGTGATCATGGAACCCAAGAAAGTGAAATACTTGCATGCTTTTTCCAAAGTGCTTGTGTGAATTGAATGCGTACTGTCGAAAAGGGGTGGGTGGCTTGAAGTACAATTGTGAGGATTTCTGACTCCCAACTTGGAAACAACAGCATTGCTTTTCGCCCCCTTCCCAGTTATTCTGCTGAAATGAAGGAAGTGTGCCGGGGTAGGGGCATAAAGAACAGGTGCTGTTGTGGAAACACGTAAGTTCGATTGAATTCTGATTTTTTTTTAAAAACAAAAAACAAAAAAACCTTTTTCCTGATCTCAGAATTATTTGATTCTAATGGTATGTTTGGCTTGGCTCAGGTTGGTGGATATCAGGGGTCCTAGTAAAAAAAAAACAAGCTTGAAGTCTGTCCATCCCTGACATCTATTACAAGGGGGAAAATATTCTCCCCAATTTAATTATTCCAAGAGATCAGTAGAGGTCAGTGCAAGCTTCCTTTGAGGGAATTTTGTCTGCTGTTAGTACTCTTCGCACTGAGCAGCTCTTGTCAACAATCACCTTCCATCTACCTGCTTGGCAGGGGGTTGGACTGGATGGCCCTTGTGGTCTCTTCCAACTCTATGATTCTATGATCTAAGGAACCCAAAACATAGTTTGGGGGCCACTGGGGTTGAGGATGTGCATGCAATAATGCCAGTTTCAAATAATTTTTTAAGCAACACTCTTTTAAAATAATAATAATAATAATAATAATTTATTTGTACCCCGCCCATCTGGCCGGGTCCCCCCAGCCACTCTGGGCGGCTTCCAACAAACATTAAAATACATCAAAATGTCACAGATTAAAAACTTCCCTAAACAGGGCTGCCTTCAGGTATTTTCTAAATGTCCTGTAGTTGTTTATCTCTTTGACCTCTGATGGGAGGGCATTCCACAGGGCGGGCGCCACTACCGAGAAGGCCCTCTGCCTGGTTCCCTGTAGCTTTGCTTCTCACAGTGAGGGAACCGCCAGAAGGCCCTCGGCGCTGGATCTCAGTGTCCGGGCTGAACGGTGGGGGTGGAGAGGCTCCTTCAGGTATACTGGGCTGAGGCCATTTAGGGCTTTAAAGGTCAGCACCAACACTTTGAATTGTGCTCGGAATGTAATGGGAACCAATGTCGATCTCTCAGGACCGGTGTTATGTGGTCCCGGCGGCCACTCCCAGTCACCAGTCTAGCTGCCGCATTCTGGATTAATTGCAGTTTCCGGGTCACCTCCTGTAGCGATTACACCGGGTCCCCAGACGTCTCACGGTCCATTGCCACTACACAACAGTTTGCTGCCACCACCCAGGTTTCCTCCCTCCCTGGGAAAGTACTAACACAGACAGGGTTTTGAACAACTGAACAAGTTTTTATTTGGTAACTCGACAACTCTCAGTATTTAAACACATTGGTATGCAGTTCCCACTTTTCTAACCTGTCCTCAACCTATCCCCCCCCCCCCCCGGCTCCAATCCTCCCTGCCAACCCTCACAACCAACAACCTCCTTGTTCCACCCGGCTCCTCCCTCCAACTGCCCATTCTTAACCGACTCCTCCTGAACTGCCCTTCAGCTCCACCCCTGACTCCTCATTGGTTAGCCTATTTAACCCTTCTCCTCCCTCCTGCACAGTCCTCTCTTCCCCCAGGAATGGATGAACACTACACCTCCAAAGGTAGCCCCACATAGAGCACATCGCAGTAGTCCAAGCGGGAGATAACTAGAGCATGCACCACTCTGGCGAGACAGTCTGCGGACAGGTAGGGTCTCAGCCTGCGTACCAGATGGAGCTGGTAGACAGCCGCCCTGGACACAGAATTAACCTGCGCCTCCATGGACAGCCGTGAGTCCAAAATGGCTCCCAGGCTGCGCACCTGGTCCTTCAGGAGCACAATTACCCCGTTCAGGACTAGGGAATCCCCCACACCCACCCGCCCCCTGTCCCCCCAAAACAGTACTTCTGTCTTGTCAGGATTCAACCTCAATCTGTTAGCCGCCATCCATCCTCCAACCACCTCCAGGCACTCACACAGGACCTTCACCGCCTTCACTGGTTCTGATTTGAAAGAGAGGTAGAGCTGGGTATCATCCGCATACTGATGAACACCCAGTCCAAACCCCCTGATGATCTCTCCCAGCGGCTGCATATAGAATGTTAAAAAGCATGGGGGAGAGGATGGAACCCTGAGGCACCCCACAAGTGAGAGTGATTGATTACAACAATCACTTCATCTGCAAATAACACTATTCTTCCTCAACAGCTTTGTATTATGATACGTGTGTGTGTTTGTGTGTGTGTGTGTTGTGGAGGGGTAGAGGGGTAGAAATGATATGTTTTAGAATTTTAATATGAAAGCTGCCTTTGGCAGAGTATCATTTGGAAAGGTGGTTTATTATAAAGGTTTTATAAATCAGTAAAATACTTAACTGCTTCAAATGTCAAAACCAGGTCCTGGAAACTAATCAGAAACCAGGACAGACCACATAAAACAAGCATGGCAGTATTAACCACCAGCCCCCTGGCTACAGCTTTGAGCAGAAACTGCAGTTTAAGCTTCTTTTTTTAAGAGCAGCCACGAGTTAGTCCATTCAGAGGTCATTATGGCATGACTGGCAAGGCTGTTTGGCCGGGGGGGGGGGGGAGCAGCACTTGCTACTGCAGCCTCTTCCACATTTAGCAGAAGCATCAGATTAACCTCATCAGAAGCTCAGCAATGAGCTGGTTTACGTGCAACGCAAGCCAAACCATGACTAAACGCAAATGTGTGGGTTCCTAGAGAGGAGGTTGTGGCACCCAGTTCTCCTTTTATTGTGTTGCTCAGAGTGAAGCCATGATTTGGCATGGCATGCCATCCAGACCCAGGCTTGTGGTCTTTCTCCTTCAGACCAACAGAAACTCTTAAGCCCAAAACCAAACCACAAGCCCAGGGTTGGGTGGCATGGTAAGCCAGGACTGGAGGGAGGAACTCAGGGCCACATTGTTTTCTAAGTAACCTGCTGGGGGCTGCATGCCAGTGGGGGGGGGGTCAGAGACAAAAGTGGGTGGAGCAATAATGTTAATTTTGCCTTTGCACAGTATGCTAGTTTCTGCACATATTATGTGTGCAAGCTCTCAACGTGTTAAGTATCACGACCAGTGTGTATGCATGAAAGCGGAAAAACTTGAATGGGCAGGCATGTCTCTGTCTTTTTGGCTGGAGAAGCTTTGCTTGTACTTCATTAACAAAACGACACCAAACTAGCACGACACTTGGGCAGCAGTTTGCAATCAAATCAGACAGGATTGGAATCTGGGGTGGCACAAAACGTCGGGTTTGAAGCACAAAACGAACTCAAAACTTTGGCAACTGTTTAGAGTCAATCGGACAAGATTCATTTTTTTTTTTTTTTGCATTAACTTGTGACCCCAATTTTCTGTGTCAATTACTCGGTTGGGGGGCAGCACAAAATGCGGGGTTCGCAGCACGAAACGGCATGAAACTAGCAGTAAAGTTTGGCATCAGTTTGGGGGGGTCTAGAATTTTGTAGTCACACGTTAATGACGCTCTTTGAGTGTTTCCCTTCTAGAAGGAGAAACTCTGCCATTTGCACAACAGGATACTATGCTTTCATACATAGGTTTTTGAAAATAGTTTTAGGATCTACATCAAGTGTAAGCACTAGTTAGCGAATACAGTTTGCTTTTGTTTCAGCACAGGTGCTGATTTCTCCTGAATCGGTTAATGAAGTATTTTAAATCAGAAACCTAGAGTTGATTAAAGAGTTTTTATTTCAGTGAGCTCACCAACAGCCCACTGCCCTGTCTAGCACTACTTAACACTGGAAAGAGTGCGTTTTTTCTCTGGCTCCTCCCTTTAAAATAAAATATAAAAAACCTCTACAGATTGGGTGTTCCAAGTGTCCAGATTTAGTACTCCAGTGTCATGGTGGCAGTCATGAGTTACATACATTGCCTTGCAGCCTATATCCCACCTTACAAGGTGTGAGGGCTTATTTTATTACAGCTACTAAGAAGCCATTTCTTCTTACACAAACATGCAGCATTGCAGCAAGCACATTCATCTGTGATTAAAACCAACTATGTGGGTGGGTGGTTGTGGAGGAGAGCTCAGTATCATCTCTCGTCTCTCATTTTAACCAGCCAGCTTTATTCTTAAGGAAGAAAACAAATCTCTCTCGCTAGCGGATGGAGGAGGGAGTTCAGAATCTATTATGTCATCATTCCTGGTCTTTTGTTGCTGCTCCTGCAAGGGGGTGTGTGCACTTATGACAAATTAGGAGCACAAAAGGATGAATTTTAAAAACCCAACTGCACAATGAAAGAAAGACTCGGTTTTATCTGAAGTTTATTGAGCGGCTTTCCTGTGTAGAGCATAAACCATATTATCACATGAAATGAAATAGAGGTCTGCGCTCAGAAGCAGGTCAGTGCTAAATGTGCGTAGGATCGCACCTCTCAGTGCTTCATCTCTATGCTGTCAAAATCCCCACATTTGCTGTTCAATATGCTGTTAAGGGATGCGGGTGGCGCTGTGGGTTAAACCACAGAGCCTAGGGCTTGCCGATCAGAAGGTCGGCGGTTCGAATCCCCGCGATGGAGTGAGCTCCCATTGCTCGGTCCCTGCTCCTGCCAACCTAGCAGTTCGAAAGCATGAAGTAGGTTACAAGTAGATAAATAGGTACCACTGCAGCGGGAAGGTAAACAGCGTTTCCGTGCGCTGCTCTGGTTCGCCGGAAGTGGCTTTGTCATGCTAGCCACATGACCTGGAAGCTGTACGCCGGCTCCCTCGGCCAATAATGCGATATGAGCGCCGCAACCCCAGAGTCGGTCACGACTGGACCTAATGGTCAGGGGTCCCTTTACCTTTACCTGTGCTGTTAAGTACACATTTGAACCCTAACTGAATAAAGAAAGATGGCCATGGGCCACAATATCCTGCGCATGTGGTCCACCTGAAGTGTGAAAAACTCTCTGTATTTGGGTCATTTGATCCTTCAGCAAGCCCTTAGTTTCAGTGGCTTTGGTCAAAGCAGCCCTGTGGTTCAAAGAAATACCACAGGCTTTACTGGCAATCTTGACAGTCATGATCCCTTGAATTCTTAGTGGGAAATGGTGGCTCTTGACAGTCAAATAAGGTCCATCGTAGGGTCGACTGCGAGGCAAAGAACAAGGTGGCATCTCTCTCTTGCCCGTCTCCCACTGAGCATACAGAAGCTGACAGGACTGGCTCTTGAATCTTGCTGCTAGGACTGAGGGCAGCAGGCAAGGTTAGGGGGCTCAGGGTAGTCCCCCCCACATGTACCTTGCTACCTGCTAACTATTGTATATCTAGGTCTTTTTAAAGCAACATTTTGCCGATGAAAATAGGGATGTCCTATTCACAGAATCATAGAGTTGGAAGAGACCACAAGGGCCATCCAGTCCAACCCCCTGCCAAGCAGGAAACACCATCAAAGCATTCCTGACAGGTGGCTGTCAAGCCTCTGCTTAAAGACCTCCAAAGAAGGAGACTCCACCACACTCCTTGGCAGCAAATTCCACTGTCGAGCAGCTCTTACTGTCAGGAAGTTCTTCCTAATGTTTAGGTGGAATCTTCTTTCTTGTAGTTTGAATCCATTGCTCCGTGTCCTCTTCTCAGGAGCAGCAGAAAACAACTTTTCTCCCTCCTCTATATGACATCCTTTTATATATTTGAACATGGCTATCATATTCCACCATAATAAAATAATAATTTTATTATTTATACCACGCCCATCTGACTGGGTTGCCCCAGCCCCTCTGGGCAGCTTCCAACACATATAAAAACGTAATATAACATTAAATTATTTTTTTAAAGCTTCCCACTACAGGGCTGCCTTCAGATCTCGTCTAAAGGTTGTATAGTTACTTATCTCCTTGACTCAGGTGTCGCATAGCTCCATACCCTCCAACATTTCTCCAACGAAAATAGCAAAATCCTAAGGGAAAGCGGGACATTCTGGGGTCAGATCAGAAACCGGGACAGCTTGTGTAATTCCGGAACTTTCCCATGGAAAATAGGGACACTTGGAGGGTCTGCAAACACAGCCTCAAGCAGCTGCCTCTCTTAGCTCAAGGCTGAGCAACGTTTTCTTAAACTCGAGGGCCACATACATTCAGGAGTGATCCGCCATGGGCCTCATGGTGACTGTGGGCAAGGCCAAAGCCAAGAGTGTGTGGAGCCACCCCTGGCTCCCTCTCTTGTTCTCTCCACCCAGAGGGCTGTTGGAAAAGGGATTGATTGCTCTTGGACCGGGCTGCCGGTTTGCAGATGGCCTGCTATGGGCCATCAGCTGTGACAAATGTCATTTTAAGGTCAGGTGACATTCTTAATAGGATGACCTGAGAAGAAAACGTCCGCCATCCACTTTTAACTACTACAAAGCTTCTCTGCCCCCATTTAAGCCAGTGGCGAAAACAGGCCTCTCTCTCTCTCTCTCTTTCTCTCCCCCCCCCCCAAATTCATGGGTCCTGAATAAAATGGGGGAAGTGAGTGCGACAAAATGGTTGCAAATACCGCCACATGTCTACAGAAACCCAAATTCGGACTTCTTAAACCAGCAGGGAAGAAAGTGCTTCATGATCTCTGACGGCCTTCCTGTGGAGCCACCATTTCAGTTCTGTAGCTAAGAAACGGGCCGATTTCTCTGTGTGACTTCGAACGGCCAGAGATGTTTGAACAAGCTAGCCAGCACCGTTTCGTTTGAAAGCTTTGCGGAGGGAGACCCTTTCATGAGCCTTTTTCAAAGGAAGAAAAATCTATGGTTGTGCTGTACTTGTGCGCGTAGGGAATCCTGCAGAGCCTTATCTAAAAGGCTTCTTTTTTCCTAAACATAATGCTTCTTGACAAATTTGTTGTCGATTTTAATCCTCTTCAGCCTCTCCCCTCCTTCTGAATGCGACTTGTATTAATGGAAAAGACAGATGACTAGAGTTATCTTGACTCCCTGTTTTTCGCTGAAACTAGGACTTGAGGAAGACTATCCACAGGGCATTGTAGATGATGCAGATAAGTTGCCATGGTAGCAAAGGAAGAGTCCCCAGGCTCCTGGCCTAATGACGAATTCTCCATGGCATGGGGGAAGGGGGGGGCTATTCCTAATAAGCAGAGAGGGATTAGAAATGGGTTTCCTAAGTCTGTGCAGATAAACTTTCCTTCTGCAATTCTTTTGGCAACAGCACTCAAAACACTGATTTTGTACTGGTGGTGCTTTAGGGTTTTTCATTTGTTTGTTTGTTTGTTTTGTTTTAAGGAAGGGAAAACGCCTCTTAAAACTGGGTACTTTGGTTTTGTGGTGTCCTTTTCAGAACATACAAGGGACCCAGGTGGCGCTGTGGGTTAAACCACAGAGCCTAGGGCTTGCCGATCAGAAGGTCGGTGGTTCAAATCCCTGCGATGGGGTGAGCTCCCGTTGCTCGGTCCCAGCTCCTGCCAACCTAGCAGTTCGAAAGCACGTCAAAGTGCAAGTAGATAAATAGGTACCGCTCTGGCGGGAAGGTAAACGGCGTTTCCGTGTGCTGCTCTGGTTCACCAGAAGCAGCTTTGTCATGCTGGCCACATGACCCGGAAGCTGTACGCTGGCTCTCAGCCCATAAAGCGAGATGAGCACCGCAACCCCAGAGCCGGACACGACTGGACCTAATGGTCAGGGATCCCTTTACCTTTACCTTTTCAGAACATCCAGCACTTTCTCTCCACCAGTCTAAAGGAAGATCTGTGTCCATTGGTACCTATTGAATGTAAGATGAATTTAAGTACAGTAGTTTGCTGGCTTGCTTTTAGCCAAGTTCTTGAAAAATCCAACCAAAAAACATTACACAGCCCCACTTCATTGACTTTAAAAAGACCATTTAGCAATTTTTTTCTTAACAAAATAGTAAATGAAATTAGCAAAAATGGTGTATGGTTCCCCCCCCCCCATGTCATTTGTTTATCACAAAAATAGCATAATAAATGTGGGGAAATATCTATAACATATGTTTCATTATTAGTGGTCAATGTACAAGTTCTTGGTTCATGAATTGGTTTAAACAATTAGGAAGAAAAAAGGGGGGAGGGGGGAATGGTGAGTGGGGTGGGGTAGGGTGGTTATGCTTCTATTCTACTTACGTAGTCTGTGTGTGGGGTTTTTTGTGTGTCAACGTTACTTGTATTGATTCTCTTACTATTCACTTGTTGTATTTCCTTGGTGGTGAGAGAGGTTGGGGGTGGGTTAGGGTGTGGTTGGTTGTCTTTAGTTGGCTGTAGTGAGAATTGGTTTTGTGTGTGAGCAGGGTGTGAGTGTTTATTTTTGAATCAGGTTAGCCATATTGATTCGTATCATAGCTGTCAACTTTCGGATTTGAAAATAAGGGATTTTTCCAAACTTTCGGATTTGAAAATAAGGGATGCCACGAGGGCGGTGCAATGGCACCTAGTAGCCTCGCCACCCTGCGCTCCAGAGGCTGCGCGCGAATGGGTGAGCGAAAGAGCGAGCGCGTAGACGGCAGGCAGGCTGTCTGTCTGGTTGGGCGTGAGGGTCTGGCTGCACAAGGCATGCAAGCTCCGCCCCCAGTCGGTCTCAGACTCCTTATTGGCAGCCGAGCAATGCAGCTGAGGAGCCTCCCTGGCCGGCAGGGAGGGAGAGGAGCTGCTTCCTTTGAAATCCTGGAAATTTAAGGGATATCAACAATCTGGGATAGCAGCAGGAAACGGCATTGGAATAAGGGAGTTTCCCACAACAAAAGGGAGGGTTGCCAGCTATGATTCGTATGCTGGTGAGTTCTGGCACATATTTTTCTTGAAAAGAAAGTAGTGGGGATAATTTTTTTTTTGTCAGGATTTTTTTTTTGGGGGGGGGGGGTCAGGGACTGAGAGAGTTAAAGCCCTCACCTCCATTCTCTATGATCAGACTTCCTCTCATCTTTTTTAAAAACTGCATGTTTATTGCATTCAAGCAATTCCCATGACACTTCTAGTTTGGTCTTAGTGGTAAAACAGCCTGAATGCAAATTTGAGTCCTCTGCCCTTTTCTACATATTCATATATCAATATGACTGATGAGCAATAACATAATAATGGAGAATTTGTGCCACTTTGTGATTGCTTCCCTCCCCCACTCCCAAAATTGATATGTTTTAAAAAAATGCACGATGCTCCAAATTTCTGGATTTGTTTGCCATGTCAGAATGACGCCGGCAATAGTTTTCAATGCAGTATAATTTTCTGTACAATAAGACAAATTGCTCTTTGTTATATAATGTGCACAGCAAATTAACATTGTTTTGACCTTTTTTTCTCTTCCCCAAGCGCATGAGTGAATACAGCCCTAAAGAGTTATTTGGGGGCACTGGCAATATCAGTTCTTCTTATTTTCTAACAAGGGCCCCCTTCTCTGTAGATAATAAAACAGATTTATTACAGAAATTTGGTGGCGGGGCCTGCGCACTCTGGTGAAATGAATCCTAATGCTCCGCATTGAAATGGACTCAAGCAGCAACAACCCACATGTTCTCAGTTTATGTGCCCGAGGCCGAGAGAGACCTGAGAAGGCTGCTGCGTGACTCCCTCGTTTTTTGGGGGGATAACGTTGCGCATCAAAGAGGATGCCCTTTAGAAATGTACATCTGCAGGATTTATTTTCCCTGGGGTGTGCCTAAATTTGGAAAAGAGGTTAATGTGGACTCGTGTGTGCTGAAGTAAACACCATGTAATCCCTTCAGTTTTATCGTGCGTCTCCCCACCCCCCCCACCCCCACGGAAATGAGAGTTGGCACTTTTAACTCTTCACTAGTTAAGGATTAATCCATGCTTTTTGCACATCCGTGAGAGTCCTTTTCTCACCCCTCACAGAGCATTTTTGTTCTATATTTATATAAATAATAAATATTCCCTCCTTATATGTTAGGGATTTAAAATTGTTTATTAAGGAGCTGCAGCAACACTCCCTGAACCTGGAGGCGAATGGAACAGCAGCCACATCGCCTGGACCAAAGGCAGCCAGACAAATGTAAATCGAGGCATTTCATTATTTAGCAAGAAAAAAATTGACCTTTGGCTTAAACGGTGGAAGAAGAGAGGGATCGTTTCTATGGTGGCAAACCAAAGAAGTATACTTGGAAGTGATTGGCCGAGGTGGGAATTCAACCGCATAGCAGGTAGCTTGTGGGATTGAAGACAAGATACGGATTCTACTAATCGCTGTCTTGTTCCCCATGAGTCTTGTCAACTCTTTTTCCTTGGCTTATGCAAATCAATGAAATTTCTCTTCAGTATCTAATTGGTGAGAGGCCCTTGAATGAGTATTGCCCTTCTTTGGGGTTTAATGCATGTATTATTATTATTATTATTATTATTATTATTATTATTATTATTATTATTATTATTATTATTATCTTTTGAAACTGACCGTTCCTCATTTTCTGTCCACCTGACATAAAATGAGTTCCCCACAGGCTCCCCATTCCTGGACTAGTTACTAGTACAGTGGTACCTCGGGTTACATACGCTTCAGGTTACACACTCTGCTAACCCAGAAATATTACCTTGGGTTAAGAACTTTGCTTCAGGATGAGAACAGAAATCGTGTTCTGGAGGTGCAGCGGCAGCGGGAGGCCCCATTAGCTAAAGTGATGCTTCAGGTTAAGAACAGTTTCAGGTTAAGAACGGACCTCCGGAAACAATTAAGTACGTAATCAGAGGTACCACTGTAATACTATATATATTAGTAAAGATTATGCAGAGCTGCTAATTGTATAAAGAGGTGGCACAATCTTCAGTGTTTTCTGTTACCTGTCATTGTTTAATGTTGTTTCCTGTTTCTTTGTTGTTGTTCAGTCGTTCAGTTGTGTCCGACTCTTCGTGACCCCATGGACCAGAGCACGCCAGGCACGCCTATCCTTCACTGCCTCTCGCAGTTTGGCCAAACTCATGTTAGTAGCTTCCAGAACACTGTCCAACCATCTCATCCTCTGCCGCCCCCTTCTCCTTGTGCCCTCAACCTTTCCCAACATCAGGGTCTTTTCTAGGGAGTCTTCTCTTCTCATGAGGTGGCCAAAGTACTGGAGCCTCAACTTCAGGATCTGTCCTGTTTTTTTAGGTGTTTACTATATGCACACAAGTTTGTGCCTTGTTCAAGAGTACAAACTTGCCCATGGATTTATTTCTCTAGACAGAAGTCTTGCGCAGTCCCTTTTCTCTGCTGGTGTCTCGTGGGGTCAGGGTGGAGTTCCTTATGTAACCTTCTTTTGTACCCATCACCTGCGCATAACATCTTGCTTGCTTGCTTTTCCTCCCAGCCGCTTGCTTGTGGCTAGGCATCCAGAAGTTATTTTGCTGACATCTGTGTCAGCACAAACCAAGCCAGGAATCAGGCAGGTGAGAATGCAGCCTAGGGACTTTGCCTGTGAGAGGATAAATACATTTCTTCTACATTCTTCTTCCCCAAAGAGGCATTTCCTGAGTTTCTTTTTTGCCCTCCTGCAGGTGAGATTACTTTAACACCTAACTACCTCCTGCAGTTAAAAGGCAAACCTGAGGCAATGATGGATTAATTAGGCTGTTTTCCTAATTCCTCATGGCATGAGATAATTCTTCTCCCCCATCCACCTACCAGAACTGGATGCCTGTGCTAAATACCTGGCAAAGGTAGCTAGCTTAAACCCACCTAGGCTGGGAATTTTGCCTATTCCTATTAACCATCCTTAGCATTTGAAATGGGACGCGGGTGGTGCTGTGAGTTAAACCACAGAGCCTAGGGCTTGCCGATCAGAAGGTCAGCGGTTCGAATCCCCGAGACGGGGTGAGCTCCCGTTGCTCCTGTCAACCTAGCAGTTCGAAAGCACGTCAAAGTGCAAGTAGATAAATAGGTACCGCTGCAGCGGGAAGGTAAACGGCATTTCCGTCTGCTGCTCTGGTTTGCCAGAAGCGGCTTTGTCATGCTGGCCACATGACCTGGAAGCTGTACGCCAGCTCCCTCGGCCAATAATGCGAGATGAACGCGCAACCCCAGAGTCGGTCACGACTGGACCTAATGGTCAGGGGTCCCTTTACCTTTTTTTAGCATTCGAAATAGGTTGTACATGTGAAAATGCTTTAAAACCGTAAAGTACTCGCAAGGCATGATTTCAGTCATCTTTAAAGTGACCCTTTAAGGTTGGCCTGTTTTATTCCCATGTTTTGGGTAAGGAACAGAGCCCTAAGGCAGGTATTTGGTACCTGGGAGGCCTACGGACAGCACCTGATCTAGGTTGGTTTTGGCAGTTCCCACGCACAGGGAGCCAAGCCGAGGGGGCGCAAAATTGAGAAGATCCACAATTGAGAAGATTCATTTGGGGGCGCCAAATTTTGGGCTTGCCATATTATGAGAGGTTTCCAAAATTTGCCCCTGCTACAGTAGCTGGTGGATAGCATTGCCCATTCTCCCTGAGTTCAGCCCGGACACTGAGGTCCGGCGCCGAGGGCCTTCTGGCTGTTCCCTCACTGCGAGAATCAAAGTTACAGGGAACCAGGCAGAGGGCCTTCTCGGTAGTGGCACCCGCCCTGTGGAATGCCCTCCCATCAGAGGTCAAAGCGATAAACAGCTACATGACCTTTAGAAAATACTTGAAGGCAGCCCTGTATAGGAAAGTTTTTAATCTGTGATATTTTAATGTATTTTGATATTTGTTGGAAGCCGCCCAGAGTGGCTGGGGAGACCCGGCCAGATGGGCGGGGTACAAATAATAAATTATTATTATTATTATTATTATTATTATTATTAGTCGCACTGGCTTTGGCTGATAGGCACTAAACTACAACAGAATTAAGGGCCACAGATTCCTGATCAAAGGGCACCAAGCGGAGGCTGGCGGAGGTCAGATATGAAGGGGTTGGTTCCACACACTTCTTCAGAGTGTACATAATACCTGCACTCAATAATAACAGATAACCCAGACAGACAACCTCTTGCCTTCCAGTGTTCCCTGTTCTTTCTTTTGAAGGATCTGGTTTCTGGGAAGTTTCTGGGAGAATATATCACCATTATTCTGCACCTTGTGGAAGCACCGAGTTAATTCCACTTTCAGCAAATTGCAGGAGAACAGTGCCTAGGCCAGGCATAGGTCAAACTCGGCCCTCCAGATATTTTGGGACTACGTTTGCCTATGCCTGGCCTAGACAATTCAAAAATGCCTTACTGTGGAAAGCACTAGATACTTTGTGGTTCATAGCTGTCTCTTAGCTACACTAGCTCTGCCCTGAAAGTCACATTGAGCATTATTATTATGGAGCCCTGTTTCTTACTTTCAACTTGATTTAGCCGGCAGCGATCTCCCCAAGCAAATAAAATACTGAGTTTGTTAATTCTCAGTTTTACTGAAGGTAAGTGAGACAAAACGAGAATTGGTCTAGCAGATTGCATGCCAAGGAGAAGCAAGCATTCATTTGTGTGTGTGATTAAACCAACTGAATCCTGTTCATTTTAAATACGCTGCATAAGAGTCTGTGCTGTAATAGCATTTCGTGATGTTTGCAGGCTAATAGTATTTTCAAGGGCATCAATAACTCTGAAAAACAATATCTCCCATGAGATGTTTGATCATCTACCTCAGAGCAGTAAGTAAACAGATATGCAGCAATTAAATGTGTACATAGCCTCACCTGTATGCAGTCTGTAAGCCCTACAAATACATTTTATTGTTTCAACATCAATGGGACAGCTGCATGGCTCCTAAAAATCCAGTTTTGTGTCAAGTTGACTGAAATTTCTTACCCTTCAGGAGAAAATGCTTCTAGAGAGACCCCAAATGCCATGATATTCTTTAATGAAACTGAGAATTGTCTGTGTATACCATTGCATTATAAATAATAAATCTTACTGAGAGTTTGTTACTTGGTTTATATAAATAAAACATGGGTAAACAGCTTTTTCCACTAAGTTAGTAGTGCAGCGGCTGTCATCTGAGCTTTGGTTATCTGAGACTCCTAGTTGCCCAAAACTCAGTGTGCCCTCTATGTCATTGTAACTCTGTAGATAATGCTCTCCTTAATTTTATTAGGATAGCTATAAATAGATCTTTGTGCAGGCGTGGCATACTTTGTGCATCCAAGGTGGTGAGGGCAAGCAACACGGGAGGGACTAGCAGCTTTGATGCCCTTTTTGAGTGCTTAGATGCATCTGGCTATACACTGTCAGAATCAACATACTCATGTCTGGGTATCGATTTGGATTCAAGTCTCTCAATCCAAAACAAAGGGTTGTATCCAAAGTTAGTTCTACCCAGCGTAGACCTATGGGCGTTACTAACTTAGGTCCATTAATTTCAATGGGTTTACTCTGATTAGAACTCAGTTGGAGGCAACTCACTCTACATCACGCTGGTTCTCCTGTGAGTCAAAAAGACAATTCTTACATACTTCAGGGGGAGTTTTTATTTTCTGAATATTTTGGTAGTGTCTGACCCATTCAGACAAAGAAGCTTTTAGTGTGTTGATTCTTCCAAGCAGGCCACAAAATTTTCAGCAGCTGCAGCAGCTATTCCTTCTTTTTCACAACTACTAATGCTGCAGAAGGGACCCAGGTGGCGCTGTGGGTTAAAGGGCTTGCTGATCAGAAGGTCGCCGGTTCGAATCCCCGCAACGGGGTGAGCTCCCGTTCCTCGGTCCCAGCTCCTGCCAACCTAGCAGTTCGAAAGCATGTCAAAGTGCAAGTAGATAAATAGGTACCGTTCCGGCGGGAAGGTAAACGGCGTTTCCGTGCGCTGCTCTGGTTCACCAGAAGCGGCTTTGTCATGCTGGCCACATGACCCGGAAGCTAAACGCTGTCTCCCTCGGTCAATAAAGCGAGATGAGCACCGCAACCCCAGAGTCGGACATGACTGGACCTAATGGTCAGGGGTCCTTTTACCTTTAATGGTGCAGAACGCCCAATTTCTTTTGCATCCGGCTACCCTAATCCTTCAGTCTGCTCAGAATAATCATTACAAATCATAAAATAAAAACCAATGATAAATGGGGGGGGGATATCCACCAGGTCAAATTAGGAATTTGCTTTTTGAACTTAATTGTTTCTGTTGCCTGTCAAAAGGCAGGCAGTAAAGGAGCCAGGCGCTTCTTCCTAGGCAACTTGTTCCACAATCAGGGTGCATAAGTTCAGAAGACCCTCCCTTGGCATGTGAACACGGGCATTTTTAGTTCTGCACAACTCTGGTTAGCTTCAATAGCTCGTAATTGTGCTTCCATGTACAGGAGCACTCTCTCTGATTACCGGATGCTGAGGGAAACACAGGTGGGTTTGTCATCTTGCTGATGGATCTTTATTTATTTATTATTATTTTATTCATTAAAGTTCTATACCGCCCTTCCTCCGAGGATCGCAGGGCAGTTTACAATATAAACACACAGGAATACATGCCATAGTAATGAGAGCAGCACTATACAGAATGCATTGCAATACAGTGGTACCTCTGGTTAAGTACTTAATTCGTTCCGGAGGTCCGTTCTTAACCTGAAACTGTTCTTAACCTGAAGCACCACTTTAGCTAATGGGGCCTCCCGCTACTGCTGCGCCGCCAGAGCACAATTTCTGTTCTTATCCTGAAGCAAAGTTCTTAACCTGAAGCATTATTTCTGGGTTAGCGGAGTTCTTAACTTGAAGTGTATGTAACCTGAAGCGTATGTAACCTGAGGTACCACTGTAATCCTGCCTGCAAGTTACAAGAGAGAGCATTGGCTACAAAGGCCTCTGGTTTGAACCACTTTTGATTCACTTCTCCCTACTTCATTTACTTCATTAATAAGTGGAAGATATTTTGTCTGGATTTGATAAGCTCAGTACCAGCCTGTCTTTTTTTACTCGTATATAGACAATGTTGCAAAAATAAAATAAAATGATTAATTCATCAGGACAGGGTAAAAACAGTGTTTTGGGGAGCTTTAATTAAAAGGCATAGCACTCAACCAATGCAAATTATTATAATTGTGATTTGCAGCGTATTGTGAGGTGTTGTTCTTCATGAGGTACATATCTCTCAGTGTGCAGCCTAAAGATAGGGGTCAACACAGTGGCCGTAATTGCAGCTCAACACAAATCACACATAATAAAGTCTATGGTGCAAAAGAGCACAGAATGCCAGGCAGTCATAATTTCTACTCATTTTACTTTTGACATGCAATTGGGAGATGACACATTTGCCATTAAAAAATAATAATGTATCTATTGAGAATTCTCCAGCTTCTGCCACAGTTGATTTAAAAGCGACCACCTACCAGGATACTCCCTGCTACACTTTGGTTTCTAATTATCTTGTGCTCCTGTGGATTAATTAGTTTAAAACTTGTGGCAGTGTCAGGGACTAAATCTTTAACCTTCCCAAATGATTGTATTTCAAAGTTGTCAGATATTCTACAAGTGGGACCTGCAACAAAAAGTTCTAGTGCAGAGTCTCTACCGGTTCAGGGTTCCAGCTGCCCATGCCTTCTTTCCATTGCACCCCCTTCTCCCCAGATTTCCATCCCTGACCCCCCCGCCCCCCCAAAAGAGAGAGTCAGCCACTATTCTGTGACAGCTGAGGATGCTTGGTCCTCATTGGGCTGTTTTTTCCATCTCCAACGTTTTGCTTTTCCCTAAAATATTTTGTATTTCTGCAAACCTAGGACTCCTACCCCCAGCCTGCCGATACCTTCCTCTTGTGTTGGTGTTATTTGAATTACAAAGGTATCTGCATTTGGAGACCGAAGTTTGCTCTTGGTATATAGGATCTCAGTCTAATCGATGATGTAATTATTAGAGGGTCTAAGACGTAAAGGTAAAGGGGACCCCTGACCATTAGGTCCAGTGGTGACTGACTCTGGGGTTGCGGTGCTCATCTCGCATTATTGGCCGAGGGAGCTGGTGTACAGCTTCCAGGTCATGTGGCCAGCATGACTAAGCTGCTTCAGAGCAGCACACGGAAACGCCGTTTACCTTCCCGCCGGAGTGGTACCTATTTATCTACTTGCACTTTGACGTGCTTTCGAACTGCTAGGTTGGCAGGAGCAGGGACTGAACAACGGGAGCTCACCCCGTCGCGGGGATTCAAACCGCCGACTTTCTGATCGGCAAGTCCTAGGCTCTGTGGTTTAATCCACAGCGCCACCCGCGTCCCTCCATTAGAGGATCTAAGCAAATGCAAAAGGGGGCAGGGCTTCTGTCCCTTTAATAGTTGTGTAGAAGAGATCATTTATCTCACCTGGATCAATATTAAATGTGCAAGAGTCTTGTCCTCTGCTACATCTGGCCAGGTTAGCGTAGATAGCTCAGTTGGTTAAAGCAGTGTTCCCCAACCTTGCGTCTCCAGCTGTTTTTGGACTACAACTCCCATCATCCCTCGCTAGCAAGACCAGTGGTCAGGGATGATGGGAATTGTAGTCCGAAAACAGCTGGAGACCCAAGGTAGGGGAACACTGGGTTAAAGCATGGTGCTGCTAATGCCAAGGTTGCAGGTTTGATCCCCGTATAGGACAACTACATATTCCTGCAATGCAGGGGATTGGACTACTAGAATGACCCTTCCAACTCTTTGTGTCTATAATCTGAGCCAAGGAGTCTTATTTTTCAGAGCTAGCATTCAGTTGAGGAAGACATGCGCAATGGTTTCTGGATAGGTATCTCCTGCTAAGGAAGTTCTAAGTCCTGGATCCTGAAGTTACTTGGCCAATACAACACCGCTCCTGTTCCCTCACAGACCCCAGGAAATGTTGTTGACTAAACATGCAACCACCCAGTTCACACATTCCATTTGCCAGTGTGTGTCCACTCTGGGATTTGATCATGAGAAGAAACACCTTCTATGAATTATCCCTACTGAGTCTGGTGAGTTGGGTCTGAATGCTAGGATGAAGGCAACATATCGATTTCCATAGTTCCTCTCCCCCGCACCTGTTGTACAACCGATGCTTCTTTTGGGGTGCATCAGTGCATGTTGCACTACTTCTGATGAGTGCGTATGTTTTGTTGGTCCATGTGACAGAGATTGCACTCTGAACATATTGTAACCCACGACTTCTCGGAGTAGTGAGAAGTTCCAGGCATGTTTATTCCTGTTTGGCTTCCTTTGGAAGGAAGCCACTGGAAGCTTCTGGCATTTTATAGCATTTGTAAAGTGTAACTATTTAGTAATATTTTACAAATATACAGGGTGAACATAAATGGGAGCACACAGCTTAAATATGCCAGCAGAAAATTCTCAGCTCTCCAAAGAGGTCATCCCCTCCAAAAAGGTGTTGTTGTTTTCCCCAGAATTCGCTTCCTCTTTGCATTTTCTCTCCAAAAATGTAGTCTGCCTATGAATATGCTGTTATTAATTTTTCCACATATGCCTAGCTTGCCCCTTACTCAGGCGGAAAGGGGAGGGGAAAAGAAGAATGACTTACTTTCTCTAACCATCTTCTAGCCTTTTTGGACTGTTTACCTGTAATTTCCCTAACATAAGATCTGGCTGACAATTTTCCCAGTGATCGTCAAGGAAAATTTGCAGTCATTCTGGCCCCATTAACCCTCCCCTATCCAGCTCCCGACCCCCAACTCTTACAACGCAGCTGTTTGGGAGCCGTGCTGTTGCTGTGCAACTGTTCTTGCTTTTATGAAGTGTGCTATTGTTGCAATGTATATCAGTGCTGGAAGCATAACATTACTGTACATATGATATCATTTGAGTGTTCTTCTGGCATTGTTTCTGATGCTAAGCAATTATTTTGTCACACCCTCTCTTTTATGTAAGAGTAAGAACCATTGCCCTTTTGAAACCACCCAACAGGTGCTGGCTTCC
Source organism: Darevskia mixta (assembly GCA_034641385.1). NCBI lineage: Eukaryota > Metazoa > Chordata > Lepidosauria > Squamata > Lacertidae > Darevskia > Darevskia mixta. Next base: position 6,867,319 of record JAWWNH010000010.1, read on the forward strand.
TTAGGCCATTGCTCTGGAGTTGTATATCTGGAATAAGTGTTGTTGTTCAGTCGTTCAGTCGTGTCCGACTCTTCGTGACCCCATGGACCAGAGCACGCCAGGCACGCCTATCCTTCACTGCCTCTCACAGTTTGGCCAAATTCATGTTAGTAGCTTCGAGAACACTGTCCAACCATCTTGTCCTCTGTCATCTCCTCCTTGTGCCCTCAATCTTTCCCAACATCAGGGTCTTTTCTAGGGAGTCTTCTCTTCTCATGAGGTGGCCAAAGTACTGGAGCCTCAACTTCAGGATCTGTCCTTCTAGTGAGCACTCAGGGCTGATTTCTTTAAGAATGGATAGGTTTGATCTTCTTGCAGTCCATGGGACTCTCAAGAGTCTCCTCCAGCACCATAATTGGAATAAGTAGCTAACTTCCATCACGCTCCACTTTTGACTGATGGCAAAATTGGAGACGTAGCCATGGTGGCTGATAGGAGAACGCAGCCTCCACATACTGCCCCCTGCCAAACGCCTATCTTGTTGCAGAGGCTCCAGTCCTGTTTCACCCAAGAATATTGTTTTATGGTTACGTATTTTGAAACCAGGGGCAGGGAACCTCCAGGCCGCAAACCAGCTGTTTAGTCCTTTGGCCAAGTGGCAATAATAATAATAATAATAATAATAATAATAATAATAATAATTTATTATTTATACCCCGCCCATCTGGCTGGGTTTCCCATGCGGGGGGCACAGGGGCAGTTGCCCTGGGCGCAAAATTGTTAGGGGCACAAAATTTCAACACCCAATGCTCCCCACATACAGCTGCATGCTTCTATTCTATTCCATGCGAACCAGGAAGTGCTCTCTCCAGACAATGGAATGACTCTTCTTTCCTTATCTCTGTGGCTACAATCTTTTGGGTGATGCAGATACCGTTCCACGTGGCCCCGGGCACTGACAACCCACACTACACCACTGCTTTGGCAGATGCCCTTAGTGTCCCTATTTTCCAGGGACACTCCCGGATTTACGGAAGCTGTCCTGGTTTCTGATTTGATCCCAGAATGTCCTGCTTTTCCTTAAAGGTAAAGGTAAAGATACCCCTGACCATTAGCTCTGGCCGTGGATGACTCTGGGGTTGCGGCGCTCATCTCGCTTTATTGGCTGAGGGAGCCGGCGTACAGCTTCCAGGTCATGTGGCCAGCATGACTAAGCCGCTTCTGACGAAGCAGAGCAGCGCACGGAAATGCCGTTTACCTTCCCGCTGGAGCGGTACCTATTTATCTACTTGCACTTTGACGTGCTTTCGAACTGCTAGGTTGGCAGGAGCAGGGACCGAGCAACGGGAGCTCACCCCGTCGCAGGGATTCGAACCGCCAACCTTCTGATCGGCAAGCCCTAGGCTCTGTGGTTTAGACCACAGCGCCACCCGCGTCCCGCTTTTCCTTAGGACATCTCTATTTTCATTGGAGAAGTGTTGGAGGGTATGGAGTTATGTGACACCCCCCCCCGAGCCAAGGAGATAAGTAACTGTACAACTTTTAGGGGGCAGTCCTGTACAGGGAAGGGCTTTTTAAATGTTTTATCACATTTTTATATGTGTTGGAAGCTGCCCTGAGTGGCTGGGGCAACCCAGTCAGTTGAACAGATGATGATGATGATGATGATGATGATTGAATAGGATGCCCCTATTTTAACTGGAGAAATGTTGGAGGGTATGCTTTGGCCCTTAAGCTCTCCTCTGGCAGGAGGCTGCCAGCTCCACAATCTGCACTTTCACTTATCCAGTGGGAGATTAATCAGGCCAGGCCAGGCCAGCTAACAGCCTACTGGTACTTGATCCATGTTTTCAAAAGCATCCCCCAGGCCACTCACTCACAAAAAGAAAACAGTTGTTGCTTTGCACCATCAGCGGCCCTTCAGATAAGAAATAAGATCCCCCACTCTTGTTAACGCTCTATGTGGGGCTACCTTTGAAGGTGACCCGGAAACTGCAATTAATCCAGAATGCGGCAGCTAGACTGGTGACTGGGAGTAGCCACCGGGACCACGTAACACCGGTCCTGAGAGATCTACATTGGCTCCCAGTACGTTTCCGAGCACAATTCAAAGTGTTGGTGCTGACCTTTAAAGCCCTAAACGGCCTCGGTCCTGTATACCTGAAGGAGCGTCTCCACCCCCACCGTTCAGCCCGGACACTGAGATCCAGCGCCGAGGGCCTTCTGGTGGTTCCCTTACTGCGAGAAGCAAAGCTACAGGGAACCAGGCAGAGGGCCTTCTCGGTAGTGGCGCCCGCCCTGTGGAACACCCTCCCATCCCATGTCAAAGAGATAAATAACTACCTGACATTTAGAAAACACCTGAAGGCAGCCCTGTTTAGGGAAGTTTTTAATGTGTGATATTTTAATGTACTTTAGTGTTTATTGGAAGCCACCCAGAGTGGCTGGGGAGAACCGGCTAGATGGGCGGGGTACAAATAATAAATTATTATTATTATTATTATTATTATTATTATTATTATTATTATTATTAACATTTTATATAAATGTCCCTTTGCCCCTATGGTATAATGTATATATGTTTTGTGTTTCAAAATCCGGGGTCCCTTTAGGTAACAAGCGACGACGACAACATTGGATGTGTCACGCTGCATTCCTAGACGCACTCACTCAAGAGTACACCCCACTGAACACCCAGTGGGGCTTAATTCTGAGCAAACGTGATGCAGATTGTATTGTGAGAGATTTCATTTTGCCAAAGAATGCCTGGTTTTGGTCTGGTTCTTAATTTGTCACCAGGCATGGGCTCCACAACGCGGCAACTGAATTGTACTCTGTCAGCCAGGAGGAAGAGGGGGCTTAACCCTTCTCATGACCACAACTTCAGCCTAGGTGGAGGAGAGTGCATTTACAGAGCAGGATTGGTGCGTATCAGAGGGATCAAGTACCCACCCCTTTCCCCTATTCTTCCCTATAAATGTTCCTTTTGCCTCCTCATCTGTGTTTACCCTTACAAGCATGAGCTTGGGAATACATGTTTGCTAAAGTAATGTGTGCTTCCACTCTAATTATCAGATCAAGCTGCTAGTCCCTTGTGAGTTTCCGATTGTCGGCTGCAGTTTAATTAAAAAGCTTTCCCATGCACCACTTCAAAATTACATGTACGGCTTACCAAACAGTCTATGCGGGAGAATTTAGGACCCCACCCCCACCCCTCATGCTATGAATGCATGGAAATCGGTTTCTGCCATATATGGTACTTGTTGGTATCCATCTGTCTCGGGAGACAACGGAGGAGTGCGCCTTTGGGAGTGAAGTCACACTGTTGGAAGGTCGCAGCGCCTGCTGTGGCTGTAGATATGGAAGAGACATGTTTTGTTGCAGCTGGGGCAGATGAAGGCATCCATTCGTGCTGCTGCAGATGAACCAGGGTGTTTCTTCTCTCCATGCTCCTCCCAGGGGTCATTCCTCCCCAGGTCCCTGTTGTGGATGCACAACCTGACTGTCTCTGCAAGGGATTCTCTCATGGCAGGGTTTTGCTGCTGCCTAGACCCAGGTGGCGCTGTGGGTTAAACCACAGAGCCTAGCGCTTGCCGATCAGAAGGTCGGCGGTTTGAATCCCCATGACGGGGTGAGCTCCCGTTGTTTGGTCCCAGCTCCTGCCCACCTAGGAGTTCGAAAGCACATCAAAGTGCAAGTAGATAAATAGGAACCGCTCTAGCGGGAAGGTAAACGGCGTTTCCGTGCGCTGCTCTGGTTCGCCAGAAGCGGCTTTGTCATGCTGGCCACATGACCTGGAAGCTGTATGCCGGCTCCCTCGGCCAATAAAGCGAGATGAGCGCCGCAACCCCAGAGTCGGACACGACTGGACCTAACGGTCAGGGGTCCCTTTACCTTTACCTTTACCCTGCAAACATCCACAACTCTATTTGAGCATTACTTTATCTTTACAGGACACAGGAATGTCATTAGCCAGCCCTGGCTGCTCGACTGCTGACTACTGTTGAATGCCATTATTATTATTATTATTATTATTATTATAATTATTATAATATTTGTATACCACCCTTCATCTGTAGATCCCAGGGTCATTCACCTGCTGTGGAGCACCTGCAGATGGGGCAGATTGAGGTGGGGGAGGGCAACATTTTTCAAGTTGTTTAAACAGAATCATTATCTGAATAGGTGTTAGATCAGGCTTCCTCAAACTCGGCCCTCCAGATGTTTTGAGACTACAATTCCCGACTTCCGATTCTGCCGCTAGTTGCGCCGGGTGGGCTCTGAGCTAACTTGGGTGCTCGGGGCGTCCACTGGGGAATAGGGGGAAGCCAAGCCAAGGCAACCCCCCCCCCAAGAAAAAAGAAAGGTGCAGGAGGCGATCCTGACCCGAAAGAGCCGGTGGTGCCTGAAAGGAACCCCCATCTCTTGGCACGCGAGCGGGAGTGCAAACGAGCGAAGGAAGGGAGAATCCTAGGGCACGGAGGCTACAACACCTTATACCCAGTGTGAGGCTGAAAACCCCGACGCAACGGAGACGGTAAAATTCCAATTATTTTTATACCAAATTTTAAATCGAAAACGCTTGAAAATACTTAAAACCAGAAGCTAGAATAAAACCCCCTCCGCGCGGAGCCGTAAGCCGGCGCAACAAAAGGAAGGAAGGCAAGAAAGCAGAACAAGCGGAGAACGGGGTGAACATTCCAATGAGAAAGAAATAATAAAAATAAAGAATAACGTTTTCGATAGTATTTTGAAGTATCATAGCAGAAAATAACATATCAAGAACCAAAAGGGAGCCACCGTCATTGCGGAGTGCGTACGATATACATATCAGAGAGAGCCCAACTATATGAAATAAATAAGAAAAGCAGTGAGTCAGACAAAAAATCACCAAGAAAATCTATCCTACCATTGAAGCAGGGAGAGAGAAGATGGCGGGCGGGGAACACCAGAGTGACTAAGCAATTCAACTCAAACAGGTCCAAAGGGAAGTGATAAAAGGAAATTAGCAAAGAGAAGCTAGAAGGAAGTTGGGAAAGAGAAACCGAGCTCCCATAAAGACTAAGAGAAAAGAGAAAAGCGACACCTACTGGCCAGAGGAATAAATACAATTGCATCTCTTTAATAGAACAGCGACATAGTGGACGAAAGAGGCACTGCAATGCTGCCGAAAAAACAAATATAAGGAAATGGGAGATAAAGACAAGGATAGAATAAAAAGAATTACAAGAAACCAACAGAGAAGAAGCTCGGCGCCGACCCCTACATCAACTAAAGAAATGGATGGGAAAGAATTGAGAGAACTTATTCTAAGTTTGAAGGAAGACATGGGGGAAATAAAGAAAGACTTGGCAGAAATAAAAAAAGAAATGAATGAAAGGGTCAAAAATTTGGAAGAGAAAGTGGAGAAAATAGAAGAGAAAATTGAAGCAAATGAAAAAGATAAAGAGGAAATGAAACAAATTTTAAAAACAACAGCGGAACAAACAAAATCAATTAAAACAACATTGGAAAATAATGCCAAAAAAGCAAAGAAGGAAAAAAAAGAAGGAAAGAATGAACTGGCCAAAATAAGAGAAGAGCTGGAAGTTTATAAAATGACCCAAGAAGCTCAAAGTGATGCGCTAGCGATGTTACAAATGAAATTACGCAGTAAGACTCTAAGATTTAGGAACATCCCTGAAAAACAGAATGAAAATACAACCAAAATGATGACAGAAGAATTATCCAAATGGTTAAATATGGAAGAAATAGAAATCGAAGAAAGCGTGGAATCAGCATTCAGAGTCCAATCAAAAAAAGCAAGAATAAATAATTGGCCAGGAGACTGCCTTGTCACCTTTACCACGAACTGGATGAAAGACAAAATCCTTCAAACAAAGAGTAAAAATAAACTAAGGATCCGGGGAGCGGAAATAGCAATTATGAAAGAAATACCCCCAAGATTTACCCAAAAAAGACCAAAATACCGATTTCTGACCAAGTCGCTGAATGAAAAGAAAATCCCATTTAGATGGGAATATCCTGAAGGACTATCATTCTACTTCAAAGGGAAAAAAAGAAAATTTGATAACGTCACAGATGCAGATATGTTTTGGAGAAAGTATTGGCAGAACTTAGGTGGAAAAAAGACGAAAGAAATAAGGAACCTGGACCAGGAGAATGATGAAGAAGCAGAAACCAACGTAGCAGTTACCTCATCTGACGAAGAAGAGGGAGAGGTTGAAGACAGTGAACACGAGCATACAGAAGAAGAACTTAAAGAAAACTAAGCAGTAAATCCTAGAGACTTAAATTTCCTCACCTTTTGCACTTTTTCTGCTATACCATTTATCCTCTCTTTACTCACGCGAATTTTTTTTTTTTTTTTTTTCTTTCTTTCTTTTCCAATAAATTAAATGAATTTAAAAATAATATCATGGAACATAAATGGATTAAATGACAAAAAGAAAAGGAACAGGGTGGGACAAATCCTGAAAAAAGCCAAATGGGATGTAATTTGCTTACAGGAAACACACGTAAATAAAAATCATGAAAGGGTCTTGATCAATGCGAAATTAGGTAAAGAATTTATAACTGCCAATGAAAAAAAGAAAAGGGGGGTTGTCATATATGTAAAAGAAAAATGGAACCCAGAATTAATCTGGAAAGATACAGAAGGAAGAATTATAATAGTTAAAATAACAGTGGAAGGAGAACAAATTATAGTTGTGGGAGTATACGCCCCGAACGGAAGTAAGAAAGAATTTTTCAAAAAATTGGAAAATGTTCTGTTAGAATATGTGGATAAACAAATCGTGATAGCGGGGGATTTTAATGGAGTTGTTGAACCCAAAATTGACAAATCAAATATACAAAAAAAAGGAAGGCAAAATAAATTACCCAGCAGTTTTTTTGAATTGGTAGAAAATTTGGAAATGATAGATTCATGGAGATTCAAACATCCGGTATTAAGAGATTATAGTTACTATTCCACAATACATAACTCAGCTAGCAGAATTGATCAGATATGGATATCAAAATCAATAATCACAAGAGTAGATAAAGTAGAAATAAATCCCAAAACAGTGTCTGACCATAACCCAATAACATTAACAATAAAAGAAAAAGATGTAGGTAGTAAAAATTGGAGAATGAATGTCTTTCTGATGAAAAATGAGAAAATAGTTCAAGGAGCAAAAGATCTCATGAAAGAATTTTTTGAAATTAACATAAACGGTGAAGTAAATATGGCAACAGTATGGGACGCCGGAAAGGCTGTAGTAAGAGGGTACTTCATACAACAGGGGGCTAGATTGAAAAAATTAAGAGAGAAAAAAAAACAGGATCTACTGGAGGAAATAAGGAGAAAAGAAAAACTTTTGGAAAAAACTAAAAAGCCAGAAATTATTCAAGAATTAAAGATATTAAGAATGGAATACGAAAATATGATTGATCAGGAATTAGAATATCAAATCCAATACTGGAAATATAAAAACTTCGAATGGGCCAACAAACCAGGAAAGATCCTAGCCTGGCAAGTAAAAAAGAGGAGAAATGAAAAGATAATTAATAGAATTAAAATAGAAGATAAAATAATTGATAATCCAAAGGAAATAGTAAAGGAATTCGAGAAATTTTATTCATCACTATACAAAAAGGAAAAGATAAATGATGCAGAGCTAGACAAATATATAAAAAATCATAGATTACCTCAATTATCAGAAGAAAAGGTTGGATTATTAAATAAAGAAATTACGGAGCTAGAAATCAAAGAAATAATACAAAAAATGAAAAAAGGGAAAGCTTCAGGCCCAGATGGGATTCCGATAGAATTTTATAAATATATGGAAGAAACAATCTCAAAACCCCTTTTAAAAGTAATGAACAATATACTGAATAAAGGAGAAGTACCTAAAACATGGAGAGAAGCAGTAATCACTCTGCTACCAAAGCCAAACTCGGATACAGAACAGCTAGGGAATTATAGACCTATAAGCCTCCTAAACTGTGATTACAAAATTTTCGCTGGGATTTTGGCAAAAAGATTAAACACAATTATTACGACAATAATACACAGAGACCAAGCAGGTTTTATAAAGGGTAGGCAGATAAAAGATAATATAAGGATATTATTAAATATTTTTGAATACCTGGAAAGTAATAGAGGCAAAGAAGCTGCAATTATGGCAGTCGATGCCGAAAAGGCATTCGACAACATTTCATGGCCCTTCATGATTAAAACTTTTGAAATATTGGGGATTGGCGAAAAAATGAAAAGAGCAATTGAATCAATTTATCAAAATCAGAAAGCAAAATTAATTATTAATGGGAAAACATCCCAAGAATTGGATATTTCTAAAGGCACCAGACAAGGGTGCCCATTATCACCAACATTATTTATAATTGTTTTAGAAATATTATTAAGAAATATCAGAGAAAATAAGAAGATAAGAGGAATAACAATAGGAACCAAACAATATAAAGCAAAAGCATTTGCCGACGACCTAATAATCATGGCAGAAGAACCCCTAGCAAGCATCCCTGAGGCATTAAAAATAATTAACGAATTTGGAAAATTGGCTGGCTTTAAAATTAATTATAAAAAAACAAATTTATTAGTAAGGAACATGGAATATAAAGAACAAGAGAAACTTCAATCGATAACTGGAATAGAAATAAAAAAGAAAATTAAATATTTAGGAATTAATATGACAGTAAAAAATACCGATTTAATTCAGGAAAACTATACAAAAACATGGAATGAAATAAAAAGCAAATTGGACAATTGGAAGAAATTAAAATTATCATTATTAGGTAGAATTTCTATAATCAAAATGTGCATTTTACCGCAAATGGTCTTTCTATTCCAGTGTATACCTATCCTAGGAGAAAAGAATAAGCATTTTCAAGAATGGAAAAAGGATTTGTCCAGATTTATCTGGAATGCAAAAAAACCGAGAATTAAATATCAGATTATGATTGACAGGAAGGATAGGGGCGGTCTCGGCTTACCAGACCTACAAAAATACCACGATGCAGCAGCATTAACGTGGTTAAAAGAATGGATACAACTGAAAGATAAAGAACTTCTAGATATAGAAGGTGCAGGGACTGCTTTTGGATGGCATAAGTATCTTATGGATGAAAAAATGAAAATACACAGCAGTTTTACCAATAATATAATAAGAAGATCCATCTACGCAACTTGGAGAAAATACAGGAATATGCTGGAACCAAAAACACCATTATGGATTTCTCCTCTTGAAATAGTAGCAGTTAAAAGAACAAATTTGGAAGGAATTTGGCCCACATATGTAGAATTATTAAAAATTAAAGAAGAAGACACTAAATTAAAAGATTATGAGGAAATTAAACAGTATTTGAACGTCTGGCTACAATATTTTCAAATAAAAGAAAGATATAAAATAGATAATAAAAGAGGTTTTGGAACAAAAATGTCAAAATTCGAGAGTATTCTAATACAAGGAGAAGGCAAATATATAAAAAATCTGTATGAATTAATATTAGAAGGGGAAATAAAAGAAAATCAAATAATGGATTCAACAAAAAAATGGACCATGGATCTAGGGAAAGAAATTTCCTTAGAAAAATGGAAGAAGTTGTGGAGGAAGGATATTAATTTTACACCCAACTATGATTTAAAAGAAAACATATATAAAATGGCATACAGATGGTATTTAACCCCAACAAGAATCTCCAAGATGTACAAAGGAAACAACAGTACCTGCTGGAGATGCAACAAGGAAACAGGTACCTTTATGCATATCTGGTGGAACTGTGCAATAGTTAAACCATTCTGGGAAAAAGTCCATAACGAAATTAAAAAAATAATCAAACAATCCATCAAAAAAAACCCTGAAATCTTCCTGCTAGGAATTCTGGGAGACGAAATCAAAGAGAAGGATAGATGTATAATTATGTATGCCGTTACGGCAGCAAGACTCCTGTTAGCTAAAAATTGGAAGACCACAACTGTACCAGAAGTAGAAGATTGGTTAAATAAACTTATGGGATATCAAAGTATGGCAAAAAAAATAGGCGAAACTAGAGGTTTATCGGAAAAAGCAATAGAAACAGACTGGAAATTATTTCAAAGTTACATAAATAAAAAAGTAGAGCGAGACGATCTTCTGACTAATATATGAATGGGTTATCGGAAAGATACAATGAAATGACGTCAAGGAAAAAAAATGTATATAAAGAGTAAGAAAAATAACAAAACCAAAATGACGGGCAGGCTGGAAGATGGCACAAGGGGGGTAGTGGGTTTTGTATGTATACTTTACTGTTTTTCTTTCTTTGATGTAAATAATCAAATATGTTGATAATTTCAGTTATAAGCTAATTTTCTTGTATAACCTTTTAATTTAAAAAAGAAAAAAATAATAACTTTTTTTTTTTTTTTTTTTTTTTTCTATTTCTTTTTTTCCCTTTTTTTTCACTTTTTCTCCTATTTCCTTAAATTCTTTCTTCTTTTTCTACTCATGTTTTTTTCTTGTCTTTGTTTTGATGACTGATTGTAAATTTGGTTTGTTTTGATTTTTAATCTTGTAACCAAGTTTTGCTAAAATCAATAAAGGACATTCTTTTAATTGCAAAAAAAAAAAAAAAAAAAAAAAAAAAAAAAAAAAAAAAAAAAAAAGAGACTACAATTCCCATAATCCCTGACCACTGGTCCTGCTAGCTAGGGATAATGGGAGTTATAGTCCCAAAACAGCTGGAGGGCCGAGTTTGAGGAAGCCTGTGTTGGATCAATCGTTTTCAGCTGGCGGTATTTCAGGACCTGTGAGGTGATTGAAGTACAGGACAGCTTGCTGAAAAGCAGCAGCGTCAATGCACTCTGAACAAGATTATATGATTCATAAAATGTCTATAGCACCCAGTGTGTCATCGCTGCCAGGCACCTTGCGATTGGTAGGATCTATATCATAGTACCAAGGAGGATTAGAGCAGGCAGGCACTGATATCACATTGCAACTTGTGAAGGCAAAAATATTGCACCAGAAGAATTTGTATAGCAATGAAATTCCCTTCTCTGTGTGGTTTTTTTTAATGCCATAACTGCATATAAATTGGTTTACTACTGAAGCTAATATAACAGACAAAACAACCACTTTTATTTTTATATTGTATTATGTGTCAGGTGTCTGCTGATCAGCAGGGCAGATGGTAGCTCCCAGGAGCTGCAAAAATTAAATGGGCTAGCTTTAAAGTCGCATCTTGCACACACAGACAGCGGTACTGTATTTTGTAAACAAACCAAACCATTTGGCCCGTGCTGAGTCTGTAGGCTTGATCTCTGCAAGCTGCTTTCCCCAGCTCTGTTTTGGAACAACTATTTGCAATAGGCAAGCTCAAAACAGAGTGGAGGAGGGATTACGGTGGCTCTCCGGAGCACAGGGTCATTTGTTCGGCTCAGTTCTGTTGCCACATTTCGGTCTTCCTGGGTGAGCCTCTTCAGTATTGAGGTTATCGCTCAGTAACAGGGTTGACAAAGGGCTTGTGCCCTATCCTGTGCCATTCTGTTTGAACCCTTCTAACGTTTTGTGGCCATCCTACAGCAGGGCTGGGGAACTTGTGGTTGCCCAGATGTTGCGGGACTCCAACATCCATCACCCCAAGTCAGCACAGCCTAAGCTCAGGAATGATGGGAGCTGAGCTCTAGCAACATCTGCAGGCCACATGTTCCCCATCTCCATCTCAGTGGGAGATGAAATTACTGCCTTCCCCGCATCCCTGTCCCCTCCAAAGGTAGCCAGAGATGTGGCTCTGACACAAACCAACAAAAATACCGGGTATTTTCATTCTGGTGGGGCTTCACAAGCAAACACTGTACGGCAATACAGTGCAACACTCCTTGTTTGACTGTATTGTACAGAATGGAGGGAGTAACAGTGTTATCATTAGTCATCCTTGGAAGGAGAGGAGAGCAATGAAGTGACCGTGAGATGCTGCGTAGAGAAACAGAGGCAGGCGATTGCTATAGTAACTATGTAGGTCAAACAACACCAGGGCCAGCCTTACCATTAGGCAGGGGAGGCAACCCACCAAAGGGAGGAGATTATTTTTGAAGTATCAAGTAGAAACAGTTTAATCCATTTAGCACTATTGATTGTGCCATTTAGCTGCTCTAGAAACTCTTTTGTGGTTGCAGAATAGTGAATATAATATACCTTTAAAGCACATTCAAAACACATTCTTACCCTCAAAGAATCCTGGGCACTGTAGTTTGTTAAGGGTTGCTGGGAATTGTAATTCGGTGAGAGGTAAACAGCAGGTAATTCTCCGAGGAGATCAGAATTTCAAATGCTTTAAAGGTATATCGTGTACACAGGCTAAATAAAAGCTGGATTTTCTACTTCAGTCTCCAAAATGTCTTCGGCTGCCTCTTAATAGCAACATGAAACAGGGCCTTAATGTACATAGACGGGTATTTATTTAAGTTCTAATTAACCGCTAAGGACACGGGTGGTGCTGTGGGTTAAACCACAGAGCCTAGGGCTTGCTGATCAGAAGGTCAGCAGTTCGAATCCCCGTGACAGGGTGAGCTCCCGTTGCTTGGTCCCTGCTCCAGTGTGGTGTAGTGGTTAAGAGTGGTAGACTCGTAATCTGGTGAACTGGGTTCGCGTCTCCACTCCTCCACATGCAGCTGCTGGGTGACCTTGGGCTAGTCACACTTCTTTGAAGTCTCTCAGCCCCACTCACCTCACAGAGTGTTTGTTGTGGGGGAGGAAGGGAAAGGAGAATGTGAGCCGCTTTGAGACTCCTTCGGGTAGTGATAAAGCGGGATATCAAATCCAAACTCTTCTTCTTCTTCTTCTTCTTCTTCTTCTTCTTCTTCTTCTTCTTCTTCTTCTCCTGCCAACCTAGCAGTTCGAAAGTATGAAGTGCAAGTAGATAAATAGGTACTGCTCCGGCAGGAAGGTAAACGGCGTTTCCATGCGCTGCTCTGGTTCGCCAGAAGTGACTTTGTCATGCTGGCCACATGACCCAGAAGCTGTACGCCGGCTCTCGGCCAATAAAGCGAGATGAGTGCCGCAACCCCAGAGGCGTCTGCGACTGGACCTAACGGTCAGGGGTCCCTTTACCTTTAATTTACCGCTGGGTAAATTACAAAGCAAATTTTAAAAATGTTAATGCATGGCCATCATTGCTAACCAGCCTCTGCTCATTAAAAATGCCACTTGTAAAATGTGTGCATTTTCCTGCAGCACTGAGAGACATGTCCAGTTTCTAATGAGCAGAGGCTGGTTAGCAATGATGATATATATAATGTTTCTCTTTTTAAAATTGTGAAGAAGAGTTTTGAAAATGTGGAGGCTTGGAAACATGGAGGTGCTGTGTGGCAACTGCACCTGCAACTAGTCAAAGTCAGTTATTTATGGAGCTCCACCTTCCTCCAGTTATGTTCCCCAGTCCTGGATTGTGGCTCCAGAAAGGTGTGAGATCTAAGTGGGGGAGAAACAGCAGGGTGATGGAGAAGAGGAAAGGCTTGAACTCCCCTTCCCATCATCTGCCACTCAGGCTGTACAATTTCACAGATTTTTAGCCAGATTAAACTGATAGACGGGTGAAGTTTAAGGTCCTTTCATCACCCAAGCCAGGTCAAGCCATTTTGCCACTTCTTGAGACGGAACAGCACAACACCCATGCGAGTCCGGGTGCCTAGTACTCAACGTCAGTCCAGTCATTTTGACATTTGAGGGGGGAAAACAACAACCTTACACCTCCATAGTAATCAAAACAAAGCAACAGGAAATTAAATAACTAACTATTTGCTGCCCATTTGTGACACCCAAAATCCAGTACCTGAGGCAGCTGCTTGACTCTGCCTACTAGGAGGACCGGCCCTGAAGTGATTGCCCATAGGTCAAATGCAAACAACTACTTTTCATCAGCAAAATGTTTATTTTATTCACTCATATTCATCACAGAGGATTTATGAGGTGTTCTGTGAGTTTTTGAGTCTGGCATTTCAAAACGACAGGGCAGCTACAGAAAAATAAGAGGGCAAGGGGGAAGAAAGAGCACTGGGTCTTCCTTTTCTGCTGTGTCTGCCATGTTGGCAACATGACAGGCAGACAACTGAGAAGTTAAGTTCGCAGCATCTTAATAGTGAGTAAGTTGCACAATGGCAGGGAGACTGGACCAACCTGTCCATGCCTTAAAATATGCCACTGAAGTCCTGCTGCTTCAAGTGCTGGCCAACTCAGACATGCATCATGATGCAATCATAAAGGAGTGGGCTTTTTGGTGGTGGCACCTCAGATATGGAATGCTTTCCTCCAAGGAGTACATTTATATCACACTCAATTCAGCACCAGGCAGGATCTTTTGTTGGCATCCGCCTGTCTCAGTCAACTGTGCAGTTTTTACCAGCTGCCTTTTATTATGTTGCTAATTTTAAGTGTTTTATTGTTCACTGTTAGCTAATGCATTATCTATATATTATTACACACTGCCCTGGAGTATGTTTTGCTGAAGGGCAGGTGAGAGATGTTTCAAATTAAGTATTGGCCGGTCACACAATTAAAAGGTGGAAATGCTGTAAGGTGAACTGTGTCCCAGGAGCTAGGTGGTAATGAGTCTTGACATTAAAATAAGACTGTGTGGCTGAGCAGTGGCTCAAAACACAGGGTTGCCATATTGCTACTCCCATGAAAGGGAATAAGGGAAACAGGAACAGTTGCTCCTGAAAGCAAACAGCTGTGTAAGAGGCATAAATTGCTCAGGCACTGGGGAAAGCTGTGCTTCAGACCTGTTGAATTTCTGCCTGCCACACAGCTGTTGAGGACCCAAACGACAGGAACAGGAAGGAAACGGCAGCAACCCTACTGCTCAAAATTATTCATCATTGGTTACATTCACAGTCTAACGGGAACATTCATAGCATTGTAGAGTTGGAAGGGACGACAAGAGTAATCAATGCTTCCCAAACTTGGGTTTCCCGCTGTCAATTCCCATCATGCCTGGCCACTGCTTCTGCTAGGTAGGGATGATAGGAGTTGTAGTCCCCAAGCAGCCGGAGACCTAAGCAGGCCCAGACAGAGGGGGTGTCATAAGGGCCACTTGGCCCGGGCCTCCGATTCCAAAGGGGGCCTCAGTCAACCATCAGTAAAAAAAAAAAAAAAAAAACCAGAAAAAACAGTACTCAAAGAACAATGGATCACGTCACAGATAGCGTAGTTTCTTTGATTTCAGTAAAATGGAAAAAAAACTGATACAAAAATGCACTCCAATGAGACAAGTTTCAATATATTAAAATGAATTAAGTCTTTATTTCGATCAACAATGGAGATCCCCAGGGCAAAAAAAAAAGGGGGGGCACATTATCTTCCTGGCCCAGGCCTCTGCCTGGCTCTGCAAGTGCCTGGACCTAAGTTTGGGAAACACCGACCTCCTGCCGTGTAGGAATTTATTGTCAAGCGTGGGACTCGAACCCACGACTCGGTAGAGTCTCCTGCTCTACCGACGGAGCTATCCTGAGTGCCTTGGAGCGTTGCTGCAATCTTTGTATGTGCCTGCGCGGTAGGCAGGCAGACATTCAACAGGTTCAGAAAGGCAGCTTTTTCCTGGCAATGCCAGAGAAGGAAAGCTTCACCTGTTGGAATTCCGGCTTGGCGCCGGCAGGGTGGCAACACAGCAGCCTGCGCGAAGAAACCCAGCGAGAGGCTGGATGAGATTTCGGAGCCGGGCGTCGAAAGAAGAGCGGCAGGAGGCAGCCAGGCAGCCTCCCGGGAAACCGACGCCGCCGGGCGGGGCGCCGCCTCCGCGGGGAGCGGTGCAGCCCTCTGGGCGGAAGAGGCGCCGCCTTGCCATCTCGGGCTCGCGTCTGCCGCCAGAGCGAGAGGAGACGGAGGAGGAGGAGGAGAGCGACGAAGGGACCGAGCGCAGCGGGGACCATGCCTGCTGCCGCGCCGCCGCCCCCCTTGCGCCCCGCCGCCGCGCCGGCGCCCCCCTGCGGCTGCCCCTGCTCCCGACACCATCCCGGTGAGTGGTGCCCGCCTTGCGCCGCGGGAAAAAACGCCCCGCGCCCCGTTTCCTCAGCGACCCCCTTGCCTCCCCACCCCCGTGGGACCCCCGCGCCCCCTCTCCCGGTGTTATATCTGCTGCGTGGGTTTTTCGCGCGCTGTCCTCGGCGGGAGTTTCGCTGCCCCGCGCGCGCGCGACTAACTTGAGACGGGAGAGGGAAACGAGACGGGAGGGAACGTGTGAAATCCTCGCCCGCCTGCGCAGGATCCCTTTGAGACCCCACTCTACTCCCTACCCTACCACCACACCCTCTACCCCCCTACTCTCTACCCACCCTACCCCACTCCACCCCTCCTCTGCCCTCTATCCGCACCCTATTCCTTACCCCACCCCACCCCACCCCACCCCTCCTCCTACCCTCTACCCCCATCCTACCTCCACCCCCTACTGTACCCCCACCCTACCTCCACCCCCCTTACCCTCTACCTTCACCCTACCCCCCGCCTCCTCCTACCCCACCCACCCCCTCTTCCTACCCCCTACCCCCACCCCCTCTTCCTACCCCCTACCCCACCCCTCCTCCTACCCTTTACCCCTCACCCTACCCCTTCTTATCAGCCTCCTTATTGACACCCCCACATTTATCTGCCCTCATTTCGTGTTACCTCAGGTGGTTAATCTGGGGTGGGGGAGGTGCGTGGCG
This sequence comes from Darevskia mixta, assembly GCA_034641385.1. NCBI lineage: Eukaryota > Metazoa > Chordata > Lepidosauria > Squamata > Lacertidae > Darevskia > Darevskia mixta. The sequence goes on from JAWWNH010000010.1 coordinate 6,883,976, forward strand.
GAGTTTTTTTTTTTTTAAAGAGGATCCTCGGCTTCAGCAGGTGGCGGGGGAATACCCAGTAGATCTGCTCGGGAGAATCTTCTCCTGAAATGACAATGCCTAGCTGGGTATCGACTGGTTTCTATCCCGGGCAGAGCTTGCTTCAATGCAGGAGGTGCCACAGTAGTTAACAGAGGACCGTAGAGTTGGAAGGACCCACGAGGATCATCTAGTCCAAGCATATTCAGCTCCCAAGAGACTGTGATCTACTCCCAGTATAAAAAAAACTGCCAGTGATCTACCCATTGTCATTGGAGGGAGGAGAGCGTGTGTGGGGTTGGTGGATTGCCCAGAGTTGTTGAGCTTTTTTTTTTTTTTGAGGATTGCTGGTCTGGGAATCGGCATGTTTTTACATGAGTAGAATGTGTGCTTTTATTTAAAATGCATGGGGACAGTGGACCGGCCCCCTGCTGAAAAAGTTTGCTGACCCCTGAAGTCCAACCCCCTCCAGTGGAGGAATATTTTTGCCCAACATGGGATAGTTAGCTAGCAGGAGTGCCAACTTGAATAAAGTATTGGGGGTTGGGTGATCAGATACAGTAGTTGTCAAAATTAGGATAGTAAGCAAGCATGGGCAGAAGACGGACTTTGTGGTCCCTCGGTGACTTAATGGTGCAATAGGGGTAGCGCCACCTGTTGGGATTTCTGCAAAAGGATGCCGGACCAGATGAATCTTGGCCAGTTCCAGAAAGCCACATCTCTTGTTGCACCAGATTCCACTCTCAGGAGTCGCTTTACACAAATTAAGTGTTATGGAGATCCTTTATATGTTTTCCTGCTTTATAAAAATTTAAAATGCATCAGTAGACTGTGTGGCTGCTATTTTTTGGGGTCACTGTTTCTCTACCTGCTACTTACTCTGCTTCCATGTGATAGGCACAGGATAAGGTAAAATTTCTAAGACTTGTTGAAACCAGAAAGCTCTTCCCCTCCAAACTATGGTACTTGCCCCATCTTGATAAGAAGCTGCCTTGATCTGCCTAGCTACACTGGCAGGCCCTATCTACAATGACTGACCTTCTACATGCCAAGCAGATGCTCTCTCGCTAAGTGATGGCCCTTCCCCAAAGTGTGAATCAATGAGGACCCTTTGTTTGGGAATATTCAACCTTACTAACTAGGTGTAGGCTGGGAGAGGCACGAATCAGAGCTTGCTTCAGGATCCTGCTCCGTCCTAGAGTTTACTTCCCATTAGAGGGTCATGCCTGAAAGCCATCGCCTTGGTGGCAAAGTTGTTCTCATGTTGTGAAGGGCAGGGACTGTTTCGGTCAGAAATGCAGGCCTAGGTCTCCATCTTTGCAGGATAGTGAATGTAGTTTGTTAAAGTTTGGGATGGATATATCTCATGGATGGATAGTTCTTCAGCAAAGTGGTTAAGAGGGTGGTCCTTTTTATGTCGCCACCAGCTGGTTGCATGTTAAAATGGATATTATTGTGCTTCCTAATGAGTTACTTTCTCCAAACGTTTGTGTATCTTCCTTTTCATAACTTGGAAAATATTTACCGGTAATTAGAGAATCTTGATGTTAGCTATAGCTGTGGAGGGTGAAATAATTGTGGTTGAAATATTATTTCAGAGACTTTTTTTTTAGTTAAGTTTGCATTCAATGAAAAGCATCACAGTATTCTCATTTGCCCAGTTTCGAATTCCACAGCTGTATTAAAACTCCTTTTTGGGTGTGGCAAATCTGAGCCAGGGACACTTGGCCCAGTTCGCATGTCACATCAAACTACAGTTTAAAATTATTATTTTAATATGAATGCGCCTTGTGCTAGTAAATGCCGCCCAGAAGTTCTCTCTCTAGCCCTCCCTTCTTGCTCTGTCACCAAGAAACAGCCACTCTGACTTCTTGTGGTATCTAAATCTTGACTCGTGGTTTGTTTCTATCTAAGCAAACCATGACTGGTAACCAACAGTTTGTTCTTGGTTTACTGCTTGTAGCTTGAAGAGAAACAAACCATGAAACCCAAGGTTCAGACATCACAAGCCAGGTTTTGGAAGAAGAGCAAAGTGAGAACTTTTCAGCAGTGTTTGGGGAGCACATAGTTTTTAAATACGTTTTAATGTGAATTTGCAAACGACTGTATGTTTTAGTGTGATATGAGAATTGGACCACTGTATTTATGTGTTCTGCAAAAAACAAACAAAAAAAACCACTATTTTTTTGGCTTGTCGTCATGATACACATTCCCATGGCCTGTGATGGGAGTTCATTGGAGTTCATGTTAGCAACCCTTTGAGCAAATGAGCAAATAATTTATTGCAGGAAAAATAGAATCTGGTTTGTGTATACTGTTGGTTGAGTGCATACTGCCATTCATCCTTTTTTTGTTAAGAAAAGGACAAGGCGAAGACTTTTGATAAAACTTAGACAGGTGCCATTCAATTTCCAGGAATTTGGTGGATTGGAAAAACAACCAAACCTTTCAAAAATCCAAGTTATTTCAGCGTCATAGGGAAAATCAAGGATATCTTGATGTTTCAACCAGTGTTTGAAACTCCCATTGTTCTTGGTGCATTTTGCAACATAGAATTAGTGCAAGCAGTTTCTGAGCTCTGGGCTCAGTACTGCGCCTGAGATTTCAGATTAAAACTGCAGAGTGGAAGGAAAGGAGGACCTTTTTCTGCCTCCCCACTTCTAGCTACTCTCTGAAGACTGGAGAAGAGACCCTCTTAAGAATATCAAGGGGGTGGGCAGGGGAAGGACTAGACCATGTGGAAAATGAACATAATATTTTAGCTGCAGTTCATTCATTTTCAGATTTATATTTTTGCTATTAAAAACTGCACCCATAACCTAGGTTTAAGGTGCCATTTAGCTCCTACCTTTCATATTTCTAACACTGGTTTCAATTCTGCTGAAAACAATCATTTTTACGTTTTTAAAGCATGACTTCTGTAATTCAGTAGCTTCAAATGAGAACAGAAAATGCTATACTTAAATGAGAGAACAGGTTTGGGACTCTACAGTCATTTTTGTGGGGAGAGGGGCATATTCGCACTCTGCATAAAATGAATGTGTTCTAGTTGCTTGAGAAACAAGCAAACAGCAGACTAACTCCAGCTGTGTATTTTGTCAGTCATGCATATCTGCCTTTAGAAGAAGCTTAGGTTGTTAGTTTTGGCTTTCTCTTTCAGGTTGCCTAGGTTTTAAATATTGAATGACGGGAAAGGAGTACACAGGACCAAAGGGAAGGTGGCTGCGATGTGCAGTCTGGGAGCATTTAGCCTGCAGAACTTCTGCCTGGATCTCTCAAAACTGACAGCGTTGTCTTTTCGTTTCTGCGACAGTCCTCCAAAAGTTGAAAAGTAATCTCTCTTAGGGTGGCGCTGTGGGTTAAACCACAAAGCCAAGGGCTTGTCGATCAGAAGGTCGGCGGTTCGAATCCCCGCGATGGGGTGAGCTCCCGTTGCTCGGTCCCTGCTCCTGCCAACCTAGCGGTTCGAAAGCACGTCAAAGTGCAAGTAGATAAATAGGTACCGCTCTGGTGGGAAGGTAAACAGCGTTTCCGTGCGCTGCTCTGGTTCGCCAGAAGCGGCTTAGTCATGCTGGCCACATGACCTCGAAACAAACGCTGGCTCCCTCGGCCAGTAAAGCGAGATGAGCGCACAACCCCAGAGTCGTCCGCTACTGGACCTAACGGTCAGGGGTACCTTTACCTTTAATCTCTCTTAGGCTTTAGCTTCTCACTCTCTAATGGATCCAGTTGTCCCTTAGCAACTTGTGCGTATGATGTATACATGCTAAACTCAATACTGTGACGTAGGGAGAGGGTGGAAGCTTAAGATATTATAAATAGATGCCTGAACATTAAAGAATTGTGTTAGTGCAGTGGGCGGATAGTTAACAGAAGTCTTTTATTTCCGTCGAACACTTCATAAAGAAATGCATAACTTTTTCATTATTTGGAGGTTCGATAGATGTCACCATGAAAAAAACCAATTACCGGTAAAAAAACAGTTACCGGTAATATGCTTCCTTTTAATATGGTGTTTATGCTGTGCGAATATTTTTGCTCTTGACTTCAGAGCTATGAGTTAAAGGGAAAAAATGCTCCCTTTTTAGAAAGGCGTCTCCTTTCTAAAAGCTATCTACTTCTCTTTCAGTCCATACAATATACTTAATAATACTTAATAATAAGAGGAATAATAATAATAATAATAATAATAATAATAATAATAATAATTTACTATTTATACCCCACCCATCTGGCTGGGTTTCCCCAGCCACTCTGGCCGGCTTTCAACAGAACATTAAAATACAATAATCTATTAAACATTAAAAGCCTCCCTCAACAGGGCTGCCTTCAGATGTCTTCTAAAGGTCTGATAGTTGTTGTTCTCTTTGACATATGAAGGGAGGGCGTTCCACAGGGCGGGTGCCACTACCGAGAAGGCCCTCTGCCTGGTTCCCTGTAACTTGGCTTCTCGTAGTGAGAGAACCGCCAGAAGGCCCTTGGCACTGGACCTCAGTGTCTGGGCTGAACGATGGGGGTGGAGACAATGGAAACTTACTTTGGTATCGTGTTAAAATTTAAGTAGTGCCAATTTGGAAGGGATGGGTTCCTCACCACAAGAGAGAGATGTGGCTGTATTCAGGGTCTATGTTCTGATCCATCAAGGTAATAATGGTTTGGAGCATTTCAAACATGCCCCAAACTTAGGTGCTTCCCCCCTCGTTTCTGGGTTTTCTTTAAACAATGCCATGATAGCTGAATTGGGCAAACGGTAATTAGTGCTAGTCTTCAAAACGCAATTTGAAACCATGGTTTGAAATAGCATTGTAAACCAAGGCTTGGACTTGGGAACTGACCATAGCTGCCTTATCAATCACCACTTCAAACTATGGTTAGAACAAATGGAGGAAGAAATTGGCATGTGGGACAGGAAGAAGGTTTCTGATTGAGTCAGACGGAGTCTATGTAGACTCCTTTATCTTGAGACAGTTCAAGTAACAACAAAGAAGAACTGCTGTATGGCATACGTTTTTGTGGATTAGAGTCCACAAATCTATCAGAATCTTAGAAATGATCCACTTTTATGAATGTAAAATGAGCTTCAGTTATAGCTCGAAGGGGTGGAAAGCTTTGGGGTTTCACCCCTAGACTCCAAGCTTAGAGGTGGTCCAGGCCTCTTTCTTTTGTTTTCAGGGGGAAAAGTGTCTTGTTTCTGGAAGAACAAATGACCAGACACAGTCAAGGCAGTTTGGTTCACCCCGTTGCTCCTGGCTGTTTCTGATCCATGTGAAAAGACTGGGATAATTAGCAATGGTTTAAAGTGGTTTTGAATTAAAATGTTTTATCACCTTTAAATAAAATACACTACCCTTACTGTTTTGCACTGAAGTAAGATGAAACAGTCAACTCAATTTTTTACTTTGTGTACTGCTTTTGTTGGTGGGAGTTGCCACTGTTTTCACCTCTCTCTCTCTCTCTCTCTCTCTCTCTCTCTCTCTCTCTCTCTCTCTCAGCAAGGTACTTGCCTTTCAAATATACCAACACATTCCTTTTTTTGTTCTCGGAAAAAGCTATGCAAGGAATAGCAATTCACTCATAATGGATTGAGTAGGAGGGTGCTTGAGATTTGTTGAGGCAGACAGAGGGAAATCTCAAGAAAAAGTAGTTGTAGTAGATCAGTTTGCAGATGGCTTTTTACATGAATTTGCTGCCAAGGAGTGTGGTGGAGTCTCCTTCTTTGGAGGTCTTTAAGCAGAGGCTTGACAGTCACCTGTCAGGAATGCTCTGATGGTGTTTCCTGCTTGGCAGGGGGTTGGACTGGATGGCCCTTGTGGTCTCTTCCAACTCTATGATTCTATGATCTGTTATTCCAAAATTTGGCATCCGTCTGTGTCAGAAGCACCAAAGTGATCTCTCCTTAGCCTCTTCTTCTTCTCCCAAAGATAGCCTGCAAGGCAGCGGAGGTGTAGGAGCAGAGTTTTCCTTCTCCTAGATGGGCTCCCTTCCCAGGTTGATGAGCCCCATCTGCCCCTCAATTCCCTCTACAACAGGCCTGTCCAACAGGTTGATCGCAATCTACCATTTGATCGTGGGATGTCAACAACTCTGGTCATTCCAATGGGTAGATCACTGCCAGTTTTTTTTATAGTGGGAGTAGATCGCAGTCTCTTGGAAGTTGGACAGCCCTGCAGTCTACAACATGTGCAGAAACCACCTTCTTGACCATTGAACCCACTATTGGTCTCGTCTACTCATCCTCCATAGCCCATATTTGCATGCAGAGGAAGTCCCTGACTCACCAAGGGTTTAAGACCCATCGGCTACCCTCACCTGGTTTAGCTGGCCAGTGGAAGCCATTCCCAGGATGTGACCGCCTGTCAGATGCTGACAGCTTCTAAGAGCCACAGGTGAGAGCTGAGTGCAGGGTGGGGACCAAAGGTGGACAAACTACCCCAGAAGGAGCACCCCATGCACCCTATTCCAAAATAACTGTGCCTTAACTAGCATCTGACCTTGTTTACAAGGGCTGAAAAAAAGTGGGGGAAAGCTTTCAGAATAAATAGTGGCTTGGCCTTTATCTTGGATGTGCAAAGGTAGGCCAAACAGGTTCTAGGTTTAGAATGATGTCAGTACCAACTCCAACATCTTGTGCAGATGTCTTTCTCCACCCTACCTGGAGATGACAGAAACCAAATGCATTGCATGCACAATATGTTCTCCGTTATGGGGCCTTTCTGCATACCTTATGATTAAAGGTATAAATAAATATGAAGAAAGGGGTTGTGCCTTTCTGCATATGCATATGTAGCCATGTTCTGCAAACAACAAGGAATGAATGTGATTGCTAGAATAATATTAATAATAATAATTTTTTTATTTGTACCCTGCCCATCTGGCCGGGTCTCCCCAGCCACTCTGGGCGGCTTCCAACAAATATTAAAATACATCAAAATCACAAGTTAAAAACTTCCCTAAACAGGGCTGCCTTCAGGTATTTTCTGTATGTAGGATAGTTTATCACTTTAACCTCTGCTGGGAGGGCGTTCCACAGGGTGAGCGCCACTACTGAGAAGGCCTTCTGCCTGGTTCCCTGTAGCTTTGCTTCTCGCAGTGAGGGAACCGCCAGAAGGCCCTCGGCGCTGGATCTCAGTGTCCAGGCTGAACGGTGGGGGTGGAGACGCTCCTTCGGGTATACAGGACCGAGGCCGTTTAGGGCTTTAAAGGTCAGCACCAACACTTTGACTTGTGCTCGGAAACGTACTGGGAGCCAATGTAGTTCTCTCAGGACCGGTGTTATGTGGTCCCAGCGGCCACTCCCAGTCACCAGTCTAGCTGCCGCATTCTGGATTAATTGTAGTTTCCGGGTCACCTTCAAAGGTAGCCCAACGTAGAGCGCATTGCAGTAGTCCAAGCGGGAGATAACTAGAGCATGTACCACTCTGGCGAGACAGTCTGCGGGCAGGTAGGGTCTCAGCCTGCGTACCAGATGGAGCTGGTAGACAGCTGCCCTGGACACAGAATTAACCTGCGCCTCCATGGACAGCTGTGAGTCCAAAATGACTCCCAGGCTGCGCACCTGGTCCTTCAGGGGCACAGTCACCCCATTCAGGACCAGGGAGTCCCCCACACCCGCTCGCACCCTGTCCCCCCAAAACAGAACTTCTGTCTTGTCAGGATTCAACCTCAATCTGTTAGCCGCCATCCATCCTCCAACCGCCTCCAGGCACTCACACAGGACCTTCACCGCCTTCACTGGTTCTGATTTGAAAGAGAGGTAGAGCTGGGTATCATCCGCATACTGATGAACACCCAGCCCAAACCCCCTGATGATCTCTCCCAGCGGCTTCATATAGATATTAAAAAGCATGGGGGAGAGGAAGGAACCCTGAGGCACCCCACACGTGAGAGCCCAGGGGTCTGAACACTCATCCCCCACCACCACTTTCTGAACACGTGCTATTGGCACAGCAATTGGGGCCCGTTGGCTCTCTGCATTTTGCTTAACCTGGGCATTTGTGTTTGTTTGTTTGTTGCTAACTGCCACCCACGTAATAGAAAATTATGGATGTCAGTAAAATAGAATAAAAATAAAATCACAAACTGACTGCCTCTGGTGTCACAAGAGCAAGATTATGCCACTTAGTCCCCCTCATACCTTACTTAACATTTGTGATCTCTGAATAATTTTTGTATCCCTGGAGGGGTGGTCTATATCATCCTTTAAATGCAATTAGCCATAGAACAATGCAGGGTGTTGAACAGACTCATTTAGAACCTGCTCCTCTTTTAACAAAAAACCCAAAGCCCAGAAGCCAGAGAGGCAGTCTGACTCAAGGCAGGCTTCCTGTGTCCCCTTTACTTGAATAGTTTATTGAATTATATACAGTCTATGGTGTCTGAAAGTTGTTTATCTTTCCTAGGAATAATTTGCTTCGCTGTAAATTAAAATAGAACATTTCCCGACTTCCTTCTGTCCCTAGTATAATTTTATTTAGTCCAATTATGGCGCTAATGTGAGCAATTACCTATACGCATAAAGGAGGCTTTCAGTAATCCTTGTGAAAATGATCTGTCACTCAAGCAGCTTATTTGCAGAAATCTGAGGTCTAGCAACAATAAAGCCACAAAGTTAAGAGGGAGATACAAATCCAGCACAATAAAACAAGCTCAGTATAATACTGTGTACAGCACAGAACCGAAAACACCTGCAGGGAGAGACTTTGGTAATATGGCATCCTGAGCAGACAAAATTTGGCATGTCCCCCCCCCCCCCACCGCCAACCATTATTTCTTATTTTCACAACAATTCCTTTTGGTCCAGTTGCTTTTAAAAAGGATCATATCAATAGGTACCTGGATAAATATAGGTGTTGTTGTTGTTGTTGTTTGATTTTATTATCAAACAACGACCCTTGGCTTGGTGCCCTGTGTGTGCGATTACCTTCACCATCCTAAATCTGGTGCAGAACACCCATGAAATGCGTACATCAAAACTGCCAACTGTATCAAGGGGGTTCTTCAAAATCCAGTTCTTAAAAGACCCTGGAGAACAGAAGAATCTTAACTTAGTGCTAAGAAGGCAACAGTTGGGGAGCTTTGCTAGGGAACACATTCCATAGTTGAGGGGCTGCCACTGAAAAGGCCATAAAACTGGAAAATGTCATTTATGGGTAGAAGGCACAATCTCTGGTTTTCTTATAATATGAATATTCCTGTTTTAACAAATGTGTTCCTTTTGTGTACAAATATGTTAATGTTAAAGCCTATTGGCAGATGTTTTTATTCAGACTGTCTCTATGGATCTAGATAAAATCTGTCCCCCCCTGCAGAAATGATCAATTACTTGTCCTGTTGTATAAAATTAAGTCGGTCTTGTTCAGTATATAAGGAGCTGCTAGATCTGGAGGAGTATTAAGACCGCTTTGCAAGTTAATGCATAACATTGATTTCCCTTTGTAAGCTGCCTTGTTAGCAGCGTTTGATCTGTATCTCCAGTATTTAACCACTTAGTCCACTTAGAATTTTTTTTGGGGGGAGTTACACTTCAGTTCTCATCAGGTATTACAAGAATGCGTTGCTTTGGTCTCTTAAGGCGTGATGTAGTTGCGACTCTCTTAACAAGAAATCTTGAATGGGCCACAGAATCACGTGCTCACTACCTGCCCAGGTCAAATTTCCACCCTAAACAAGGATTTTGAGCTATACTGGTTACGCAGCAAGCTTGTGGCCAAAGCAAGCAGTCTGGCAACCATGGAAATTTGCTTGGTCACCTGTATTAATGAAAGTGTGATGTGAGTTTCCCCCCCCTGCCTCACTTGCATTCTGAATAGTGCTCAATGCTTGGGGGTTAACCACTTGTAAACTGGTCATCCGCATTAGCGATCCATGACACATGATAAAAGACCAGAGGAGGTATATTCTCTGAACTATAGAGTCTTGTGCATGGGTAGGCAAACTAAGGCCGGGGGGCTGGATCCGGCCCAATCGCCTTCTAAATCTGGCCTGTGGATGGTCCGGGAATCAGTGTGTTTTTACATAAGTAGAATGCATGCTTTTATTTAAAATGCATCTCTGGGTTATTTGTGGGGCGTGGGAATTCGTTCATTAATTTTTTCCCAAAATATAGTCCGGTCCCCCACAAGGTCTGAGGGACAGTGGACCGGCCCCCTGCTGAAAAAGTTTGCTGACCCCTGGTCTTGTGAGTAGAGTTGTCTTTAAAGAACCAGGTTTTCAGATTAGAAGTTTAATAATATTTCAGATTAGTGCTGCACATGGTGTGTGTGTGTGTATTTTGAAAGGTTTAAATATTTGCTTATGTCTAGCATTTGTAACATTCAGTTATGCTTTCCTGTTTCAATAGTAACATAAAATGTAAATGTAGTCTAGACTTTATTGCAGACCAAGGAGATGTCTGCTAAAATATACAGGATAGAGAGGAAGACTAAAGATGGGATTTTGCTCTCCAACATCAGCCATGTGGCAAATTGGTACATCTGCATTTGCCCTTGGGCAGCCTTAACCACAGTTAGAGCAGATGCGCTTCCACCTTCTGCTTTAATCACAGTTAAGGAAGTGGATGCAACTCTCTGGTCTGCTCCGGTTTCTTAAATTTGATTGACACCCAGCATTAAATTGGTACAGAGCTACAAGAGACAAGACTGCAGCAGTGAATTGAACTGTTTTGGCAGGTTCAGGTTTCATTGAACTCTTCTTCAGACAGGAGTTAGTCTCAGGTTATACCGGTACTAGCAACCTCTCAAGCTCTCAACACAGATGGTTTTCCCCTCCTTCCAGACCCTGGACAAATCTGGATTTATCCATTGCAGAATGGTTAGCTTAGGTAAGTAAATACGTGCGGGGAAGTCTCTGTCTTAAATTTGATCTTGGAAAACTGTGGGTTGGGTGGGAAGCCCCACATTGCATGAAATCTTGATGTCTTGGTTGTGTTCATAAGCCACTGCAAAGCCAGTTGTACTCATTCTGTATCTGCATACTAAACATGGCATTCTTAGATGGATAAAAGTAAATTTGAGCTCTCAGATTAGCTCCTGTGTGCATTTCCCTCCATTTTAATAATTATTAAATTTAATTTTTTTTTTTTAAAAAACCTTAATTTTTGCTTCCTAAAATCTCCCATTGCTGGCTTTTACCAGTATTTCTGCTTGCTGACCTAGAGTAAGAAGGCAAGTTTCCATTTCTAAGGTGCCGGTAAACAATGCCAGTGTAAAATTCACGTGCTGTAAAAGGATGCCTGCGGTCACATTTTGTTTCCATCTGACTAATTCAATACACTTGCTGTGTAGCGTCCTGCCTTCTTTACTCCCCCTTTCTGTACAGTCTCATGGACACACAGTGTACACTGGCCTTGCAAGTTGCCATTGTGAATAATTTACTTTAAGGAACAAGAGATCAAAGTCAATACAGTTCTAAAAGACTCAAGTTACATCTTGCAGATAATGGCTACTTGCGCATTGTAAACCTGTGTACGCTACGCAAGGGAGCCATGTCGTACAAAGGGCTGTTCTGAACTGTGCTCAGCCGAGGCATACATATGCCCGCGTTTCCTTCCTTTAGTTTGCTTTTACGCATAGGCTACTTGTATGCAGTGATTTGTGGGTCTGTCTTAGTGCGTACCTTCGTGTACTATAATTTTAGTATGGTTGGGATTAATGCACTGACTTCAGTTGGGGAAGGGGCAAGAATCAAAGGCACTTGCAATTTAGTCATCAGCCTCGTAAATTAGCCAATGAAAGGTCTTTTGCATGATAATGAAATAAATAATGGATCACTGGTAATATAAATTCAAACGTCGTTTTTTGGTAGCTTTGCTCTTTCAAAAGGCCTTCTGCATAATAAGAATGTGTTTTGAAGGGTTTTTTATACTTGAGAAACTATTAGTAATAGAAATTCCCCCTCCTCCCCCCTCTATATAATATAATACAGTGGACCCTCGACTTACGAATGTAATCCGTTCCGACGGGAGCATCGGAACTCGAAAAAATCGTAAGTCGAGTCCCCATAGGAATGCGTTGGAAAACGCATTCGTACCTCGAAAAAACCTTCGGAACTCGACAAAACCCTATCTAAAGCGGCCGCGGCTTCCGATCGGAAGTCAAAAAAATTCGGAAGCGGCGGCCGCTTTGATCCCTCGTAACTCGAAAAATTCTTAAGTCGGGGCATTCGTAAGTCGAGGGATCACTGTAATAATAATAATAATAATAATAATAATAATAATAATAATAATAATAATTTATTATTTGTACCCCCGCCCATCTGGCTGGGTCTCCCCAGCCACTCTGGGCAGCTTCCAACAAATATTCAAATACCGTATATACCGTCTTTCCCCCTTTTTAAGACACCGTCTTATAATTTTTTCCCCTCAAAAAACCCCAGGGTGGCTTATTTTCAGGGGGATGTCTTATTTTTATTACGTCAGTATGGTACGGTACAGCCTCCCCCTGTGCGCTGAGCAGGCAGGGCAGAACTCCGCAAGAGGCGCGTTTCCCCCCCGCGCCTCTCGCTGGTTCACTGGCTCCCTGCGCACGGGGAACAGGCGGGGCAGGAAGAGGCGTTCCCCCCCTGCGCGCACCTCTCCCTGCGTGCTAAGCAGGTGGGGCAGAACTCTGCAAGAGGCGCGTTGTCCCCCCCGTGCCTCTCACTGGTTCGCTGGCTCCCTGCGCACGCAGGAGGGGCTGAGGAGGCAACGGGAACAATGGCGGCACCACCGCTTACTTTTGGGGTACGTCTTACTTCTCACAAAGGTAAAAAAACCCTGCCATGGCTTACTTTATGACTACGTATTAAAAAGGGGGAAACAGGGTACTCGAGTATAAGCCGACCCGAATATAAGCCGAGGCACCCAATTTTACGGCTTTTTCAGCAAAAAAAATGTGCTGAAAAACTAGGCTTATACTCGAGTATATAGGGTACATTAAAATCTAACAAAGCCTCTCTTTCCCTGACCCCACCTTCAATGAATTGGAGCAGGAATATAAAGAACTGGCTTCACTGTTTTAAAACCAAAATGCCATGTCTGACTCAAAATAGTTATCCTTGTGCCCCAGCACACGCGCCGGGTTCCACCCAACTTTGGGGGGCTTGTCACACATGTGTGACGTCATGTGTTGGAAGGGGGACCAACAGGGTCCGTTGTGACCACAGGAAGGCCCAATGGGGGAGCCTGCTGCAGCTATGCGGGACTTGCCCTCCTGCTTGAATTTTTTTGGGGTGCCTCGGCCTCCCCGGTCCCCCCGATGGCACTCCAGTACCTGGTAGAAGTTGTGTGTGTATCTGAGCAGGAGTCTCAAGTGATTCAAGAAAGTCATGCAGGCAATGCCCAGAGTGTCTTCCTGTTTGTAAGGCTTCCTTGTGTCTTTTGGGTATGTCTTTCAAACTTTTTAAGAAGTACTCTTTGTGAGAAATGTTCCCTCGCAAGCCTAGGTGAACTGATATTTTTGGGCCCAATATAAGGCCCTCTTTGGGACCTTTTAACATACAGTACGTACAATGAACATACAGGATGAGGAAACTTCACCCCTAAGACTGTACATTCGGGCTTCTCTGTGTAATTGGGAACTTGGTGAAAGTCAAAGCTCCCCTACTTGTATTTACTTGTGTGCTCACAGGTTTTCTTCAGATTTTTAAATGTACATGCTTAGGTGTGAGGTGGAGTCTTGCCGCCATATTCCTCCTCTCCAACCCATGCACTTTTGTTCTTACTACACTGAAAATCTGAAGAGGGTTTGTGTATTGACTTAGCACATCTTAAAGTTGGGGTATGTCATTCAAATATGGGCATTATACCTAGGCTGTGAGGGATAAAGTATTCCTCTTTTGAGAACCATGTTCACAAATTCTTAGATTTGTTGCATGTATCCCCCTCAACAACAACAACAACAACAACAACAACAACAACAACAACAACACCATATACACTGCACTAACAAAGTTCATTTGAGAAGAGAAGCCAAATTCTGGAGCCAATGTAAAACGCACACATGGATTTGCTAGAATTTTCTGATTTTGCATCATCTATTCCATATTTTTGCTGCTCGACACCATTTATTCTTTTGATCATATGTAAAAGGTAAAGGTACCCATGACTGTTAGGTCCAGTCGCGGATGACTGGGGTTGCGGCGCTCATCTCGCTGTATTGGCCGAGGGAGCTGGCGTTTCTCCACAGACAGTTTCCGGGTCATGTGGCTAGCATGACTAAGCTGCTTCTGGCTAACCAGAGCAGCGCATGGAAACGCTGTTTACCTTCCCGCCGGAGCGGTACCTATTTATCTACTTGCACTTTGACATGCTTTCGAACTGCTAGGTGGGCAGGAGCAGGGACCGAACAACGGGAGCTCACCCCATCGCGGGGATTCGAACCGCCAACCTTCTGATCGGCAAGCCCTAGGCTCTGTGGTTTAGACCACAGCGCCACCCGCGTCATATGTAGGGGCAATGATTTATGAGAGACAGTAAAACCTCACCTTCCCTGTAGAGAAGTGTGTTCAACAACTTACATTCAGTTTATTAAACCAGTCAACGTATCCTATCTCTCAAGCAGAGTTACACAGATTTCCCTGGCTTCAAACGCCTCCAGGCATTACCGAAACTCTCTGATACAACTTTACAAACAAAGAGACTACTGGGTTTGTTTGTTTTTTGTGCTATTGTGAAAATGTAGCATTACCTACATGGACAATGTTCTTAAACTTTTGTCCTTAGCCCTTTTAAATGGGAGTCTATTCTGATCAGGACTAATACCGACATACCAGTGTACAGTTAGGTTCATAATATTTTGCATGTGTCCCAATTCTCCAAATGATGAGAACTCAAGGGGCACAGTGTACGCAGGTCCTATTCCCTTGGAACGAGGTCACTGGAGGAGACTTGCTAGTGTTTGTGGCGTTTGTGTTGGTGATATGTATACACATATACATATGGGTGTATCTGAAGAAGTGTGCATGCACATGAAAACTCATACCAAGAACAAACTTAGTTGGTCTCTAAGGAGCTACTGGAAGGATTTTTTTATTTTTTATTTTGTTTTGACTATGGCAGACCAACACGGCTACCTACCTGTAAAAGGTAAAGGGACCCCTGACCATTAGGTCCAGTCGTGTCCGACTCTGGGGTTGCGGTGCTCATCTCGCTTTATTGGCCGAGAGCCAGTTTACAGCTACCGGGTCATGTGGCCAGCATGACAAAGCTGCTTCTGGCGAACCAGAGCAGCGCACAGAAACGCCGTTTACCTTCCCGCCAGAGCAGTTCCTATTTATCTACTTGCACTTTGATGTGCTTTCAAACTGCTAGGTTGGCAGGAGCAGGGACCGTGCAACGGGAGCTCACCCCGTCGCAGGGATTCGAACCGCCGACCTTCTGATCAGCAAGCCCTAGGCTCTGTGGTTTAACCCACAGCGCCACCTGAGTCCCCTACCTGTAACTGGACATATATACAGGTTGAGCATAGGGGAATATATACCACTTAACTCAAGCAAATGCCCTACATTCACTGCTCTCTCTTCAAATTCCGAGTGAAACCACAAGCTCCTGTAGGATCATTGCATAAAGCAGTCCACCTTTTTCTGTATGTCTTCTCACAGCTTAATTTAACTAAACTGCTTCTTTCAAACAGACACTGAGTTTGCACATTCTACAGCCGATTTCCAGATTTCCAAATTGCTCTCCCCCCAGAAGGGTCTCCAACAAATCTCTTGCACTTGGCCACTTTTTTTACATAACAAAGGAAGACCTGTTTGGCAGGTTTGACCAATTACACCAGGGGTCAGCAACCTTTTTCAGTTGTGGGCCGGTCCACTGTCCCTCAGACCTTGTGGGGGGCCGGACTATATTTTGAAGGGGGAAAAAAAACCCTAATTCCTATGTCCCACAAATAACCCAGAGATGCATTTTAAATAAAAGAACACTTTCTACTCATGTAAAAACACGCTGATTCCCGGACCATCCACGGGCCAGATTGAGAAGACGATTGGGCCGCATCCGGCCCCTGGGCCTTAGTTTGCCTACCCCTGAATTACACCGTCCTTCACAGCCTCACTTTTTAGAATTTACATTTTTAATATACTGAAATAAAAAGTTTGGGGACCCTCAGTTGGCAATCACAATTTAACAGAACACCTTATATGCAACCTTATGTGAACATATCATATAGCTATGAATTTCCCTTCCTGTTTCCATTTTTGAGAAGTTACTTTCTCGTATGCACCTAGGGTAGTCATATCCTCTGACCACTGCGCAATTGGAGAGGATGACTGTTTTCCCCAGTACCGGAATGCTTATCCACCATAATTGCCTTTTGTCCCTCCATCAGGTTCCATAGGGTTGGGATATAATTTCACAAGATATTGATGTCCTTGAACCTCAGATATTTATCTGAGATATATTATAAAACAGCTGACAGTCTCTGCCCCAAACTCTGTAATTTTAGGGCAGGGCCACATGTGATCTCTGAGTGGGTAGTATTGCCTGTGCTTCATATCTTTTTGGGAAAGCCATTGTGGGGTTTGGTAAGCTCTGAATATGACTTTTCGCTGTATAAGGCCCAGCCTGATACCCAGAGAGCTCAATCTCATGGATGCCAGCATTGCTTTCCAGGTACCTGATATTCCAGTTGACCAATCCTCTCTCTTTCCATTGAGGTCAAGCTGTCTTGTCCATTAAGGTTCAATGTAAAGATGCTATTGACTTAGGACGTTGTCAAAGGTTATTAAAGACGGGGGTTTCAGAGGTACTCGGTGCTTCCAGCTCAAATAAAATGGTCAATGGGTGTTTCAGTTGTATATGTAGCTAGCCTGTTGACTGTGGGAGGGCAAGAGTTTCCACTAGATTAGGAAAGGAGAGAAATCACTGGAAGCAATCAGTTGGTCCAGGTCCAGGTCCTAACTTTACAACTATAGTATCTCTGGAGTTGGAAGAACTACTACCGGTATATATGCTTATAGCTGGGGCTTTTTTTTCAGCCAGAACTTGCTGAAACTCAGTTCTGCCCCTCTCAGGTGGGTGCCATTGCCATTATAAGAGAACAAGGGAGGCGTTCAAATGGTGAGTTCCAGCACCTCTTTTCCATATAAATGATAGGCCAGAATGACTAAGTTGTATTTTTATTGCAGCACCAAAGTCATGCTGTGGTAGAAAAATGGCTTTATCACTTCTCTTTGTGTTGTTTCCATAGAGGGGATTGTGATATTTGCAATGACCTTGTCTGTAAGAACTTCTGAGTTAGAGATGTGCATGACATTCTTTGAAATCCAAAAACATGCTGGTTTCTATTTTAGAAGAGTCTGAATTCTCTTCCTGCCTTTTATTTTGGGAGTGGATGCTTTTTTTGAATGGACTCCTTTTCTTGGGATGGGAGAAATATCTTTAACTATATTAATGTAGGCTGCTGGGAAAAAACCAGCAGGTCACAAGGGCTGCCTCCCACCAATAGCCTTAAAAGTAGAACAGGGTACCGAAATGTGTGTATGTTTACTTGTTTCATTTCCCTAAACTTCCAATTGCCGTGTTGCAGCCACTGGGTTATAACTTAAAGGGGTTCCAAAAGTCCTCCGTGGACAACTTTTGTTTGTTCAGATCTATGGTACTTTGTTTTATAGCGTGTTTTTCTCCACCAGAAAATATTCCAATGAAAGTTAGCCAAAAAACCCACCAAACAGCAGCTCAACACGGCACAAACACTAGGAAATAGAAAATTCCTTCCAGTAGTATCTGAAGAAGTGTGCATGCACACGAAAGCTCATACCAAGAACAAACTTAGTTGGTCTCTAAGGTGCTACTGGAAGGATTTTTTTTATTTATTATTTTGTTTTGACTAGGAAATAGACTTTAAATTCACACCATTGGCTTTTTAATACATATTTTGGATCCCTCTGTGCCATTCAAATGCCTCAAGGTCTATTTTTGGTGCGAGACAACATATGTCAATATCTTCCTTGAAAATTGGGGTTCCAAACTGGACAAACCTATTCCTGATATAAAGGGACATGTTAAGTGATATGAATATGCTAAGAGTGATCAGTTAACAGTTAGCAGCTCTTTGGTCTGAGTGTCTTAGTTTTTCTGTATTAGGCCCACCCAACTTGCAGAAAATGTTCACTAGAGGTTCATGGTGAACAAAAGTTCAACGGCTTTCTTTTCTTTTGCAGAACCTCGAGGATTTTTTGACCACCCTTTAAACTGCATAACGGAGAGAAGACTACAGGGCACTTGCCCACCAATTGGCCGCGGAAGTTTTGGGAAGCCATTCTTTGGTACAAACTGTTTCAGTTCCCCATTTATTAATTCCCGGACTGGTTTCCACACTATTCATTCCGAGAACAGCCCGGTAAAGCCGAGGATTGTCACTGTCGTAAAACCTTGTGGGCACACAGTGAGGAAGATAACACTGCTCCTGAATCGGCGATCTGTCCAGACATTTGAACAGCTGATCGCTGACATCTCAGAAGCCCTTGGGTTTCCACGCTGGAAGAATGACCGTGTGAGAAAACTGTATAATTTGAAGGGAAGAGAAATCCGAAGTGTTTCTGACTTCTTTAGAGAAGGCGATGCCTTTATAGCTATGGGAAAGGAACAGCTAACCCCGAAGAACCTGGAAGCGGCCATCCAAGAGCTTTTTCCTGACAACCCCTATGCACCTCGTACTGGAACCACACAAAACTGGGAACAAACTCAGAAACCCCAAAACAGGCTGTATGAAAAGTCTTCCAAATTGGAAAAGAGCCTCGAGCCCATAGCTGCCAAGAAATGTCTGGATGCCATATCTCCTAAATTAATTAATAGGCATGAAGTGAAAGCTCAAACCAAGGTCAGGCAAGAGGAGAAGGTGAGGACCAAAAAGAGGTGGGTCAGAGATAACTGGAATGAAGAGCAAGATGCAAAGCCATGTAGAAAAGCGAGAGAAAGCGAGAGATATTTTAATCCAGAGAAATGCCTTGAAAATGAAGCAGAAAAGAGTTCGGACATGATAGTGAGATGTGAGAAGTGCCAAAGAGAAAGGGAACTCAGGCAAAAATTGCAGAAGGAAAGACAGGCTGATCTTCCATTTGAGAGCAGGGACTTGAGTATGAGAACGTGTCAGAGATATCATGTAGAAAGGCCAGTGAAATTGAGAAATTGCAGGAAATTGTCAGAAAGCTCAGCGGAAGAGGGCAAAATTACATGGAACGATGCTGCTTGTCAAAGTACCTGGACAGCCCCTCTCAGCCATGCCAAAAAAGACTCAGAGAAGCAAAAAAGGAGCGTTGACAGAGAGCAAACTCTGGAAAGCCATAAGAATCATGATGAAGAACTGGGAAAGATGAAGCCCATAGAAAGTCAGCGTACCATAGTAGGAGATGCCTATGAATTAAAGAAGGAGCACCGAAAATGTTCTAGAGTGAACCAAAGCTGTTGGTTGATCAAGGGTTCTCGG
Organism: Darevskia mixta; assembly: GCA_034641385.1. NCBI lineage: Eukaryota > Metazoa > Chordata > Lepidosauria > Squamata > Lacertidae > Darevskia > Darevskia mixta. The sequence continues at coordinate 6,903,397 of JAWWNH010000010.1, forward strand.
ACAGATACTGAAAAACCATTGAAAATTCAGGGGAATAGGGAAGAGGTACGGAAATCGAACGAGGAAGCTAATGGAGGAGAAGAGAAAGTAGGTCATAGTGAGGGTGAACTGATTAGGCATGAAAGGGAGGAAGAACATAAAGTCAACAAAGAGATTAACAAGACGCGTAGGGCCAGTGACGCAAAGCTGAGACATGACATCTCAAGCAGAGCAGATGTGGAGAAGAGCTATGAGATTGGCAGAACCATTGGAGACGGGAACTTTGCTGTTGTGATGGAGTGTCATCACCGCAACACCAATCAGAACTATGCTATGAAAATCATCGATAAGTCCAAGCTGAAAGGAAAGGAAGACATGCTTGAAAATGAAATACTGATCATAAAGAGCCTTTCCCACCCAAACATTGTCAGTTTGATTGAAGTATTTGAGACCGATGCAGAAATATACCTAATCTTGGAGTACATTCCCGGTGGGGACCTGTTTGATGCCATAATCGAGAGTGTGAAATTCACAGAACGTGATGCTGCTCTCATGATAACTGATCTGTGCGAAGCTCTCGTCTATATTCACGGCAAGAACATTGTCCACAGAGATCTCAAGCCAGAAAATCTTCTGGTAAGTATTGGGAAATGCTCTGCAGTGGGCAGGGTTGTTGGGTGGTTGTTTTTATTTTGATTATATATTTTGTGGTTTTATATTCTGATTTTGTTCTGTGAACCGCCCTGAGACCTCGGGGTCTAGGGTGGTATATAAATTCAACCAAGCAATCAATCAATATAATAATAATAATAATAATAATAATAATAATAATAATAATATAAATAAAATAAACTGAGGGGTTGTACTTGTTGGGTATGCTCTTTTTGGACAGAAATACTAATTTTCAGGAAATGGATATACACTTTAGGGTGTGAATGTTAGGATGCTATTTCTGGAATGAGAAATGTGGAATAACGTCTAATATCCTTGTTTGGAACACAACTGCTGACACCATATTGCACTCAGAGTTATACATGGATGGTACTAAAAATGCAATGTGCAGTGCTTATAAACCACCCTTGCAAATAAGTCCACAAAAACTACTATCCCACAAAACCATTACTGGCCTGCCTATCCATGCTTCTGTTGCTAATTAATGTCAGTTATAGTGACACCTTGAAAATTAACAATAATCAACCCTCTTTTCAGTATACAAAACTTCCTCTGTGCCCTCCCACCTGTAGGTAACTTGTACCTTTCTCTGTTATTCAGGCAAGTGGCTTTTTACAAGCCTGCTATAAATACCTGTTTGATATGGGTATATGCTGCATGGAGCTTCTGACTGGCAGTGGTTCTCTCTAGTTTGTGCACATATGGGGAGATTCTTAAGTCTTCAGGCCCTGGAATGTGAAGACTTCCTCAGAGCACATTATTCTAGGTCTTGCCTAGCAATACTAGATGCTGGGGGTACAGTTTTTGTTGGTTACCATATTACCATATTTTTGTGTTCTTATATTGTAAATCACCCTGCCATCGTCGGATGAAGGGCAGCATAGAAGTTTAAATAGCAACAACAATTTTATTGTTCGTACCCTGCCCATCTGACTGGGTTGCCCCAGTCACTCTGGGTGGCTTCCAACATACAGTAGAACCTCTACTTACGACCGCCTCTACTTGGGCCCGATCCAAGTCACGACTGCAGCAAACCTGGAAGTAAATACCGGGTTTGCCGCGATGCACGCTCAGAAGCGGCTTCTGCCGCCTGCACATGCGCACAACGGCGCTTCTACCAGCGACCCGTTTCGCCTAAAGGACGGGCCGCTGGAATGGATTATGGTGGTAAGTAGAGGTTCCACTGTACATAGAGACATAAAACATTATACATTAAAAAGCTTCCCTATACAGGGCTGCCATCAGATGTCTTCTAAAAAGTTATGCAGTTATTCATCTCTTTGACATCTGATGGGTGGGTGTTCCACAGGGTGGGTGCCACTACCGAGAAGGCCCTCCCTGTAGTGTCACTTCTTGCAGTGAGGGAACCACCAGAAGGTCCTTGGTGGTGTTTAATGGTTTAACTTAAAGGTAAATAGGCACATTAAACAACTTTTGTGTGGCTCCTTGGCTTTGCTTTTGTTCTTGAATGAAAAATCCACAGGTTTCATAAGAGAATAACTCGTACTTGCACGGAAAAATATACTGACTAGAGCAGATACCTTATGTACTGGCACCTCATTTGTTTTTGTCTCTTTCTTTTTAGTCTGTGATACTGAAGTTCAGTGATTACATCTCTTTTCCTCCCACATATCTCCTCTCAAACTTGCAGCCGTACTTCTTCTTCCACCCCCTTTCTTTGAGATTGATTTTCTGTACCCAGGCTTGAAAATTCAAGGAAGCTAAAACAATAAATAGCAGATTTATAGCCTCCCTCGGACAGAAAACCTTCCTAGCGAACCAGAAACCTGAACGTCCCCCATCCAAAACACATACTTGATGCTTCTGAGTAAGAAGTGTTGATTTAACTGTTTGTTGTGGCAGGAGGCAGAGCAGGCAGATTCTGGTAGCCTCCAGCGGTCGTCTAGGCTGGCTTCTCCCTCCTCTCTGCTAGCTTTTGCAGCTGAAAACAGTATGGAACTGGGAAGGCCAAGCTGTCCATCAGTGATGGGAGGGGGCATGGATATGTGGGTAGATGGGCAGAGGTTGAGAAGTGGAAAGTGGAACCAGTTGCTTCTGATGAGGCATATACCTGTAGTTCTACTCTCCATTACATGAATATATTTCCAGTTACAGGTAGGTAGCTGTGTTGGTCTGCCGTAGTCGAAACAAAATAAAAAATTCCTTCCAGTAGCACCTTAAAGGTAAAGGTAAAGGGTCCATTAGGTCCAGTCGTGACCGACTCTGGGGTTGTGGCGCTCTGGCGAACCAGAGCAGTGCACGGAAACGCCATTTACCTTCCCGCTGCAGCGGTATCTACTTGCACTTCGACGGAGCTCACCCCGTCTCGGGGATTCGAACCGCTGACCTTCTGATCAGCAAGCCCTAGGCTCTGTGGTTTAACCCACAGCGCTACCCGCGTCCCCTATATTTGCTTGTTAAAGTCCCTCCTTCCATCTAGTCTGCCTGATTCTTCCTTTGAATTTGAATCACCCGACACCACCTGTTTAATAATCGTTCTGATAATGCTTTTGCATAGCATTTCAGCTCCTTGCCCACTCAAAATTGTACAAAGGATGAAACACATTGCCAGTTATAGAATCATAGAAATGTAGAGTTGGAAGGGAACCCCTGAGGGTCGTCTCTAGACCCACCTCCTGCAATGCAGGGATCTCAACTAAAGCATCCAGGACAGATGGCCGCCTCTGCTTAAAATCCTCCAAGGAAGGAGAATCCGCCACCTTCCACACTTGAGATTAATTTGCATTACATAAGCACACTTATGTAATTTAGGGACCCAGGTGGCGCTGTGGGTTAAACCACAGAGCATAGGGCTTGGCAATCAGAAGGTTGGCGGTTCGAATCCCTGCAACGGGGTGAGCTCCCATTGCTCGGTCCCAGCTCCTGCCCACCTAGCAGTTCGAAAACACGTCAAAGTGCAAGTAGATAAATAGGAACCGCTCTGGCGGGAAGGTAAACGGCGTATCCGTGTGCTGCTCTGGTTCGCCAGAAGCGGCTTTGTCATGCTGGCCACATGACCTGGAAGCTGTACACCGGCTCCCTCTGCCAATAAAGTGAGATGAGCACCGCAACCCCAGAGTCCCTTTACCTTTACCTTTAAGCACACTTCAGTTTCTTTGACAACAGCAAGCTTGGAAATGGAGATTACACCTAGGTGCTAATAGAAGCTTAAGCGGTTATAAGAGAGAAGAATATTGACAAGGCTTTGTGCTGTTCCACTGGTTTTGTGCAGGCCTGGGAATATAGAGGGAGTCTTGTTCCTGCAAATGTTTTGAAATAATAATGTAGTATTGCCATCTTGTGTTGTAAAGAGATACAGCACAGAGAAATGCAAAGATTCCAAGCGTGTAGCCATGGGTGCTTGTTCTTTCCCTGAAATCACTAGTGTTCTGCTAACCAGGTTATTGTAAGGACACGCACATAAATTCACACTGTAATTTGGAATATAGTTCTGTCACTTGAGATATAGTTACAAGGACCTGCCTTGTACAAATGATCCATCTAGCTCATTATAGCCTAAAGGGACCCCTGACCATTAGGTCCAGTCGTGTCCAACTCTGGGGTTGCGGCGCTCACCTCGCTCTATAGACCGAGAGCCGGCGTACAGCTTCCGGGTCATGTGGCCAGCATGACTAAGCCGCTTCTGGTGAACCAGAGCAGCGCACGGAAACGCCGTTTACCTTCCTGCCAGAGCGGTTCCTATTTATCTACTTGCACTTTGACATGCTTTTGAACTGCTAGGTTGGCTGGAGCTGGGACCAAGCAACGGGAGCTCACCCTGTCGCAGGGATTCGAACCGCTGACCTTCTGATCAGCAAGTCCTAGGATCTGTGGTTTAACCCACAGCGCCACCTGGGTTATAGCCTACTCTGACTGAAATCTCTACAGAATCCTAGGGAGATGTTTTCCCCAATATCCTTTTTATCTGGAGTCCAGAGACTGAATCTGGGACCTTTTCATATACAAAGGTTTACCACTTAGGACTAAGGTATGACCATTGCTCCAGAACACTGTCCAAGGTATTAAGACCCCCACTTGGAAAGGCCTGATGAAGTCTAGTTTACTACAGGGTCAGTGTTTACAATAAAAAAATAAATAAATTGGCAGGGGGGAATTGTATCTGTGGACTTTTACTGAACCAGCGAAGATATTTATAACCACTTCATGACATCACAGTGTGTGGCAAGGGAAACCTCACAAGTGACAGCCAGCTACAGTATATATGATGTGCTTTTTCACACCCGCATGTGCTATAGAAATAAATGCTGCTCTTCATTTGGAAAGCCTGTGTTAAGGCGAAAGTTATTCATTTTCTTACATTCATAAGGTGCAGCTTGTTCTGAATGTTTTTTTTGTTTCTGCACAGGTCCAGCGTAATCCAGACAAAACTACCACATTGAAACTAGCAGATTTTGGCCTTGCAAAACAGGTGACCAAACCCATATTCACCGTGTGCGGAACTCCAACTTACGTTGCTCCTGAAATACTGGCTGAGACGGGTGAATATACAGTTTATCTCTTTTAATACGCCCCAAGTAACCTAGTGCATTGTCCTATTATCCAAATATTTGTTAGATGCAGTATTGAACAAGAAATATAATTTGGGCTTCTCATTATTACTATTTTCCAACAGTTTGCTGTCTTCTTGATGAGAGCTTGTACAGGGCAGATAAAAATACTATAGGATACTGGGATCACCACTAACTTCTTTTTTACCTTTTTATGTATCCCACTCTCTCCATATTCAGTTCCTTAATAGTGTTAGAATTGATGGACAGGCAGTACTGGGTTTCTTTTGAAAATCTGCTTGAAAACCACTGCTCTGTCAGCTGTGTGGCAATGTTCCCTCTTGACTTTGTAGCATGAAAGCTTAGGTTGTGATGTTCTAAGAAAGGGTAGAAACCTGAAGCAGGTCACACCTTCCTTGCTTTCTAGCAAAGTCCAGGGTGGATTGCATCCTGGAAAAATGCAATCACTGGTCCACACTGGATTCTACCCCCCGCCCCAAAGTGACAGCACCTTCACTGCTCCATCATCCTAATGTGATTTGGAAAAAGGAGAGCTTAAAAAACTGCTGCTTATTCTTATGATGATTCCCTGCACATCCTATTTATTCGCTAAAGGTGGTGTTGGTATTAGTGAATCTTTCAATATAGCACCAGCAGATTCTTTGCACACAGCTTCCGTGCATGTTTACTTATAGAAACAGGTTATTGGTGCTGTCCCGGGAATGGGAGGTGATAGAAAAACTAGAGAAAGTTTAATGGGGATTCCCAAATTTAAAAAGATTAAGAAGCACACAGACTGCACTACTATTGTCAGGATGCTGTCATCGGCTCCCGGCTGGTTGCCCAGGGAAGTATAAAGACAAGGGAAAGTTTCTTACCGTCCTTTTTTATTTCAGTCTTTACAGAAAGAGGCAATAGAACCCAGCCTCTTGGATAATACTGTTGTCCTGAGTGAATCCCAACTTCCTTATTCGTCATCATCATCATCACCTCCTCTATGGGTGCTGATACGTGCCCTCTGTCTTTGAGCTCTTTGCTCTCCTACTTTCAAGGCTCGCCGGGTTCTGGGAGATGGAGGGCCTGGGATGCTTTCTAATGACAACGTGTCAGCCAGGGGTTGCTCTGGCTCTTCCACGATTTCCCAACTTTCTCCCTCATCTGCCTATGAGCTGTGACCTCCCTCAAACCCCTCTTATAAATCTATACTGTCTTCCTCTTCCTCCTCCCTGGAAGGGTCAGGATGGGGAGGTGGTCTCCACCATTCCTCCTCTGCCCAGTCCCTGACAACTATGCACCCTTACATTTGAGTAAGTCCCATTGAAGACCAACGTAGCTTACGTCTAACTAGGCATGTATGTGCACTGCATGAGTATAATCTCTGTGCCATTTTTCATTTTACTCCAATATTTCATTTACATTTTTTAATGAAAGCTGCTCTTCCTTGTAAACTAGTTGCATATGTTAAAGATTCTGGATTTATCTTTCTGCTCCCATAGGCTATGGACTAGAAGTGGACATGTGGGCTACCGGCATTATACTCTATATTTTGCTTTGTGGATTCCCCCCCTTCCGGAGTCATGAAAGAGATCAAGAGGAGCTGTTTCGAATCATACAACTTGGGCATTATGAATTTCTCTCACCGTACTGGGACAACATTTCGGCTGGTAAGTTTCCTAAAAGCAGCCTGGGGAGTTGATAGCCAGGACTGTGCGTGTGGGACAGTTTTGTGATTTTCGGTGTGGTAGAGTTTGCAGCCGCTGTGTCTGTCAAATATTTTGATGAATTAGACCAGGCACCCCCAAACTCGGCCCTCCAGCTGTTTTGGGACTACAACTCCCATCATCCCTGACCACTGGTCCTGTTAGCTAGGGATGATGGGAGTTGTAGTCCCCAAACAGCTGGAGGGCCGAGTTTGGGGATGCCTGAATTAGACCTACTAGTGTGTGCCATATACTGACTGTTACCGTATTTTTCGCTCTACAAGACACACTTTTTTCCTCCTAAAAAATAAGGGGAAATGTCTGTGCGTCTTATGGAGCGAATGTGTGGTCCCTGGAGCTGAACTGCCCAGGGGCAAAAGCAGATCGTGCTTTTTAAAAAAAAGAGAGAGAGAAGGGGGTGTTGAAAGGAAGCCCTCTGAGCAGCTGCTCAGCAAACGATCGGGGAGAGAGATAAGGGAGAGAGATTCCAGCCCCGTCCCCCTTGCAGAGGGAGGCTGTTTCCCCAGCGACATGTGACTGGCTGATTAGTTTATCTGTTTGGAAACTGTAGAAATGGCTCCCTTTACTGAAGTTGCAGAACTGTGAGTTAAACCCCATAAAACAGGGTTTTTTCCCTTTGCAAAGTAAGCTCAACAACTTTGAGCTGATACTCAAAAAATGGGGCTTTTCTCCTTTGCAAAAGAAGCTGCAGAAATTTGAGCTGATCCTCAAAAAAATGGGGCTTTCCCCCTCTAAAAACTAGCTGCGTCCTATGGTCAGGTGTGTCTTATAGAGCGAAAAATACGACAACTGTCACCCCATTTCTCCAGTTTGTTCCAAACAACCTCACCGCTCACTGCTTTGTTCTTGCCCCCGGCAGCTGCAAAGGACCTGATCAGCAGACTCCTTGTGACTGACCCCCAGAAGCGCTACACCGCCCAGCAAGTTCTTCAGCACCTGTGGATCCACACAGCAGGGAAAAACAGCAGCAGGAACCTCCAAAGGGAGGTGACTATCAATCTTGAACGCCACTTTCTGAGCCAGCGCAAGGCTGAAGCCAGCAACAAAGACTCGTGAAAGGTGCATCCAGGTGTACTTAATGAGCCCACTGTAAAAGCACACTTAATCATATACTCTTAAGGACTGAGCTCAGGGGAAATCCATTATTCCTGTATGAAGACAAAGCCTGCTGTGCCCCCAAACTGATTGGCTAGTTTCCTGTGATGTTATGTGCCCCATTTCCTTCTTTCTACAGAGTTGTTTTTCTTAAAAAATACTTGGGGCAGGGGTGGTGGTGAACAGCCTGTTTGGGCAACCTTGGGAACCCAATCTTGAAATATTTTGGAGGAGGACGGAATTGGCCTTCAGTTTTCTGGTTAGCACATTTGTCACTGGCTCTCCAGATGCAGAAGGAAGCTGGGCTGGTCATAGCTTCGTGGTAGAGCATCTGCATTGGACGCAGGAGGTCCCAGGTTCAACCCAGAGCATCTCCTGGTAGGACTTGAAGCCCCAGAGAGCTGTTGCCAGTCATCGTGTTCAGTACTGAGCTAGATGCACTGTGGGTCTGACACTGGATGAGGCAGCTTCCTCAGTTTCTGGCCCATGAAATATGCGGTTTTTGTTCTTGTTTTCTTTTTGGTACGTCTGTGTGCACCAAAAGGCTGCCTTAATGTTAATCTAGTTCTCTGAATGCTTCCAACTTTTACACCTGCACCTTTTCTTTGGAGTGAAGACGCCACGTCGTGGTGGTGGAGGCATATTTTAAATAGAACTCACTTTGAAAATGCTACTTGCAAAGTCCTTGTTGAACTGTTAAATGGATAAGATTGATTCTGTTTGTAATCCGTCCACATGTTTTAATAAGTTTACATACTGGTCAGGATCCTAAGAACTACTTTTAAGTGTGCATGAGGACTTGTGAATGTGTGTGCCCAATGGCATTTTTTTTTACTTAAAAGAGTAAATGTTCGTACAGTTGTACCTTGGTTGATGAACGCCTTGCGACTGGAACGTTTTGGCTCCCGAGCACCGCAAACCCAGAAGTGACTGTTCTGGTTTGGTTTGGAACCCGAACGGCCGACGCAGCTTCTGTGGCTTCTGATTGGCTGTAATGCAGCAGCTAAAAAAGCCAATGCAGTTCTGGGCTGCATCAATAGGAGTATAGCATCTAGATCAAGGGAAGTAATAGTACCACTGTATTCCGCTCTGGTCAGACCTCACCTGGAATACTGTGTCCAGTTCTGGGCACCACAGTTCAAGAAGGATACTGACAAGCTGGAACGTGTCCAGAGGAGGGCAACCAAAATGGTCAAAGGCCTGGAAACGATGCCTTATGAGGAACGGCTTAGGGAGCTGGGTATGTTTAGCCTGGAGAAGAGAAGGTTAAGGGGTGATATGATAGCCATGTTCAAATATATAAAAGGATGTCATATAGAGGAGGGAGAAAGGTTGTTTTCTGCTGCTCCAGAGAAGCGGACACGGAGCAATGGATTCAAACTACAAGAAAGAAGATTCCACCTAAACATTAGAAAGAACTTCCTGACAGTAAGAGCTGTTCGGCAGTGGAATTTGCTGCCAAGGAGTGTGGTGGAGTCTCCTTCTTTGGAGGTCTTTAAGCAGAGGCTTGACAGCCATCTGTCAGGAATGCTTTGATGGTGTTTCCTGCTTGGCAGGGGGTTGGACTGGATGGCCCTTGTGGTCCCTTCCAACTCTATGATTCTATGATTCTAATGTAGGAAACTCAGCTAAAGCATCCATGACAGAAGCTATGGCGAAAAGGAAGAAAAATAATGGGAGTGTACTTGCAATTCTTCCTTTGCAGGGACATTGTTCATTTGTATCTCTGGCTTGAATTCAAACCAGGCTATAAATGAAGCATTGGGAGCTCACGTAGAGAGCACTCTTGGTTCCTTTCTTTGAAATTTCCTGCCCACCTGTCATTGACTTGGCACGGGCGAGGTTATTAAGGACCTTGCCACCAGCTGGATACAGTTTCCTAGGCCTGCCACGGGGCACAGTTGGCTGTTTGAGAAACATAAGCAAAAAGCTTCCTTGGGAATCTAGAATGAGCTGCGTGTTCTTTGGATCCTGGCTACTGAATTCAGCCTTGGTGTTACCGGTATAATTTTCTTTGTCGATTTAAAGCATTTATATCCTTTATTGTTGAAGAACTGGGACGGTTCTCCCTGTACGTGTTGTGTATGGGGGAACCTTGTTTCAAGTGTATTTAGATATATATAGCTATATATAGATATACACAAATACACACACATAAAAATATAATATTCTGGGCACGTAATAGAAAATATGAGCAAAGTCAATAGGATATTGTGCTAATAGGATGTGAATGATCTTCATAGCCTAAGAAATTTTATCCCCTTATAAATAGTGAAGAGTTGGAACATATAAGAACAAGATTCCTTTTCTTTTAGATATGGTATCAAACACAGTCAGTCCACAAATCTACGCTGCAACAGATATTTCTATTTCCAATATTATGCAATTCAAATCTTTAATTTGTCATGCTTTCTTTGGAACATCATATTTAAGTTGTTGCTCTGTACAGCCCATGCAAGAGAAAAAACAATACGAGTATTTCCTGCTTCAACATAAACTTTAGCAGTGAGTCTGGCACTTCAACCAGGGAACTTTAAATTCTGAGGTTGCATACATTCCAGCCCCGGGAGTTTGCAGCATCAGCATCTAAAGCCACTGGGGTTGCTGGATTCGGTAAAAACGCTGGGAGGTTTGCCATCTGCCCTGCCCTGTTCACTCGCTTCTGTCTCCTTCACGTCAGGCTCCAGCTTCTACCTTTAACTGAATTTTGACCAAGGCCAGCCCACCTATGAGGCAAGGGGAAGCGACCGCCTCAGATGGCAGTATCTGCAGAGCAGCAGATCCAGCCTCCAAGGAATGCATCGCTTGCAGCAATGGCTGCAGCATGATCTTTGGAGGCCGGATCTGGTGGATAGAAGTGGCCTCAGCAAATAGGTCTCTTCCCACCGCTAAGGAGGAAATGCCAGGGGCTGCCTTCTGGGGTCTCGGGGGGTGGGTGGGTCCTGTACCTGCCTGGTGTGATTCAGAGCAGGTCCCTTTCTCCCCCATTGTGGCCTTTGATTCCCACTTTGAGTAAGGTTGACTTGATTCCCTCGCTTTTCCCCGATACAGAACTTCCCTCCCCCTTTTGTTCCTGATGTAGATATTTATTCCCCACTTGATCCTGATGTAGATCTTTGCTCACCTTTTCCTCCCAGGCGGGCAGGATGACGCCATTTTGTTTTTCGCCTCAGGTGCCAAAATGTCTTGAGCCGTCCCTGGTTTTGACTGTCTGTATCCCTGATAATAGGGACGCGGGTGGCGCTGTGGTCTAAACCACAGAGCCTAGGGCTTGCCAATCGGAAGGTTGGCAGTTCGAATCCCCGCGACGGGGTGAGCTCCCGTTGCTCGGTCCCTGCTCCTGCCCATCTAGCAGTTCAAAAGCACGTCAAAGTGCAAGTAGATAAATAGGTACCGCTCTGGCGGGAAGGTAAACGCCGTTTCCGTGTGCTGCTCTGGTTTGCCAGAAGCGGCTTAGCAGCCGTTTCCGTGTGCTGCTCTGGTTTGCCAGAAGCGGTTTGCCAGAAGCGGCTTAGACAGCCAGAAGCTGTCTGCGGACAAACGCCGGCTCCCTCAGCCTATAGAGCGAGATGAGCACGCAACCCCAGAGTCGTCCGCGACTGGACCTAATGGTCAGGGGTACCTTTACCTTTACCTATTCCTGATAATATTGTGAGAAGCTGGTGATATGTAGGGAGAAATATGAAGACTGATCAATCACTCAATCAATCAATCAATCAATCAAATTGATGTTCACTCTAGAGAAACCTATTTTTCATGTTTCCAGAACAAAGTTCCAATTTCCCCAGCAACTCTGGTTACTACTTACAAAGGAAACAGAACCACATGTGTAGATTTAGTTAGAGCGTGGAAATGGATGGAAATTCATATGGAGCATGGAAGTGGCTGATTGCGACACAACTTGTCCAGAGCTTCACCTTTGCTACTTCTCCATCTTCAGTTTCACGGGGTGGGAAGGAATCAAAGCCTGTTGCTAGGTCTCCGCTGCAAATTTGCCAGCACTCTTTTTGTCTCTCTAACTTTTCATCCCTTGTTTTTACTGTTCTAGATTGTAACACTGAAAAAATTAAACAAAAACTCAGGAATATCTTTCTTGGTGGTGTCTGTCTGTTAAACAGTCCTCTCTCTCTCTCTCTCTTTACGGAATAGCCTCCGGTGGGGAAAGCTCGTTTTGGGAACTTTGGGGAAGGAAGCTTTGTATACCGGTAGTAGACTTGTAAATGTTATGGGCCATAATCAAGCCAACATGGATTTACATTCCTGATTACTTATAGCAATGGGATTAAAGACCACGAATGATAGTTATTGTATATTCCTGCGTATAAGACTACTTTTTAACCCAGGAAAACCTTCTCAAAAGTCGGGGGTCGTCTTATACGCCGGGTCGTATTTTTTACACAGCGAGTATATCCCAAACTCTATATTTTAACTGGAAAAGATGGGGGTCGTCTTATACGCCGGAAGTAACAGTATAAATACTTTCCACTAGATTTTGATGTTTAAACTTTGAGACTGGGACAGTTCACACTTCTCACAAACAAGCTAGATCAGTGGTTCCCAGGCATTTCTCTTCACGGACCACTTGAAAATTGCTTAGAGTCTTGGCAGACCACTTAATATTTCTTTCCTCTCTGTTGTAGCATGCTGTGTTAGATGCTGTATGATTTTTAATTGTCTTTTTAGAGACACACCGTGGACCACCTGAATCGAGTTTATGGACCACTGGTGATCTGCGGACCACAGTTTGGGAAGCCGTGACCTGGAGAGCTAAGCTCGTTCTTCATGTGCCTGATGTAGTCATGTCCAAAATGGAGTACATGGGGAGTGTGTGGGTGAATAGTTACCCCTCCCTGATTTTAGTTATGAAATATACTCGGAGTCAAGTGTGGATTTCATGCTCTTTATTCAGCTCAATGGGCCCCACATGATTGGCTAATTCCGGGATACTCCTGTAGGCCAATCAGGTTGCAGATTCACTTCCACATGGAGCTGGATTGGGTGGCTCCTGCGGACCAATCAGACTGCTGCATTCTGGATCCTATTGTTCTAGGACCAATCAGACTGCTGCATTTGGGATCCTATTCAACTCAGTACATAACAAGTTACCTGTTCCATCTTTCCAGGAACTTGCCAGCCCAGCTCAATACTTGTACCAGCTCAACCTGGAAGAAATATGAAGTGATAACTTAAAGCAGAGGAGAAGTAGCTCCATACACAGAGTGTTCCTTTTGGTGTCAAAATTAAACTCTACCCCTCATCTTAGTTAAGAATGGAAAACACCTGTTTTCCATGATGAAACAGCCATATTTGCTTATCTTGAAAACATACAGACAATGGTCTATTCAGCCCGCAAGTGGCATTCCGTGTCAGTTTATCTATTCTAATGCTGCTTCTAAGCTTTTGTTTCAGAAAGCTATCAATGGGGCTTCACCTACTTGGCTATTTGGAATTTCTGCATATAAAGGGTTCTGCTTGATTAGTAAGGTAAAGGTAAAGGGACCCCTGAGCATTAGGTCCAGTTGTGGACGACTCTGGGGTTGCGGCACTCATCTCGCTTTATTGGCCGAGGGAGCCGGCGTACAGCTTCCAGGTCATGTGGCCAGCATGACAAAGCCGCTTCTGGCAAACCAGAGCAGCGCACGGAAACACTGTTTACCTTCCCGCCAGAGTGGTACCTATTTATCTACTTGCACTTTGAGATGCTTTCGAACTGCTAGGTTGGCAGGAGCAGGGACCAAGCAATGGGAGCTCACCCCGTCGCGGGGATTCAAACCGCCGACCTTCTGATCGGCAAGCCCTAGGCTCTGTGGTTTAACCTTGATTAGTAGGCATTGCCAAAGTGACTTTTTTTCCATCAAGAAGTATAAGTTTTGTCCTTCATGCAAAAAACTTTTAAGTGTGGCCCCTGAAGTTCTGCACAAAGTATCAGCATTTTGCACATCTATAATGAGCACTCACACTTTACATTGTGGGTTCCCTTTGCGGGATCGCGCGCGGTGCTACAGTTCCCAGGGAACTTAATGGCAAACGGGCTGGCTTGCCTCTCAGTGTTATTATTTGGAGGTTCACGCCCAGCCTCGGTAGTCAAGTTTCATTGCTGGGAGGTGGGGCCAGCCCCATTTATATATAGGGGGTGGAGCTGACAGTAGCCAGGCTGTCAGCTCATGAGATTCACCCACCCTACCCTCCCTTAGTTTAATGTTTTCTTGTTTGCAGGTTAACTTTTTCTTCCTTTTTAGTGGGCGCTGCTGCTGTCTCTGACTGGTTGCTGTTGAAGAACCGGGAAGAAATTTTCCTGCATTGGCAGGTTTTGTCTTCCCCGTAGCAATTCGTCACAGCTTTGGTGGTTTATGGCCTTGGGTGGAATCCTTTAGTCTTTTCTTCCCTATAATGGGGGTGGGTGGGTGTGAAGTGGTGACTCACCCCCCCCCCCGGCGTCGATTCCAGGGTCCCCCTCTTAAAGGGTTTTTTTAATGGGTGTCACTGGCCATACACTGAAAGGCTGTCAGTGAACTACCCTGCGTGCGGGGATATGGGCTGGGCTGCCTGCTACAATTGCGTCTCGCAGTAAATAAGAATAATAAGAATAATAAGAATAAGTAATAAATAATAAATAATAAGTACAATTTATTATTTGTACCCCACCCATCTGGCTGGGTCTCCCCAGCCACTCTCAGCGGCTTCCAGCAAACATTAAAATACATTAACACATCACAGATTAAAAACTTCCCTAAACAGGGATGCCTTCAGGTATTTTCTAAATGTCGTATAGTTGTTGATCCCTTTAACCTCTGATGGGAGGGCGTTCCACAGGGCGGGCGCCACTACCGAGAAGGCCCTCTGCCTGGTTCCCTGTAGATTTGCTTCTCGCAGTGAGGGAACCGCCAGAAGGCCCTCGGCGCTGGACCTCAGTGTCCGGGCTGAACGGTGGGGGTGGAGATGCTCCTTCAGGTATACTGGGCGGTGGCCATTTAGGGCTTTCAAGGTCAGCACCAACACTTTGAACTGTGCTCAGAAACGTACTGGGAGCCAATGTAGGTCTCTCAGGACCGGTGTTATGTGGTCCCGGCTGCCACTCCCAGTCACCAGTCTAGCTGCCGCATTCTGGATTAATTGCAGTTTCCGGGTCACCTTCAAAGGTAGCCCCACGTAGAGCGCATTGCAGTAGTCCAAGCGAGAGATAACTAGAGCATGCACCACTCTGGTGAGACAGTCTGCGGGCAGGTAGGGTCTCAGCCTGTGTACCAGATGGAGCTGGTAGACAGTCGCCCTGGACACAGAATTAACCTGCGCCTCCATGGACAGCTGTGAGTCCAAAATGACTCCCAGGCTGCGCACCTGGTCCTTCAGGGGCACAATTACCCCCTTCAGGACCAGGCAGTACACCCCATGTCCCATTTACCCTGATGTTCCCCAGTTCCCCCCGGCTGGAGGACTGGGAGGGGTACACGCCCAAGGCCTAAGCCAAGGTCTTCCTGCAATCAGAAGTTTAATAAAGTTGTGGCCTAATTTCAATTCCATAACACGTTGCCAGAGTCTTTATTCCTTTCTTCTGATCCCTGGGGGCTGGGGCTGTCGCTGCCTGGTCACGCAAAGAGATAGGACTGGGAGGAGAGAGAATTATTCACCCTGGGTTATGAAAGTGGAACGACTAAACAAGATAATTTACAGCTGATAATCTTCGTATAGCAAGAATATAAAGGACGAGGTTTTTGTGGTGGTGTATTTTCCATGCCCGCTCTGTGGGGGAATAAAGCTTTGAAAGCTAGGATGGACCTGAAATGGAAATTCTGCCTCCCGTATTAAGAGAGGATTCCTAGCTGCCGTGCCTTAATTAAGTGTGGATTAGATGTCTGCTGCGGAGTTCAGCTGCTTATGAAAGGTCTCAGACCTGTGAATGATCGAAGGATCTGGGCGGCTTTGTGCCATGGTAATTTTGAAAGGTCATAGTTGGGCAAGACGGATGCGCGTTCTCAAGTTCAGGGCTGCTGCCAGTCTGGAGCTTAGGCTGCATTCCGTTGTCCTTCAAGAAGCGCCCTATTGAGACTTTTCATAGTGCAGAGGAGGAAAAGACTTTTCGTATAATCAATTATTGACTAATGTGCTTTGTATCCCCTGCAGCCTGGCCATTCTCTTGGGCTGCATAACTCCTGGCGGAACTAGGCAGACAAAAGACTTAAGGAACCAGAGCTGAACCTGACACTTTCCTTTTCCACTGCTCTTCATTCTCCTTGCCTAGGTGCTCATTCTGTGCCTGATTTGGATGGGATCCTGCCCTCTTTAACAGGTCTGAGACTCTCAATTTAAGGCAGGCCACAGGGAGGAGTTTCTGGTAGCCATCTTCATTATCAGCTGTAACAAGTGGGCATGGTATAGCTGGCAGTGGGAATGCCATACACGTGTAGGTCTGCTATTCACGTACTTTGAAAAATAATAAGACGTTTTGATCCAAATCAGCTCTTGTAATTAGTGGCACAGTGGAGGGGGAACACAGCTGGAATGATACCATCTGCTGAAGGGCCAGGGCAACTGAATATTATTGTAATATATTTATTTATATCCTGTCTTTTACCCTGGCAGAACTCAAGGTGGCTTACAGATAAAAATAAGACCCACTTAAAACATATAATTTTTATTTTTTTAAAATTAAACAGGGATAGAATTATAATAATAATTTATTATTTGTACCCCGCCCATCTGGCTGGGTCTCCCTAGCCACTCTATACATTAACTATACATATGTAAAATCGATTAAAACAGATGAACCCTCTCAGCTCTGGGAAGTGAGTGAGGTGATAACAGGGCTTTCATGTTTTACTACATATAGCGTCAGATTAGCATAGAAAAAAGTCATGTGACTTGATCCTAATAAATATATATTATGCTGCACACTGTTTTCTCTTTCTGTGGGATCATATATCCAACCATTTAGGACTTTTAGGAGTATATTAGTGGGTTCTGTTACGGCAGACTCCTGCTCCTCAAAAATTACGACTACACCACTGCTTGCAGTTCAAAGTTCTCTGTGCCCCTCATTTGTTAGCTGTAGGATGTAACAATGTACTGTAGAGGCATTGGGCAGCTTCACGGTTTTCCCTGTATTGTCATTTTTGCTGGCAGTTGCTCTTGTGATTCGCTGGTCCCTGCAGCCGGGGAGAACTGAGCCAGTTTCCCCCAGATTGTGATGTGTGTGTGAACGCTAAGCGAAAATCACGTGGGGAAAACCGTGAAGCCAGCCAGCCAATGCTTCTCTTGATTCCCGCAGCTCCTGTTAACTCTGCCTACCTAGCGAGCTCATTGTCTGAGTGTAGCAAAAAGGTCATTACGCACAACAGAGTAGTGGCAGTCTTGGGAGAACCCTGAAGTTTGTAGAAGTACAAAAGCCTTGGGGGGGGACACCCTAATTTGTGGGGAGGGGTTTCCAGACTGTCACAATGAGGCCACACAATGAGGCCAGGTGGGGAAGGTGCTGGCGGAATGGACTATCTTGGAAAATAGTGTGGCCGTCTGGAACCCTTATTTTCAATAAAGGAAACGAGGATTCAGCTAAACAGGAGGGTAGCAAGCTTGCTTTGGTGAAGACATAAATCTCGGCTTCAGACGCCTCTGAACCATTGAAGCAATTTATAAAACTTAGTCTTTTGCTGTGAAAAATGATTTCTACAGGATCAGCTGCGACACCTCTCAAAGAAGGGTTTCAGATCAGATGGGATGATTTCTCAGCAACACTGTCGTCGTCATAGTAAGTATACCGTAGTCACTCTTATCAACGGAGACTGCCAGTCAATAAAGGTTATTAAAATGCACTCTTTTTTAAGGGTGCAATTCTCTGCACATTTACTTGAGCGTAAGCTCCAGTGAGCACAACAGGGATTGCTTTTGCACAAACACATGTAGTCCTGGATCTGGTAGGTGGGCCAGGCTGTTATCTCCACCACCCTTTCACTGGCCATGTTCTAAGAGGTACGCTAGACTGTCCTTTGCAAAGGGGTTATGGCCTTTGTGAACCCTTTCCAAAGTGGTATCTTATGGCACCACTGTTTGGTGATCTCTGAAAACCTGCTTTTGGCTGAGCCCCTGTAACGTTTTTGTACTGTTTGTTCCATCCTTTTTAACCCAACCCATCAAGGGTTAACTCAGACTCTAGGCTGGACTGACTGAACGTTCCATGAGGGGAGGGGCGGCTGACTGTTGGAGGAGAATGTGCAGCCCTTTAGTCAGTTGAGAGAGGGGTTTTTTGGGAGCGGGAGTGGGGGGTGGTTGAAATAGAAGGTCTGTGAGAGTAGGTAGGTTAGGTAATTGTACGGTTATCTTTTATATGATTAACAAAGATATTACCACTGAAACTAAGTATGTACACAAGAAACCTTAATACAACCATTACGATCTTAAGCAAATAAAACTTCCATATTTAAAGTGCCAATCATAAAGTCGTCTGTATTATTTTCCAGCAAAGGAACATGAAACCCACAGGAGGGGATACCCATTAAAGATACTATACTTTCCTCCAGAGTGGAAAGGATAGATTGTGGCTGCGGAGTGCACTGAAAGGGCTTAAAGGGTAGACAGATCCAGGTTGTCAATAAGTTACCTCAGGGAAGAGGCGAGCTTTTCTGGAAGGGATTTCTAGTTGCTGAGCCCCTTACACGGTAGACACAAAGGGATAGTCTCATACATAGCCCAGGGTTTTAAAGGGTACCTGGCCACGTTAGTTGCTGGAAAGGGTCTCTCTTTTATTGGTTAAAAAACCTCTAAATGCTAGGGGGTTTACCGGAAAGGCTAAAGGGATAAGGGGGAGGTTAGATTTACCTCAGCAATCCCTGTTAGTTCTTGCAATAAATTGAGAGGGTGAAGTGAAAAGACGAAAGCAAGGGTCCTTTCGTTACAGCCCCACACCTGGTGGGGAGCCAGTGTGGTGTAGTGGTTAAGAGCGGTAGACTTGTAATCTGGGGAACCGGGTTCGTTTCCCCGCTCCTCCACATGCAGCTGCTGGGTGACCTTGGGCTAGTCACACTTCTTTGAAGTCTCTCAGCCCCACTCACCCCACAGAGTGTTTGTTGTGGGGGAGGAAGGGAAAGGGGAATGTTAGCCGCTTTGAGACTCCTTCGGGTAGTGATAAAGCGGGATATCAAATCCAAACTCTTCTTCTTCTTCTTCTTCTTCTTCTTCTTCTTCTTCTTCTTCTTCTTCTTCTTCTCTGGTGCCACATATTACTAGTTGCTTAAGGTTGCTGAGCCTCTCTTTTCTTTTTTAGGAACACCCCAAAATTGTTGAGCTTTTTCTAAAGAAACCACTGAAATTGTAGAGGTGATTTTTCATTTGACTTGCCTAAGATCCTGGACAAAGAACCACCTTTCAGGACAACCCCCCCCCCCGAGATGTCAATTCCACCTTTGAAATCCCAGTAATGTCCGGGAAGATCTACAGACTTATGGCAGCCCTACAGTTACTGGAAATAACAGGATGGGGGAATGTTCTTGTTCTCAGGTCCTGTTGTGTTGTGGGTTCCCCACAGGCACCTGGTTGGGCACTATGAGAACAGGATGCTGGCCTAGATGGGCTGTTGGCCTGATCCAGCAGGCTGTTCATATGACATCAGGTGTAAAATGTGGGTGTGGTCTGGATGAAATGCCTGGTGGGCCAAATGAGAGGTCTTGCGGGTCTAATTTTGTGCTTTTATATTGTGTTTTTTTGTTTTTGTGAACCTCCCCGAGATCTACAGATGAAGTGTGGCATACAAATTTAACAAACAAACAAGACAGCAACCCCACAGTTCTTCACCCTGATTTATAGGATTGCACTAACAATCTTGACTATGTACTCAAGAGTGGGGTTTTGAATCTTGATATAAAGCTGTCCCACTAGTCTCTCTGCTCCCTGCAAAGAGAAGGTATAATCATTAATGCTGACGGTTATAGAAGCTCCACTTTTGATTAAAAGAAACGGGAGGGAATCAAACAAGCTTAATGAAACTCAGCAGGCTTGCTTCTTTGACAGTTTTGACACTGGGGTGGACACATCAGTCTGTTTTCAGACCATATCAATTTTGCATATGCTCATTTATAAATCTATTCTGTCCTGTTTCTGCATTTTTTTTTTTGGTGCTAAACGTTTCTAACCACAAAACATGAATTCTAAAGTATATAGTGTCATAAATGCATTTCTAAAAATAGACATTTTAATGTGCATTTTTGGTATTCTATTTTTAGCTGACAACCGCACCTCAGTTGTTGGAGAGGTGCAAAATCTCAAGGATTAACCATGCTCTAGTCTGTAAATTAAGTGGCGTGGGTTAGCATCTCTACTTGCTCTGCTCCTGTGTCTTTAACAACACCTTGCTACACATAAGATAACCAGGTCAAGCTTTTCTTGCTTAATTTCTGTGTGCTAAAAAGGTAAAGGTAAAAGACCCCTGACAGTTAAGTCCAGTTGCAGACGACTCGGGGGTTGAGGCGCTCATCTTGCTTTACAGGCCGAGGGAGCTAGCGTTTGTCCGCAGACAGTTTTTCCGGGTCATGTAGCCAATATGACTTAAGCCACTTCTGGCAAAACCAGAGCAGCGCACGGAAACACCGTTTACCTTTCCGCCGGAGCGGTATCTATTTATCTACTTGGACTTTGACGTGCAGGAGCTGGAACAGAGCAATGGGAGCTCACCCTGTCGCTGGGATTCGAACCGCCGACCTTTTGATCGGCAAGCCCAAGAGGCTCAGTGGTTTAGACCAGGGGTAGGTAACCCAAGGCCCGGGGGCTGGATCTGGCCCAGTCGCCTTCTACATCCGGCCCGTGGACAGTCCGGGAATCAGCGTGTTTTTACATGAATAGAATGTGTCCTTTTATTTAAAATGCATCTCTGGGTTATTTGTGGGGCATAGGAATTCATTCACCCCTCCCCCAATATATATACTGTCCAGCCCACCACATGGTCTGAGGGACAGTGACCGGCCCACGGCTGAAAAAGGTTGCTGACGCCTGGTTTAGACTGTGCGCTAGGTTTCTGTAAAAGGCAGAAAAGGAAGCCACAGACACAATGATGGTGATCCCAGTTAATCCTGCATCCCCCCCAATCTTTCTCAGTTTGACTGCATGTGTGAATGCTCCTCTGCTGGGTGCAGGTGTGTCCCTGCTGGTCACAACATGCTGGTCCCTGACATTCCCAGAGTTCCTCTACGACACCTGATACAACATGGTTGATCCAGGGATGTTTCCACCAACCTGGCTGAAGCCCAGATTCCCCCGAATTGTCCTGGTTCTGGATTCAGCATTCGGCCCGAATCTGATGCGTGCACATCCCTAGTTAAACCCCCCACTTTCTCATGTTTTCATGTGCCACACTGTGCTCAAAAATGGTACCTACAGACTGAAATAACAGGGGCCGTTCTTCTACCACATTTGGATCTGAACGATGGGGGGGGGGGGAGAGTGGTAAGTCCATTCCTTCACCAGCATGCAAAGATGCCCCCTGCTCTAGCAAATATATGAACCATGGCAGACACTCACAAGTAAGCACTTTGGTATGATGTATTATTACTGTCCTTTAAAATATAAATTTGAAGAGGCATCTGAAGACAATTGACAACACCAAGCAGAAGAGATCAAAGTCTAAGTAATTAGGCAAGTGGCCTTTTCTTTTCCCCCACGACGCCATTAATTTCTTGCGTTAATCGATGCTGTAAACAACTGAAACGAGTCTTTAGCGGGTGAGATAAAAGAATGTTTTCTTTTGCACGGTTAAGATTCAGTTGCCATTTGCCAGTTCTTGCTGTGCAGGCTTTGGGGGAAAGGGTGGCTGCATAAACACTCTCAATAACCCTGGCATTCCTCCTTGGGGATTGTTGCTTCCTAAATGTGAGGTAGGGAGAGGGGAAGACAACCCCCGCTTTATCAAAAATAAAACTTCCACTGCCCTAACCACATAAATAAATGAAGAGAGATTCAGCCGAGCAATAATTCATTGACATTTATTTGTAAGTGCCTGCAAGATCATCACTTTTAATTCTCAAAGGGCTGGTATGCCAGACAAAAGGAACAGCATGTGATATAGAAGTTCCTCTGGCATTGAAACGGGAGGCGGGGGACACGTATAATTTGCTGGATGTTGTGTTCGGATGTCTGGTGATTGATAGAAAAGAAACACTTGGGAGAATGTAGAAAACTGCTAGAAAATGAGAGAAGCTTCAGTGTTGCTTTGATTAAGGTAAAGGGACCCCTGACCGTTAGGTCCAGTCGCAGATGACTCTGGGGCATAGCTGTCAACCCTCCCTTTTTTGGCGGGAAACTCCCTTATTCCAATGCTGTTTCCCGCTGCTATCCCAGATTGTTGATATCCCTTAAATTTCCCGGATTTCAAAGGAAGCAGCTCCTCTCCCTCCCTGCCGGCCAGGGAGGCTCCTCAGCTGCATTGCTCGGCTGCCAATAAGGAGTCTGAGACCGACTGGGGACGGAGCTTGCATGCCTTGTGCAGCCAGACCCTCACACCCAACCAACCAGACAGCCAGCCTGCCTGCCGTCTACGCACTCGCTCTTTTGCTCACCCGTTCGTGCGCAGTCTCTGGAGCGCAGGGTGGCGAGGCTACTTGGTGCCATTCCACCACCCTCGCAGCATCCCTTATTTTTCAAATCCGAAAGTTTGGAAAAATCCCTCATTTTCAAATCCGAAAGTTGACAGCTATGCTGTGGGGTTGCGGCGCTCATCTTGCATTATTGGCTGAGGGAGCCGGCGTACAGCTTCCAGGTCATGTGGCCAGCATGACTAAGCTGCTTCTGGCGAACCAGAGCAGCGCACGGAAACGCTGTTTACCTTCCCGCCAGAGCGGTTCCTATTTATCTACTTGCACTTTGACGTGCTTTCGAACTGCTAGGTTGGCAGGAGCAGGGACCGAGCAACGGGAGCGCACCCCGTCACGGGGATTCGAACCGCCGACCTTCTGATCGGCAAGCCCTAGGCTCTGTGGTTTAACCCACAGCGCCACCCGCGTCCCATTGCTTTGATTACTGTCCTGTTAATGAAGGACAGCTCTGAAGGTAGAGGATGTGTCTCTTATTCGCAGGGTCGTGAGCAAAAGATTCCTGCATTGCAGGGGGTTGAATTAGATGATCCTGGTTGTCCCTTCCAACTCTACAATTCTATGATTCTAGATAAATGCTTCTGAATACCATACCTAGCACAAAGGGGGGCCAGATCCAGCAGGCCAGATCCTGACCCCCCCCAAACTTCATGCACACTTGCCATCTTCTCCCATTTATTCTGTATCAGGAATGGTGGCAGGCAGTAGCTGGGGAACCCTCAAGGGAAGAAGGCTCAGAGCCCGGGGAATGGTGGTGAGACAGAGTAGGAGTTGTAGCACAGCAATTGCCCTTGCTATTGGTGAAGGCTTTCGCCCTCTCTCGATTTATCTGATGGTTTCTTGCTCGTGCAGTTCACTCTCAGTTCTCAGTTCTGTCCGGCAGATGGAGCCGTTGGCAAAGGAAAAGGAAACTTGCTTTTCTTAGCTGGGTATTTCTGAGAACGAAATTGCTTTTCTATCGTAGGCTTAGTGTTTATGAATGCGGCTCCCATTTTGATTTCTGGGGAGAAAACTGTACTTTCTCTCTAGCATTCAGTATTTCATGGAAACTCCGAATGGTTATGATGTTCAAAGCCTATTCACTGCTTTTTCCCCTCCCAGTCTGCTACTGCTTTGGCACGATTACTCACCAACCCTTATATTTACTGAATCCACACTGGGGGAACATGCCCAAGATCCATCCTGAACTGCTTGGCTACCCCTGCACTTCCTGATCCATATCTAGGGACATTGTGGACTACAAATCACATCGTCCATGACTCTTGGCTGCCTCATATGTAGTGAACAGCCTGATCTATATGTAGTCAAAGAGATCTGGCTACATGATAATATCTCTGAGGGTAAACAAAGAAGATCTTGGTGACACTTTTGGGTGGCCTGCCAGCTTCCTCTGGAAGTGTCCCCTCTCCTCTTGAGGCAGGTCATGAGGTCTAGATACTTTAAGGATAAAACGTCAGTTGCATTTTCTCCGAAAAATGCTGCCCTTTGCTGAACCAGTTGGCTGTTGTTGCAGAAAACATTCCGTGGGTTTTCAAATAGGTACGTTTCTATGTCAGTTTTGTAGCCATGTAATCAGCTGGTTGTTGCTTCTCTGCAAAATGCTGGCTGCAGCCCACAGGCCTCCGCCGAATACAGTTCAGGAGAAAGCAAAGTGGACCTGGTAAAAAAGGTAAAGGGACCCCTGACCATTAGCGTGGCTCATCTCGCGTTACTGGCCAAGGGAGCCGGCGTACAGCTTCCGGGTCATGTGGCCAGCATGACTAAGCCACTTCTGGCGAACCAGGGCAGTGCACAGAAATGCCATTTACCTTCCCGCCGGAGTGGTACCTATTTATCTACTTGCACTTTGACGTGCTTTCGAACTGCTAGGTGGGCAGGAGCAGGGACTGAGCAACGGGAACTTACTCCATCACAGGGATTCGAACCGCCGACCTTCTGATCGGCAAGCCCTAGACTCTGTGGTTTAACCCACAGCGCCACCCACGGGACCTGGTAGATGCAGGCAGGTGAATGGGTCCGTCTATCTTTGGGCCAGGTGAGAATGTTACTTTAGGATCGCGGTGCAGTGTCGACGGCGCCTGCGTGGAAGCAGCAAATGCTCTGGGACGTCAGCTGCCGAACCGGTGCAAAAGCTTAGCAATGCTGACCCGAAGCCTGTTTTTAGCACGCTTTCCCCAACATTCGTTCCGCCTTCGGTTCTAACCCCTTGCCGGTTTGTTTCCGAGAATGCGTTAGGCTAGCAGCCATACCTTGAATGGACATTCATGCCAATGCCTGTGAAATGAATGAGGCTAGAATAAGGAGACAGCCAGCACTGCGCTGCCTATATGGCTTTTGTCTGAACCACGCTCTGTTGTCCTCCAAATAAATACTCAGCTGCCAGTGCCTGACAGGCCTGGACAATAGCACTTTGCTGTAATGGATTCGAGGCCTGCTCCTTTTAACAATGTACATGTGTTGCAAGTACTTATCTTTTCGTGGCAGTAGCATCGCATTGTTGTTCTGCATAGGTTTTAGACAGCCCTCAGGCATGAATTCATATAGGGGTGTGTGTGTATATGTGTGTGTGTGTTTGTGTGTGTGTGTGTGAGAGAGAGAGAGAGAGAGACTGCAAAAAGTCTTTCCTGCTTTCTGTCACATATTGTCTAGGTTATTCATTTATCTATGTTACTTGCCTCGTAATGTTAGGGTTCTATTAAAATAATAATATTTTATTCTTTTTCCCATATAGAAAGTTACATTTGTAGAAGCTAGGTAAGAGTGGTAAGGGTGCAGGAAGATAAAAGAATGTATTAGAAATAAGGTTAAAAAAGGTATAATAATAAGGAAGACATTCATTTTTATTACTTGATTATGCTTTTGGGTTGGACAGGAAGTTTATGTATCCAAGTGTTTTTCTTTTTCTTTTCTTTCTTCTTCTTTTATTTTTCGTTTCTTCCTTTTTCTCCCCCCTTTTTTTCTTTCCTTTTTTCCTCTCTTTTTCTTTCTTTCTGCTATTTGTTTCCTTTATTGGCATGAGAAACCACTGAGGTATTAGATACTTTGTATTAGTGAACAAATGAGATGTACAATAAGAGACACAAAAGTATTATATTATAATAATGTTTATTATTGTAACATATGAATCTGTTCGATAAAGAAAACTTATTTTATTGTCAAAAAAAAAGAAAAAAGAAAGTAAGTTACATTTGTTACTCAACGGTTACCGGTATATTCCAATTCAGCAAAACTCGTGACTTCCCGCTCACCTGACATCGATGTTTATAACCCAAATTACATACAATTGAGCTTTAAGGTTCCGTCTTATCTAATTTCACCCTCTTGAACACGTTACTTAATATATTCCGCTACAGTATTTTCTTACACTTCCAACCCCACTGTGGTCTTCGCATAAGGGACATAACTCTTTATATAGACAATAAAGTCTTCTTTAAAAGGTTCTGAATTTGTATCTTTCATCAGTGCTGTCAGTTTTGCCATCTCTGCTTATGCCAAGATTTCCATCGACTGTTTTTCTTCCTTTGAGGGTGTTCTCTTTCCATTTCTGTGCATCCTTTTCTAGTCACATACAGAAATACCGTCGAGGATTCCTTTGGGACTTTGCTGTCCAGCAGGAAGGATTCTGGGCTCTTGGGAAAAGCCACTTTTAATTCCCCTCCCCTTAATTTCATTAAATATCATGTCCCCAAAGGCCTTTGTCTTCCTGCAGGTCCACCACATATAATAAAACGACCCCTTACAGTCCTCACATTTCCAACACTTGTTTGATACATTTTTGTACATTTGTGCTAGCTTCTTCTTTTTTTTTAAAAAAATAATATTTATTAGTTTTACACATTTAAAACAAATACTCACAAAACAATACAACACTAAAACAAACACAACAAAAATCAAACAAAAAACATAGATCTATTCTATTCTTTTTCCTTAAGTCCTTAACATTGTACTAATGTGACTTCCTCCTGTCTATCCCTACTGTGTTCAATAACTATATCCTAATTTCACTGGCAATTTCCTTAATCTCATTACTTTATAATTCAATATTTTAATTTTCCTTTCCTTTATTGTTATTCTTTATCTCCAATACTATGGTATTCTAACCTTAGATTCCATTCCATCTATTATTTATCGTTTCCTCATATTCCATATTTTGATATTGCTTAAAACCTCTTAATCTTCTTAACTTCATATTTAAAACACATATATTTATTCTCTCTATTCCATTTCTACTACTACTCAACTAATCTAGTTTTGATCTATAAACTATTTCAACTTCAACATCATTTCATTTCTATACTTAATAATATTTTCTAAAATAGTCTTTAAATTTTCTCCATTCTTCTTCCACTGCATCCTCCCTCTGGTCGCGGAGTCTCCCAGTCAGTTCAGCGAGCTCCATGTATTCCATCAGTTTCATCTGCCATTCTTCTAAAGTCGGTAAGTCCTTTGTCTTCCAGTATTTTGCAATCAGTATTCTTGCTGCTGTTGTGGCATACATGAAAATGTGCTAGCTTCTTCTGGGTGTCTTTGGGCCAGTCATTATCTCTCAACCTAATATACCTCACAGGGCTGTTGTCACGACAAAACGGAGTAATGAATGTATGCCACATCTAAATCCTTTATTTCATTTATGAACTTATAATACACTTTCATTAAAAAAAAATACAGCATGGTGGAGTAGAGCATATAAAGGATAAAATCGAGAAAAGATCCAGGAAAACACCTCTAAGAATGTCGATAAAACACCAACAATGAATAGCGATACATTTAAAGAGAAGAAACCATGTTGTAAAGGCCTGTCTGAACACATAAAGTTTTCAAAAGGCACCTGAAGGGAGGGAGGGGTGGTTGCTGCTGAACTTCTAGTGTCAGGGAGTTCCACAGGGCAGGGCCTGCCGCAGTAAAGTTTCGGTCCCTAGTGGTGGACGACTGAACCTTAGGGGGATGCGGGAAAGGGGAGGGGATAAAAATATAACCAATAAATTAATATCAAAAATTGCCAAATCCTATTAATGTAATTTTATCTGGCTGTAACAGGCAAATAAACATAACAACGAAGAGGGATTTTTTTGGGCTGGATAATGTGTATCCATGTGGTTTTTTTTAACTGAAACCGTCTCTTTATTTTGGGGAGTAGGGGGCTGGTGCCTGAGAAGCTTCAAAGCAACGTGGCTGAGTGGGAAGATCACAAAATAGTTTTTAAAACAAAGAAAATGTATTGGTATATGAGGCTGCATCCCTGAGAATGTTTCCTGATCCTTTGTGAATACATGCATACAATAGGGATGAAAACTACATGTAAAATTTAATTTACCTCAGGAATTAAAAGGCCGGAACATGTCGAAATCCAGATGGAGACTCTCAGAAGCAGGTCACGGCCACCTGACAGGAATACTGTTATAATAATTATTTAATTTTTTAAAAGAAGGACCATAACTAACCTGCAAGGCATCCCATGGCGGCTTTTGGATAGCAGATCTTGCTGCCGCCATATGTTCGTTGATGAGGCTGAGCCATATGGGATCCACAAACAGGGAAGTGGCTGTAACTATGACTAGTTTTGCATTTTGGAGTTCATAATGTGAGGCTGTGGTAAACAGCTCTCCGAACATAATATTCATCGAAACTTCAGAATGCTTAAAAATAAATAAATAAAAGTAAAATAAAATCCTCTCTAGGCAAACAAGGCTATCTTTTTACCAGAGTGGGATATCTTTGGTCAGTGGCCAGGGTTTATGGGATTTATAATCCAGGAAGATCTGTAGGTACATAGATGCCCCACCCCTTTCTAAGACAAAGAAGTCCTGTTAACTTAGTGTGGGCTTCCAGCATGGTGTAGTGGTTAAGAGCAGTGGACTCATAATCTGGTGAACCGGATTCGCGTCTCCGCTCCTCCACATGCAGCTGCTGGGTGGCCTTGGGCTAGTCACACTTCTTTGAAGTCTCTCAGCCCCACTCACCTCAGAGTGTTTGTTGTGGGGGAGGAAGGGAAAGGAGAATGTGAGCCGCTTTGAGACTCCTTCGGGTAGTGATAAAGCGGGATATCAAATCCAAACTCTTCTTCTTCTTCCTCCATCCATACAGTCTGGACTCCACTTCCACTTCAGGAAGATCTTTCTGTATTCCTGTTTTTCTGCTCCCCATGGCTTAATGTTGCTGGAGCCTTAATGTTGCTGGGGGTGAGCGGTTTGCGATTTAAGTGGCCTCGATGGTGCAGTGAGCTTTCCATCAGCTTTGGCTGGTGCTCCCTATCTGCACAGGGATAACACTGGTATCCTCAAGGGTGGATTGCTGCAATGAGCTTTATGTGGGGCTGCCTTTGTTTTGTTTTATGCTGTGTGTGTGTGTGTGTGTGTGTGTTTAACAGTGTTGTAAGACACTTGAAGACTTTTGGGTTACAAGCAGCTAATGTTCTTTTCCCAGCTCCCCTGGGATACTTACGAATAAACTGAAGAAATTCTGTTCAAATCCGTTGTGGATTTGACTTGGATTATTTCCATTGACAAAAAATGTTTGCAATGAATGTGATGTTTGAGAATGAGTCTGCAGTTCAGAATCTGGATTGCTTACTGAAAAGGCTTAAAAATGCTGCAGATGTTGTTTAACACCTCTTTTGTCGAGTAGCATGATGGGATACTCATTTGGGCTCTGATGTATCTGTCCTAGTAGACAATGCTGAGTTGCACGGACCCGATGGATGGTCTGACTCAATCAGCTGACGTTATTGCTTGGCAAGATGGAGCAGTGTGCTTGCTTTATGAGATGGGGCAACAAACTTGTAGAAATGGTCTAGATATGAAACATCCTTTCACAATAACTTACGTTTCCAAAGATACTTCTTTTTTATTATATATATATATTTATTAAGTTTTTACATATATTTTCCAAACATCGTTTAACATTCCTTCATATCTTATACAATATTTTTTGGACTTCCATCAACCATGGCTAAAGATTTCCAATTTTCATATCTTAATCTTGTATTTTCACAATTCCACTATTACTTTTAATAATTTATAACCAATTATCATCTTCCTAATTTTTTTCTGTAATATTTCATATAGGCCTCCTTACAAAACTTCTTGTAGACCTACTAGCGTAATTTGTTGTTTACAGTTGTTTTTCAAATAATTCTCAAATTTCTTTCAAGCTTCTAAGAACCTCTGGTCCCACTGGTTTCGAATTCTTCCTGTCATCTTGTCCAATTCTGCGTAGTCCATTAACTTCATCTGCCATTCTTTCTTTGTTGGTAATTCTTCTTATTTCCATTTCTGTGCCAATAGTACTCTTGCAGCCGTCATCACATATAAAAACAGTTTTTTATCTTGTCTGCTAATATCTTCACCAACAATGCCAAGTAAAAAAGCTCCTGGTCTTTTTATAAATGTATATTTCATCTCATTATATATCATTTCCCAGAAGTTTTTCACTTTCTTACATTCCCACCACATGTGATAAAACGTTCCTTCTTTTTCTTAACATTTCCAACATTTATTACTTATTTTATACATTTTAGCTAATTTCACTGGTGTAATATACCATCTATACATCAATATTTTCTTTCAAAGCATTACATGCAGTAAATTTTACTCCTTCTTTCCACAATTTCCCCCAATCCTTTAACTGTATATTATACCCAAAATCTTTGGCCCAATGTATCATAACCGACTTTACCTCTTCTTCCAAAGGTACTTCAAACCATGGAATGCATTAGTTAATTTTTTGAAATTGCTGGGTGGAAGAAGAAGAAGAAGAAGAAGAAGAAGAAGAAGAAGAGGAAGAAGAATTAGAGAACATACACAAGGGAATCCACCAAATTGACCTTTGTAACATCAGCTGAGTGGCTGTTGAGGTGCAGAATTTGGTGTGTGCCTTTTTAGCTCTCAAGAGCCTTCTCTGAATGATCTACGCACAGAAGCCTGCAAAGAGTTCATTTTATCTCAGAAGGCTAAAAGGCTGAGTCAGTTCCACTGGGATATGACCTTGTGTGGCCCTAGCTATTTAGTCTGAATCTCCCATCTGTTCTGCTAATTAATTGCTTCTCTCTATGGAGTGTGTTGCTAAAGCTGTTGCTCTTGCGAAACAGGGACTGGTCTTTCTGGTGCCAGAGGTCATGAGTTTGATTCCTCCTGAGGAATCCTGAGGGTGGGGTGGGGGGGGCATACAGATACTGGTGCCTTAGGTCACCCTAAATCTGGAAGCTCGGGAAGAGAGAAATGCTATAAAAAAACAAACAACAAAGCTAGGGAGATTTCTTCTTTTGTTTCAAGTGCTTGAGGCCTTTCATTTTGGGATTCACGGACCCAGTTTCAAGTCTCGACCGGGATAGACTCTGGTGGCCAATTAGTGGGCAGTGTTGCTTGACACTGATTCTGTCCTAATTGAAGTTGTACGGTTTTCTCACCATGCTGCAGTTACACAGGTTTCAGTTAACCATGGAGATAGACTTTGCCACCAGATAGCAAAGGACCTGATGGGATTCACTTCATTTCTCTGCGTGTGAAGTTTTTTAAATTAAGTTTTCCAAAATTTCACACAGGCATTTCGATACATAACAAAAACCTTTTCCCAACTTCCCACTCCATCTTCTATCTCTTAAACCTTAACAAAACTATTAGAATCTTTAATCCATTCTGTTGCTCATAGCTCAAATCCTGATCACGTTAGTCATATAATAATATTTCTTTAAATAATCGGAAAAGGGTTTCCATTCTTCCACAAAACTTTCATTATTAGTTCTCTCTTATTTTAGCAATTAACTCTGCCAATTCTGCATAATCCATCACCTTACTTATCCATTCTTCTTTAGTGAGGAATTTCTGCTTCTTTTCATTTTTGTGCTGCAGTTGTAACATACATAAATAACTTAGGGTGGATCTACACACAGGAAAACCCCCCACTATAAATAAGTCAGAAATTAAATCCTTATAACTAAAGGAAAAAACGCTATGGAAAATTGCTTACTTTTTTGTGTGCTCTCCAGCGCCATCTGGTGTTACATGTTTATAACTCATTCAAAACACTGTTTTTTGACGAATGTAGCAGAGTCCTTAATCATCTTTTTTGGAACTTCTGTCCCTATAATCCCTGAAAGAAAAGCTTCAGGTTTCTGATGGGATTCACTTCATCCGTGGTCATCTAATCAAGTGGGGAGAGGGAAACATTGTCAGGTACAGCTCCTGTTTTATCAAGAGCACAGAAACAATCACAACGAGCTATATCAATGCTCTGTCAAAGCCAGCATCTCCTTTGAGGCAACAGCTTCTGCCAGATGGTCATAAGGGCATTTGCCAAGAAACAGGCTTCTGTATTGCTTAGTTCAAGCATCTGGATTGTTTCCCGAATCTTATATAAATCACCTGCCGTGGAGTGTTCTGTACTGGGTACCTGGTAAATATGAACAGTTTATTGGCACTCCTGAAGACGCTTATTCCAGAAACGTATTATTTATTTTATTTTTTTTCATTTATGAACCGCCTCCTATGAAGCATCTCAAAACAATTTCACGACAAAGAGTAAGGACGATAAAAAACATCCACAGCAAAGCATGCAAAACCCATTGAAGCAATTGCATAGAGCAAAACGATGTCAAATTCAACACTGTGATGAAAACCTTCACTTTGAAAGGTCTTCAAAGACAACACAGACGATGCCTTTCTGATAATCTAGTGGGAGGGAGTTCCAAAGGGTAGATGCCGTCACACTAAAGGCCGCCTTTCGTTTATATACTGCCCTTCCTCAGAAGATAGGGTGGTATCTGCAGGAGGCCCTCCCCTTACAGAGCACAGCTATATAAAAGGTGGCATGCCATTTCAGATATGCTGCCACTTGTCGTGAACCGGCAGGGCAACGGGGAGGAGGAAGAGGATCCCGGTGAGGGGTGCAGCCGGGACTGGGACACACTGGGGCAAGCTGGGGATGGGGAAGGAGAGGTTGGTGTAGGGCAGTGGTGGCTAACCTTGGCACTCCAGATGTTTTGGAACTACAACTCCCATCATCCCTAGCTAACAGGATCAGTGGACAGGGATGATGGGAGTTGTAGTCCCAAAACATCTGGAGTGTCAAGGTTAGCCATCACTGGTGTAGGGAGTACCTATGGGGTGATGGAGGATGATGAAGCGATGGGGGTCAGTGCATCACCAGAGCCAGTCTCCACAAACCTGGTGGGCTCTGAGGCACAGGGAGCAGTGGGCAGGGTATTCCAGGAGGCTGAGAGACAGGCAAGGGCCCACAGCCCATCTCCCTAGCCTGCCCAGGTGTGGCTCGCTAGCTCTGGGTGGTGATTCCTCAGCTGGAGTAGGCTCAGAGCAGGCGAGGGTCACCTGCCCCTCATCAAGCCCAGATGCTGCAACCAGCAGGAAAAGGACAAAACAGAAGCAGAGCTGAGGTGCTGTGTCAGACCTTGGCTTGGGTGCTTCCAGACCTCCACAGGATTGCTTTGGGTTTGACTCTGGACTGTATCCTCCTGACTGCTGGACTTGGCTACTTGGCTTGACCCTGAACCTCCCTTCCTGACCTTCAGACTTTCTACTTCTCTTGTGTGGATCGACCATCAGACTTTGAACTTGGTGCCTTGACCTTAGCCCAGTTCATGACTGCTTATGATTTCTAAGTGTCTAATCACTGGAATCCCATGGACTGCAAGAAGATCAAACCTATCAATTCTTAAGGAAATCAGCCCTGAGTGCTCACTGGGAGGACAGATCCTGAAGCTGAAACTCCAATACTTTGGCCACCTCATGAGAAGAGAAGACTCCCTGGGAAAGACCCTGATGTTGGGGAAGATGGAGGGCACAAGGAGAAGGGGATGACAGAGGACAAGATGGTTGGACAGTGTTCTCGAAGCTACCAACATGAGTCTGACCAAACTGCGGGAGGCAGTGGAAGACAGGAGGGCCTGGCGTGCTCTGGTCCATGGGGTCACGAAGAGTCGGACACAACTAAACGACTAAACAACAACAACAATCACTGGAATAAGAGCCAAGAATTTGAACTTTGTCGCCGTATACAGTGAGTTTTCTACCATTACACCTGTTCCCCCTTTCACTACCCTGATCAATATGAAGTACCTATGGTATTAAATGAGGTCACATCTCTGGATTTTACAACCAGAGGCATTTGCCAGGGCAGGTGAGGGAAAGATTAGGCACCTCTTTTCATCTGTAAATTGTTCCCTCAAAATGCTTTCTGGTATTTGCTTTAAGAGAGAAAGATGAAATTGGAGCCAACGTGTTTTCCTTGTAATGTCTCATTTCCCTCTTTCCTGCAAGTTGAGGTGATTTCCAGGGGACATGGTCCATTTTAGGGGTAGGCAACCTAAGGCGCAGGGGCCAGATGCGGCCCAATCACCTTCTCAATCCGGCCCGTGGATGGTCTGGGATTCAGCGTGTTTTTACATGAGTAGAATGTGTCCTTTTATCTCTGGGTTATTTGTGGGGCATAGGAATTCGTTCATTCCCCCCCCTCCAAATATAGTCCGGCCCACCACATGGTCTGAGGGACGGTGGACCGGCCCATGGCTGAAAAAAGTTGCTGACCCCTGGTCTATTTTGAGTAGTGATGATGTGTGCTTAACACACACACACACACACACACACACACACACACACACACACACCCTACCTGAGAGAGCGAGAGCCTGTTTAAAGGCACAGTGGCCCTTGTTACATTTAGAAATCTAGTTTGTTGTGATTATTTCTGTGATGATATGGAAGGCATTCTACTTCAGGCAGAGAATGCAGACGGTCTGTGATTAAGCGATCTAGTGAGCTAAAAGCTTTCAAAACAGGCAGATTCCCTGAAGGGACTAGGAATGGAGGCAGTTTAATTGAATTCAAATTACCATGACCAATAGATTTTGTGTGTTAACCAAGCTAAGCAGGTGTCTACATTAAGCTGTGGCCGTAGCAACAGATTCTGATCTATCTCTTTATCTACAGAGTGAGCGAGCAAGAGAGCCCAATGGAGATTGCTTATGGCACTTTCCTCACAAGTCTCTCTGTGGCCCAAATTACTGATTTGAGCTTCTCCATTTCAGGAAGATGCAGGGAAATGTCTAAAAACAATAAAAAGCATAATTTTGTCTGTCCTGAGAAATACCCGGCAGTTCTTTGGAATGTTGAGTGCAGCTACTGCTTCTCCCCCTTTTTGTTATAAATATTTACTGCAAATTCCTTAATTCTGCTACAAGAGAGAGAACACAACATGGGGTGGCATTCAGTGATGTTCTACTCAAAGTAGACCCATTGAAATTAATGGACATGACTACCCATTAATTTCAATAGATGTATTCTGAGTAAAACTTTATTGGATGCCACCCACTGTGTGTGAGCTTATCAGAATTTATTATTCCAAAACATTGTGAATTAAGGCCTATGTTGAATAAAAGGGTCACCTGACATGTAACCCCTGTGAAGCCTTGAATAAGAAGCTGATTTCGCTGATAAGCCGATCGTTCACATCACATAAAAGAATTATTTCAGAGGTGGAGCAATCTCCTTCCTGCAGTAGTAATTTTTGCTGCTGCAAGACAGTTCATTACCATGCTAGCAAGTGCAGTTTCCATCTACCATAATATATTTTGGAAGGCAGGTTATATTGCAGTGAGTGCAGCTGTGTTATTGTAACCAAAATCTAATCCCTAGATTGGCAGCGTCTCACGAGTAGACCATGGACACGCTAAATAACAGTTGGCTGTTCTGAGCACATGGAAAATCAAGTCCCTGCCACCTGCCAAAGGAGGGGTTTCAAAGCAGCTTTCTCCAGAGAAAGTGCTCCAGATGCAGGCAGGAGCAGGTCCGGAAATAGAATAGAATAGAATAGAATATATTTTATTGTCATTGTCCCCTTTGGGGACAACGAAATTACTTGGCTGCTCCATCCATCCAGATAGGGCACTCCACGCAAAAACAAAACAACTACAAAAACACTGATTAAAGCCATACAATGATAAAACATAACAGGTAAGATTAGATGACTTCAAAGTCCAGGCTTCCCATTCAAGGCCGCGATCGCTCTGGAAAAGAAGCTGTTTCTAAGACGGCTTGTTCTTGTTGTCATCGTCCTGTATCTCCGTCCCGATGGCAAAAGTTCAAAGAGACGGTGACCAGGATGCAATGGATCTTTCACTATGTCCAGTGCCTTTCTGTGGCACCTCATGGCATAAATCTGCTCTAAGGTGGAGAGCGAGCAGCCAACAATGCTCTCTGCTGCCTTAATAACTCTGCACAACCCCATCCTTTCTTGGGTAGTACAGCTTCCGTACCACACACATAAGCCATAAGTGAGCACGCTCTCAATGGCACAGTGATAGAAGGCAAGCAGCAGCTTTTGTGGAAGATGGTTTTTCCTTAGAATTCTCAGGAAGTACAGTCTCTGCTGCGCCTTCTTCACAAGCCCCCTTATGTTGACACTCCAGGACAGATCCTCCTGTAATTCAGTGCCCAGAAATCTGAATGTTGTTAGCCTCTCCACACAGATTCCATCAATCAAAAGTGGTTGGACATCGTTCTTCTTCAAAGACACTTGTGTTTGGGGGACTAGTACCTTCTACCTGTGGGCTTGTTTCTGCACATCAGTTAAGCATGCTCAAAATCTCGGGCTGTTTGCACAGTTGGCATTCAACACGCCAGTGGAGTGTGGCAACCAAACAGAAAAACAGACAGTTCTAGGTAGTGTCAGTGCCTTTACTGATAGCATAAAGCAGTTCCACAGCTTATAGGTTACATACAGTTGTAATATACAGTCCTTCCAGCAGCATACTTGCAGGGTTCCAACACAGACTAGACCAGGGGTCCCCAGACTTACCTCGCCTCAGGCCGGTTCCTCTGGCACAGATCACACGGCGGGCCGGAGGGCGGGGGAGTGGGCGACCATACGCGCACGCACTCGCTTTTTCCGGCATGGCGTGACACCGAAAATAGCTTTTACACATGCGTAAACGTCATTTCCGGCGCGGTGCAGCACTGAAAATAGCTTGTGTGCATGGTCCTCCGCAGACCCGGAAGTGCACCAGAAATGACGTTTTGCGCATGCGCAAAAGCTACTTCCGATGCTGCGCCGCGCCAGAAGTGCGCCGGAAATGACGTTTGCGCATGCTTAAAGGCTATTTCCGGTGCCGCGTCGACCTGGAGATGGGCAGCTGCGCCGTGCCGTGCCGGTAAGAGTGGGCGGTGGCAGCGGGTGGCGGGGGTTGCCGGGGGCCGGATAAATGAGCCCCTCGGGCCGCATCTGGCCTGCGGGCCTTAGTCTGGGGACCCCTGGACTAGACTCTAGCCAAGGGCAGGGGTCAAGAGCAAACTTGTTTCAAACTTGTGCTGAGTCAATCTCACATGCTTACCGGGTAACTAGTAGCAGTTGCAGGACAAACACACCCAAAATTAACCAGCACACCCCTTTTATCTGCATGCACAAACCCTTATAAATAAAAAAAAGTGTTTACGGTATTCAATAACATACGAATGGTGATGGAAGCATGCTTTCTGCTATGGAACTTTGAACATGCTTGCTTCTTTGCACCTGCTCAGCTTGAAGGTTTGCGGATAAACAGTTCAATCAAAAGCGGCAAAAGTCCCCTGGGCACTCTTCCTCCAAAGGCAAAACACTCTTGCGAAGGTTGCTCAGAGCTTTCTACTACTGCCTGAGGAATAGGAAGCATGAGAGTTTACACAGAATCGGCACTCTTCATCTTATGGCTGTTGAATTCCCTTTGACTGGTAGGCAGCCCATCTACCTGGTGAGCCCCTGTAAAATATGTAGGAACTGTTTGCATCACCTGGATGTCAACTATAGCTTGGCACCTGGAGAGAGAAATAATAAGGCAACCTGGAGATTCTATCCATTTTTGTCAGTCTGTTAAAGTAAACATAGAGCATTTATTCAGTGGACTTTACTGATGTCACAATACACTGTTGGCTCCTGTTACCCATATAACTGTCAGTTTGCATTTCTTAGTACAGAAAGTATATTGATCTTCCCTGTTCTGCTTAGATCAAGAGGGTTCTGGAAGGTTTCTTTCTGCGTGAAAGAAACCAGAAGAAGGTTTATGATGTTTGGGTTATTCCTTCTGGGAAGCTGAGTACAGAGCCAGTGTGGTGTAGTGGACTCGTACTCTGGTGAACCAGGTTCGATTCTCCGCTCCTCCACATGCAGCTGCTGGGTGACCTTGGGCTAGTCACACTTCTCTGAAGTCTCTCAGCCTCACTCACCTCAGAGTGTTTGTTGTGGGGGAGGAAGGGGAAGGAGAATGTTAGCCGCTTTGAGACTCCTTAGGGTAGTGATAAAGCGGGATATCAAATCCAAACTGTTGTTGTTGTTGTTGTTGTTGTTGTTGTTCTTCTTCTTCTTCTTCTTCTTCTTCTTCTTCTTCTTCTTCTTCTTCTTCAGCAGCAGCAGCTGGTCTAAACTGGTTCTGTTATCTCTTTCTATCAAGGTCATGCTGGCTATAATAGCAAGGCCAGAACGAGCCGGGGTCTTCACACTTTCTCTTTCTATCTCTTTGCTCTGGTGTGATGTTCTGCATGCTTAGTGTTAAGGTTTTAGTCTTATTATAAGTTACTGTAAGTTTAAGTCTACTGCAACTGGGTTTCTTATGGACAGTGCCAATCCTGAATGTATTGGATTTGTGACCATTACCGGTATGTGCATTTGCCTTCAGTAGCAGTAAAGCTCTGCTGGATGAAATACAATTGCCTCTGGTTCACTGTTTGGGAATCTTGCAATGCGTTTAAGTTTGTCCTCCGCATGACAATAACACAAGCCTTTATTTATTTATTAAATTTCTATACTGCCCTTCACACATGAAGCAGCAGCGAAATAATCTTTTTGATGACAAGATTATTGTTCTAGGTGCTTCGTACTAAAACTTGCATCGCCTCAAACTCCTCAGACTGAGCCTATGGATTGGACATAAATAACAAAACAACCTTCAATGGAAACACAGATAAAATTGGCAAATGTGGAAAAAAATAAGTGTATATGTTTCTGGATGGACTTGTTGAAATAGAAAAGTTTTTGCATGAGTAGCGAGGGCGCCTGCCTGATGTTAACTTTCCTTCCATGAACCTCCTTGAGTTAGCTTATCTTAAGATCCAAGCCAATGTTCACCACATAAATGTGGAATATTGGTCATCTTGTGGGCATCTTTATAAGAGGTTCAGGGTAGGAATTATACAGAAGTTCACATGAGTGTCACCTGTAAATGGTGTTTTTGATTGCTTTCCTATAAGACCAGAACCTTTTCTTTCTACTGACAGGTTCTGAAGAGGTTTTCCCCCCACACCCACAAGTAGTATATAATGCTCTTAACTGTGTTTTCTCATAAGGCTTTTCTCTGCATTGGCTAAGACACACATTGTTCACCACTCTTGTTGTATTTTAAGGCATTAGCTGGGGATTTGTAAAGGCAAATAGTGTTGTGCACAAGAAGCTAGTCTAAAGATAAGGTCTGGAAAGCCTTCCTTTCTCGAACAGGTGGGATCAAGTCAAGTCAAAGAAGCTTGCTGTGATATCTCAACAAAAAAAGATGTAATGAGTTTCACAGACCTTTGCAAGGAAGTATATACACAGCAAAGGTTAAGAGGTATATTAGAAACGGAGTTTGTTCATAATCCAAAAGAGCAGTTCTCCTCATCATGAATTACAGTTTTGGCAGAGGATAATCAGTTTTCCCCAGCACCACCAATCCTGTAATTCTAGCCACTGAAAGCAACTAGAAGTCTTGAAGCTCCTTACATTTATTATGACACTAGCTGACCTGGCCACGCCTTGCTGTGGCTATGTGTGTGAATACTGTGGTGTTGATGGCTGCGTTTGTGGGTGGTGGTAGGAGAGGAGAGGGCCGGCAGCAGCTGTGGTGATGGTGTCCGGCCTGCCTTTCATGGCAGCTGAGGTGGGGAAGTGGGCAGTGGGCGGCCCAGGCTGGCCCTGACGGCGTCGTCGTGAGCGGCTGTGGAGAAGGGCTGGGGCTTGCCTTTCACGGTGGCGGGGTGGCTAAGGGGCCTGGGCGGCGGTTGGGCTGGGACTGCATTTGATGGCGTTAACGGCCCCCCTCTTTTCTATTACCCTCTTCTCGGCCCCCCCTTTGTGAAACTGAAGAAGTCCCCCTGTTCAACTTCTGTCTGCCCCTTCTCTGTCCCCACCCCCATTTTCAATTACCCTCTTCTCGGCCCCCCTCTTTTCTATTACCCTCTTCTCGACCCCCCCTTTTCAATTACCGGTTTGCGAGCTTGCAAATGGCTGACAGAGCTCTGAGGTTTTGCTGTGATGTATAAAAGCTGTGCCATTGTTTTGCTTTTGTAGCTGTAGTACCAGTATAGCCGTCGCTATATGTTGATGACATATAATGGCTGCAACAGTTTTTTTTGCGTTTAAACTTTATTTTAGGTATGACAGGTGTGGTTTTTCTGAATTTTTATTATGCCAGATTATTTTGCCATGGTAATGGAACACTGTGTCCTAATTTGATGCGATTTGGTCCAGCGGTTACGCAGCAAGGGTGTTTCGGACAAACACGCAATGGGAACATTTTTATATATATAGATAAACATTCCTGGACTAGAGTCTACCTTGTGGGTTTCTTATGCTCCACAAGACCCTCCTGCTAATTCACCGCAACAGTCTGAGTTATGTATAAATATAATCTATGATTCTACAATCTATATGAATAAATCCTAGGGATTGGTCTCCATTGCTTCTCTTGCACACAGTTCATACAGGAAGGGGCAATGCTCGCTGGAAGAGCAGATTCTTTTGTCTCTTCCAGGTTCAATCCCTATGTCATGGAACACTTAGAGGACATACTAACCCAGAAGCTAGATGAGAACTTTATTGTGTCTCTCCAAAAAGAGCAGAATAAGCACAGGAAACTCCTGACTCCACCCAGACACTACTCAGTCCAGTGCCACCTAGTGACCAAACCATATAATGACACTATCCACCCACCCACCCTCACATGTCTGAGCAAAAGATAGCTGTTAGTAGTTTTTGCACTCGCACTGAGTTCTCTGGGGAATCAATAGTTTGTTTGCTAACCACTCAGTGAACTCGTTTTATTTTTAGTTTGGCTGGGGTTGGAGGATGAGGAAAACCCTACACTCAATAGCTGCTTTATCGTTCTGCCTGCCTTCTTAAGTAGAAGAAGGTGATATGGCTTCTTAGTCAAACAGATGTCTTGTCAAAAATGGACAGATTTAGCCCCCTGGCCTGGAAAGCACTTTGGCTTCAGTGGCTCTGAAGTGCTTACGCAAGGAACTCCTTTCCTGCTCACAGAGGCAGAATCCCTTTGAGGGGAAACAGCTTTTGTTTTCTTCTGAGCCATCTCTTCCATTACAAACTGGACCGGACACAAGGATCTTGATGAATAAAGATTGTAGTTGTGGCACAGAGGAAGCACGA
Organism: Darevskia mixta; assembly: GCA_034641385.1. Classification (NCBI taxonomy): domain Eukaryota; kingdom Metazoa; phylum Chordata; class Lepidosauria; order Squamata; family Lacertidae; genus Darevskia; species Darevskia mixta. The sequence continues at coordinate 6,944,332 of JAWWNH010000010.1, forward strand.
GGGATTTGGAAATTGTACCAGAATGGATCCAGACCATGGTCTCTCTTCGTTGGCATCATCATTCCCTGTGTGGGAACTAGGTGGGATTAGCTAATTGCTTGGCAGGGAAGGGATGTTCTTCAGGGTTGCAGGTGGACCGGGGAGAAGAAAGAGAGCTAGACAGAATAAGGCAGCAGAAAGAGAGGCGATATCTCCACCCACCACTGACTTCGGCTCCACTCAGTTTGGCTCTGGCACTATTCTGATACTTGCCTCACCTTTCCCCAATATTTGGCCTCTGACCGATTACCCCCTATTTAAAGATTAAAAGGGAATCGACTGTTCACATAAACTATAAGTGGTGCTGGGGTGCTATTTATGAAGTCTTCCCTGAATAATAACCCTCCAAGTGTCCCTATTTTCCAGGGACAGTCTCGGATTTACAGAAGCCACCCTGGTTTCTGATTTGATCCTGGAATGCCCCACTTTTCCTTAAAGGTAAAGGTAAAGGGACCCCTTACCGTTCGGTCCAGTCGCAGACGACTCTGGGGTTGCGGCACTCATCTCGCTTTATTGGCCGAGGGAGCCGGCGTACAGCTTCCGGGTCATGTGGCCAGCATGACTAAGCCGCTTCTGGCGAACCAGAGCAGCGCACGGAAACGCTGTTTACCTTCCCACCAGAGTGGTTCTTATTTACCTACTTGCACTTTGACGTGCTTTCGAACTGCAGGAGCAGGTACCGAGCAACGGGAGCTCACCCTGTTGTGGGGATTCGAACCGCCGACCATCTGATCGGCAAGCCCTAGGTTCTGTGGTTTAACCCACAGCGCCACCCGCGTCTCTTCACTTTTCCTTAGGACAGTGGTGGCTAACCTTGGCACTCCAGATGTTTTGGAACTACAACTCCCATCATCCCTAGCTAACAGGACCAGTGGTCAGGGGTGATGGGAGTTGTAGTCCCAAAACATCTGGAGTGTCAAGGTTAGCCACCACTGCCTTAGGACGTCCCTATTTTCATCGGATAAATGTCGGAGGGTATGGTAGAATGTTCCCTACCCTTGATTCTCAGTTTCGTCAGAAGGGGATCAATAGAGCAGGGTCTTGCTTCCACAGACTCCCAGCAAGTCTGATGGGAAAGCCATCATTATTAATAAACACATGTCTCTTGCCTCTGGGTTTGGAATGAAGGACAAATCTTCGAGTGGTTGTGGGACCTCCAGTTGCTAATATCTGTGATATTTTCTGCCCTGCCACTCTAGGGTAAACTCACTGTCAAATAAAGGGATTTGAGTGTTCAAACATCATTACAATAGGTATACTCTGGAGCCAAACACTCCCTGGGCTGTTCAGCCTCAGTAATAGGACAAAGACTAGTGAAAATCTGACAAACTTTGCATCGAGTAGATCTAGGCAGGCTCTGTCAAATGAAAAGTTTGTTAGAACGGTAGAAAGGTTTATGAGCTCATTAGCTCTCAACAAGGAGGGTTGAGGAAGTGATATGTTTATGACAGGCTCGGCTTGGAGTCCCAGTGCGCTGCCTCTCTAACTTGCTTTAGCTTTTTCAGCATTAGCAGTTGTCAGTTTGGGCACAACTTTTGCAAAGTAGATGACTTCTGAAGGGTTTTCAAAAGGAAAAGAGCTGGAAGAAATAATAGCTTCTCGCCCTCCCCCCCCTTTTGTGTGTGATGTTCTTGCATCTCCCCGTTGGATAGCTAATCTTCATTTCAGTGGCACCAGGCCTGGCGCTAAGATGGGGCAGGTGGGGCAGGGACCAAGGGACCACTGACTGCCCCCCATCCAGGACCACAGCAGGATGTATTGGGCAGGTAGGCACTACTGCCATGCCAGCACCTTGCCACCCATGTTGGATAGCTCAGTCAGTAGAATATATGGCTCTTAATCTCAGGGTTGTGGGTTCAAGCCACCATAGCTGTCAACTTTCAGATTTGAAAATAAGGGATCAGCAGCCTCACCTGTCCTGGGGACAGTCTACGGTTCTCGGGGACAGTCCACGCCACGGTAATCCCCCCAGGCTACAAATTAATTTACACCAGGCTACACACCATCATCTTTCCCCACCTCAGGGTCTCTTTTCCAGGGAGTCTTCTCTTCTCATGCGATGCTTCAGGATCTGTCCTTCTGGTGAGCAGCCAGGGCCGATGTCCTTCAGAATGGATCGGTTGGATCTTCTTGCAGTCCATGGGACTCCAGCACCACAATTCAAAAGCGTCAATTCTTCATGGGGGGATTGATCAGGTCCACTCTTTTGGCTCTCTGGCATCCATTAATGACTTATTATACAAACGTGTTGCAGACTTTGCATCCTTTAACACTCTTTTGGAAGGAGTGTATTTGTGGGCTGGGCCAGAGTGGTTGATTTTACATGCAAGCAAAGCACAAACAGTGCTGTTGTCTAATGACATCCTATTCTCTGTAACTATTGGTGAGCAATGCAGCCGAGCAACGCAGCTGAGGAGCCTCCCTGGCCGGCAGGGAGGGAGAGGAGCTGCTTCCTTTGAAATCCGGGAAATTTATGGGATATCTAACAATCCGGGATAGCAGCGGGAAACGGCGCTGGAATAAGGGAATTTCCCGCCAAAAAAGGGAAAGTTGATAGCTATGTGAGCCACACATTGAGCAAAAGATTCCTATATTTCAGGGGGCTGGACTAAATGGCTCTCATGGGCCCTTCCAACACTACAATCCTATGATTCTATGTGGTGAGTGTATCCGTCCAGGCAGGTCCTAGGAGCCCAGTGATTCAAAGGCAGTGAAAAAATTAAAGCCATGCCTGACTCCAATTCCCCGCCGCCACCACCATTCACTCACCCAGCTGCAGTCTTCCTTGCTAGGCACCCAGAGTAGTAACTGCACTTTTCGATGGGAGCTTTGCCGCTCCCATATGTGGAGTTGGCCACCATCAAATTACCCAACATGCAATGCCAGGTCGGGGTTTTGCATGCTGGGTCATTTGATGGCCATAACAAGCATTTCAAAAACACCAACTTGCTCACCTGTGAATTCTCCTTGCTGCTGTTGTTTTTGTAGGCCTACTGAATTTTGGACTGGGACCGGGCCTGAGCTCAGGTACCTTTGAGTACTGTGAGAACAGATGGCTAGAGCTGCGATGAATTTTCAAAGGTGAAAACTTCCCTCTGTGAAATGGGGCTTGGCGGGGTGAGATATTTCCTAGAGGGACCCCTCCCTCAGCATCTGACAGGGGCTGTCATTTCCTGTATCATCTGCTTCAGCAACCTTTAAAACAGAAACATGCAAAAAGGGCCTTCTTCACGCGATGATGTCATTACATATGTATCCACTTGGATTTGACTATACAATATCATTTACATGAGGAAGAATAATACCGGTATCCATTTGAGAAATGGCTCCAAAATGGCGGGATTTGCAAAGGGTCTCATTCTGCAGCAGTTCCTCCTCAATATGAGGTAAAGAGGAGCATCTCCACAGGTCTTGCATGACAATTAGGCAACCTTTGGTCCTGTGGGGCAGCTGCTCCTGGATGTCACAAAAGGGCAGCAAATGGTTTGCTATTAATTTTTTGTTACTGAATTTTTACTGAAGGGAAATGGGATTTTCTGTCTCCAGTGCCAGAATAACTTTAGTGGCTTTGGATACTAGGCACCTGGTTGGGGGTGGGATGGCATTTGTTCCTCTGCCTCAGGCCGCAAAATGTCTTGGGCTTCATGTTGACACCTTTCTTCTTTTTCATTACTTTCCCCCTCCTTTAATGTCTCTCTGTTTGTTGTGAGATATATATGTATGTAACTTCCCACCAGGCTCAGTGCTAATTTTGTTAAGTGTTTATTCAGGGCCATTTACGAAATTTGTGGGTGTTGAAACAGCTAACTGGTGAGGTGGAGGAGGGAAAAAGAAGTAACTGTTTGAAACCAAAGGGCTTTTGAAATGTGTGAATGTAGTGTTGAAAAATAAGTAGTGATATAGTGGCGGATGGCCATGCCTAAAAATATAGAGGGGAAAAAAATCTATATTCAGACATGTTATGAGCTCAAGCTGTCATATTACAGTGCTATAGTGTTTTATATTTAGTCCTTGTTCTGTTATATATTTTGGGGAACACTGAATCCCTTGTGGAAAATTCTAAATGCAGTACATTTGCCACCACTATTTTCAGTAGTGCAACCCTCCATTATGTACTGCACTCTGAACAACAACAACAACAACAACAACAACAACAACAACAACAAATAATAATAATAATAATAATAATAATAATAATAATAATAATAATAATAAATTGCTGAATACTTAAATCTGGCAAAGGCAGATTTCAGCCACGAGGAGGTACAAAAAACGGGAAAAATATAGATGTTATTTGCACCTCAAATGTTGCATTTCATTTACATGATGTCATGAGCAGTACTCGGAATGAACTACGGTAGTTAATTTGAACCAAGCTCCCTGAAGGAGTTCAAAAAATTCTGAATTACATCTGAAAGTGGTTACTGTAATTGCTGGATGAATTAAATTTATTTGGGGGTAGATCTTTTGATTTCTAGTTCATCTTAATGTCCCCTCCTCCCCACCAGCAGGAGGCCCAGACTCTTAGGTTTATTTTTAAAAAGTGAGTTAGAAAGCAAAATGTGGAGGCAACGTTCTAAAGCTTTTTATGCACATAAAGAGGCACTGCTATTGCCAAGGTTGCTTATCACTTAATCACAGTTGCTAAGCAATTGGAAGCAAGGAATGTGAGGCATTTCACTGGCCTAGAGTGTGACCTATGCAGCACCTTATGCCTTGGTGTGGCTTTCTCACTATATGTCCTGATACCCTTAGGGGAACAGATGCGGCTCATTGGTTGACAGGGATGAGCTAATCCATCAATTCTGATATCTCATTTTTCCATTCTTAAGTCCAGTTTTCCACATTGTCACATCAGCGTGATTTTTTTAAATTAAAAAGAGTTCTCATGAAAATTCATGAGTCTTTTAGTGTGAATTTCTCCCAGTATATGCATGTTTGTATGCAAATCTGCCAAACTGCTTACACTTGAGTTTGCATTTTTGTACATTTTGTTTGGTTGGAGAACTACATTGCAAAATCCTGAAATGTGCAAATTGGGAAGGATAGTTGTGCTTCAGTTCTTGTATTGTTTCAGAAAATGCAAATTAGGTACCGGTAGGTGCGAACTCTAGGAAAGGGCAATAGAACATTGCTCTGCATACATGACATCTCTTTTGACCAGCAGCTCTGGTGATGGAGGCAGTCAGACCTAAGGTACCAGTACTCGCTTCCATGTTTGAGTTCAGTGGCACCTGTCTGTGCTGCAATACCTGTTGCACCCATGCTACAAGCTGGCTACGTATTCTGCATGTACTATTCCAGGTACGTCCAACAGGTAGATCGTGATCTACTGGTAGATCACTGGACGCCTGTGGTAGATCACTGGTAGATCACTGGCTTCACCCAAAGAAGGTCAACAACTTTGGTTCCCCCCAAAAAGGTCAGCAACATCACCCTGAACCCTTAAAACGGGGCTTTCCATCTCCCTAAAAAAGCTCAACAACTTTGACCTGAACCCCCCAAAAGGGGGTAGATCACTGCCAGTTTTTAAGTCTGTGAGTAGATCAGTCTCTTGGGAGTTGGCCACCTCTGATCCAACTTCCTGCAATGCAGGAATATGCCACTGTCCCATATGGGCATCAAACTTGCAACCTTGGTATTATCAGCACCACGCTCTAACCAGCTGAGCTATCATGTAATCCTTTAATAAGTTGCCAAGGATTTATGTACAAAACATATGACCTATTCCATCACTGAGCTGCTGAATCATCTAACTAACTACTTAATTAATTAACAAAACTAATTTTCTTTTGCAAGAGAATTTCACCTAGAACATAGGTCTTCAACTGGTGGGTTCTCAAATGCATGTTTGGGTTAAAAGTGAGTCCTGTGTCAGAAAAGTTTGAAGGTATATTCTATTAAAACTTTTTAAAATGCCACAACCTCCTTTACTGAGCGGACTCTCCCTGTGAAGGGTAATTTGTGTCCCAAAGGGAGAGGATAGTCCTTGTTGACAGCAGAGATTTACAAATATCACCTGCTATGCATGGTACGTGGATATTATGGTTACTGCACCAATTTCTGTTTGGGGGTAAAGAGCTTACAAGCCCCTAGACAAGGGACAACAGTATTGCTCTTTTGGAGAGATCCGAGCCCACGAACTCCACCACCAACTTTTGCAGATGAAACAGAATGTATAAAGACCGGCTATGAATGTCAGCAAAAGTTCAATGTTTGTTTATTACCCTTTGGAAAATTGCTTCGGCAAATTTATGCAGGTAGCTTTTCTGGCTGGATAAACATAGCAATACCACTTGGAGAAGCCCATCACATTTCTCACATCAATGGACAGCTTTCATCAGCTTTGCCCGAAACAGCCTCTGAAATGTCTGGGCAGTTAAAGTGAGTGACAGCTTTTACGGCAATGTCCATCTCCTCAGCGCATGCTGCCCATTCCTTGCTTAAAGCCTCTTTTGCAGAAGAGCACTTAGCCAACAATGGCATTCCAGACATTATCAGGAAATAGCAATGATTCATGAGAGATATTATGTATTATGGGCAGAGAAACATTACTTAGCTACTGACTGAAAATGAAGGAGTAATGGCAAACGGTCTCCTCCTTGGATACACAGGTAAAGGGCCAAAACCTTGCCTAGAGCATAATAAAGACTGACTGCTCAAAGTTTGATTCTCTTTCTCCCTTTTATTTATTCCTGAAAACTTGATTTATAAATGAGAACACTTGTTTCATTATAGAAAGAAATCTATCTGCTCTGCGCCCCTGACAAAATGATTTGCTTCTAAGCTGTTCTGCCTGCTGATATGCATTTCCCAGCCACATTTGTACACCAGCTTGTCAGTTCCATAAATCATTACAGATAAGTAAATCCTTCTCTTAACCTTTTGGAGTGATAGCGTGACTAATGTTTTCTGAAAAGTATTCCTCCCAGTCTTGCTTGAAGGGACGGATGCGGATGACTCCGGACTCTGCATGACGGAACCAGCTCTAAGAAATGTGCCTCGCTCATTTCACAGGTCTTGCAAACCCCAGTCCTTGAATACTGTGTTATGATAAAATTGTTAGCATTCATTGTATGATGCTCCAGCAAATATTTAGATTATGAACTGATCCTTATTTAGGTCACCATTTACTAGGATTTTTCTGAAGTGGTTTATTTCATGATGCACCACAACCCCCAAATGTAGATACTCACCTGTTTGCCTCTCAAGCCATTTATCAGACTAGAACACAATTAATTTGTTTGCAACAATCTTTTATTTACTTAACATGATTTATATACCACTTAATCATCAAAAAGCAGTTTAAGCAGTTCAAACTTCCTACCTTGAGAAATTAGAAATCCTTTTCTCATTGATGCACCGAATTTTTCGCTCTATAAGGCGCACCTGACCATAGGACGCACCTAGTTTTTAGAGGGGAAAAGCCCCATTTTTTGAGGATCAGCTCAAAGTTGTTGGGCTTACTTTGCAAAGGGAAAAAACCCTGTTTTATGGAGTTTAACTCACAGTTCTGCAGGAAAGGGAGCCATTTCTACAGTTTCCAGACAGATAATCTAAGCCAGTCTGCAAGGGGGCGGGGCTGGAATCTCTCTCCCTTATCTCTCTCCCCGATCGTTTGCTGAGCAGCCGCTCAGCGGGCTTCCTTTCAACACCCCCTTCTCTCTCTCTTTTTTAAAAAAGCATGATCTGCTTTTGCCCCATGGCAGTTCAGCTCCAGGGACCACACATTCGCTCCATAAGACACACAGACATTTCCCCTTATTTTTTAGGAGGAAAAAAGTGCGTCTTATGGAGCAAAAAATACGGCAGGTTATATAGTTGCATAGATGAGTTCCTAAATGGCAGTGGGCTTGGTTGTAGCTGGGTGGAGTCAATAATAATAATAATAATAATAATAATAATTAATAATGGGGGTGGAGATGCTCCTTCAGGTGTATTAGACCGAGGCCGTTTCTTTTTAAAAAGAAGCAGTGGGCTTAAAAAAAATATTTAGGCCATATTTTCCATTTTATATATTTAGTTTTGAATTAAATTGTGAGCTGCCTTATGTGATGGGAAATAAATAAATAGCTAATCGCAGAGAGACACTATTGTGCTGAAAGAGGAGGAACAGAAAGGTGCTAACTAGATGACGGTATTTGTTGAACAAAACTAAGTTCGTGCTTGAAGTAGCTGAGAACGAAATCAGATGTAAAGTTTTAAGTGTGGCAGACGAGGGTTGAATGTGCACTCACTGTCCTGGAAACCCGTCGGTGAATGTGTATTAAAACCACTTCCACTGTACTTAAGATGTTATGACTGACTTTGCCCTACTGGTGCCTGAGCAACTTACTCGGGGGTAACAGTTTAGGGTACACTTAGTTGAGACAGGGGACGTGGGTGGCGCTGTGGTCTAAACCACTGAGCCTAGGGCTTGCCAATCGGAAGGTCGGCGGTTCGAATCCCCACGACGGGGTGAGCTCCCGTTGCTCGGTCCCTGCTCCTGCCAACCTAGCAGGTCGAAAGCACGTCAAAGTGCAAGTAGATAAATACGTTTCCGTGCGCTGCTCTGGTTCGCCAGAAGCGGCTTAGTCATGCTGGCCACATGACCCGGAAGCTGTCTGCGGACAAACGCCGGCTCCCTCAGCCTATAGAGCGAGATGAGCGCCGCAACCCCAGAGTTGTCCGCGACTGGACCTTACGGTCAGGGGTACCTTTACCTTTACCTAGTTGAGACAGGGCCTTGGCTAGGTCTGTTGTGCAAAATGGTAATATAGTTAAGGAGGCTGACATGTAGGGCTTTTCCCATGCTTAGCCAGACAGGAAGCGGGGTAAGTGTGTGATGTGATACCAGAAAAGTCCTTCTGCACAAGACCAATGATTCATCTAGCCTAGCATCCACTTTCTCACATTGACCAATAAGATGCCTTTATTATTATTATTATTATTATTATTATTATTATTATTATTATTATTAATTTACTAACACAACATTAAAAATAACTTACAATCACAAAAATCCAAGCAATAAGCACTGGGGAGGAGCAAAGTGGCATGAGCTGCTCTCTGGGGGTCCCAGTGAGTCATAATTTGGCTTATTGTGTTATGTGAACCGGGCTACTAAAGCCATTAGCAGGCCTCGGTTAACAGTTCTCAAGTCAGAATGTGAGAATTGCAGGAATACTAAGACAGGACAGCTCTTCTTAAGCAGAGTTGAAAAAAATTCCCCTCTGTGGAAGCCCCACATTAGCACTGTTGTTGAAACCCGCCAAAGACTTGGCCCTGTAACATGGAAAACAGAGTATCATTCTTGCATAGCATCTGCCACAGAAGGCAAAGGCAGCATTGATGTGGAAGGCATTTGCTGGTTTACAAAGAAGACAAGCGACAAAGTTTGTTCAGTCATGAGCATATAATCCATCACCACAATGTTGCTTCGGACAATGGACTGACAGTTACTAAATTTAGAAACTGCAGTGTTCTTTGGAAGAGAGAGAAAGAGAGAGAGAGAGAGTTAGCACTCAATTTAATTTGTTGTCTCACAGAAAACATTTCCCTTTTCTGTCTCTTAAGACTTCTCTAAAATTAATGTCATGTGCATTAATTTTCTGTTCCTTAAACTGGGCGCAAAACTAATATAACCGGGTGCGGTTGGTCAAAGAGTACCAGTGTTGAAACTCTGAACCATGTTTGATACTTCTGTAAGCCTACCACAGGAGTAAAGGAAATATTACGTAGCAATGAAATTAATTGACTCTTCAAAATTCGTTTCAAAATTTTCCGAGTGAATAACTTTGTCGTTGATTGGATAGACTATGGATATTAAAATATTGTTCAGTATTCATAGAATAAAGGTAAAAGGTAAAGGTAAAGGACCCCTGGACAGTTAAGTCCAGTCAAAGGCGACTATGGGGTGCTCATTTCGCTTTTCAGGCCGAGGGAGCCGACGTTTGTCCACAGACAGCTTTCCGGGTCATGTGGGCAGCATGACTAAACGGCTTCTGGCACAACAGAGCACTGTGACGGAAACCAGAGCTCATGGAAATGCTGTTTACCTTCCCGCCACAGCGGTACCTATTTATACTTGCACTGGCATGCAAGTATACCTATTTATCTACTTGCACTGGCATGCTTTCAAACTGCTAGGTTGGCAGAAGCTGGGACAGAGTAACGGGAGCTCACCCCGTTGTGGGGATTCGAACTGCCGACCTTCCGATGTATATGACATCTAGTCATAGTTAATGGCATTTAGTATTTTAAATTAATTGATAACTGACATACAATGTTATTTCAGATTTTAGACCAGCTGAAATGAAAACAATAAAGATGGTCAATTTTTGAGGTAAACTTTCACATTCAAAATTAGAATTTCAAATCTGAGATTTTACATTCAAAATTTGAATGGTGATATCAGAAACTCTGGCAGGTTGTGTTGTCTTCAGCACTAGCACAGGGCTATTAGACAGTGGCTTGGTGGTTTCTGGTGTGAGATAGAGATTCTGAGGGGCTCAGGTGATACTGAAGAGTTCTAATTTCTTGAGTGTCCCCTTTATTTGTGTCCTGCTATTATGAAAGGACTTTTTGCTTTGATTGAAGAGATATTATTTGTTTATTAGTGAACAAGAAAAGCGGAATTAAGAATAAGGGAGAGCCAATCTTTGTTTATAAAGACTGTTGGGATTTAAAAAGTTAATTATGGCAAGGATAGATGGTGTTTTTATTTTCAGTTGCAACTGTTCCCCAGATGCAAATTTGGAAGCCAGAACAATATGTCCTTGCTCAGGTTGTAAAATAAGGCCACCATATGAATAGAGAAAAAGTTGTTGAAGGTCTGCTTTTTGGGGGCGGGGAAGGGGGACAGGAAGCTGAGAAATGAATGTATTTCTATTATTATTATATTATAATAATCTACATAATATATTATGTATTATTAATTACTCAATTGCCAACATGTTTCCATATCACAGTATGGGCCTCTTCTCCATGTTGACCTTGGCAATAATCCTATGAGATTGTTGAATATGATGGAAATTGCGGATATGTGAGGGGTAAACTAGCATTTCCCGGATTCTTTATGGGAAGATAGGATTTAAATGTCTGGCATGTACACAGCCTGCCTGTGCCAGAAGTATCCCCTCAGGAGTCAGATGGGTTAAGGGTATGTTTTCTTTCCAGAATGCACATGAAACAGTAAAGTTAAAACACGTACATGCTATGCATACAAAGCAGATGATAAGTTAAAACCAGGGGCAGGGGTACACATGCAAGCCTTACACCCCCAAATTCCCAGATTCCTCTTTGCATAGTTAAATATGAAAGTCTGAATAAGTCTTCTTCAGACCTTCATAGCTATCACACAGACAGTGTGCTCAGGCAAGTACCTGAAAGCAGCTACAGTGATTCATTTCTTCTTTCTGTACCTGAGAGAGAACATAGGAAGCTGCCTTTCACCGAATCAAACCAATGATCCATTTACTGAACTATGATCCCTCCTTTAAGTCAGGGGTCAGCAAACTTTTTCAGTCCACCGTCCCTCAGACCTTGTGGGGGTCGGGACTATATATATATTTATTTTAAAAAATGAATGAATTCCTGTGCCCCACAAATAACCCAGAGATGCATTTTAAATAAAAGGACACATTCTACTCATATAAAAACACGCTGATTCCTGGACCGTCCGCAGGCCAGATTTAGAAGGCGATTGGGCCAGATCTGGCCCCTGGGCCTTAGGTTGCCTACCCATGCTTGAAGTGGAAATGAATAGCTTTCTCCCCTGCTCCTATACCTTGATTAAAATTGGGTGAGTGCCTGATAAAGTTGCTTTGGTGGCCATAGTTGGCCATCTCTGTTTTACCCAAACAGCATAAAGTATCACTGTGGTGATAATATGAACCATAAACAACCCAAACCACCACACAATGGCTGAAAATGTAATAAAAGATTTACTGGAATACTCTTCTGAAAAACTAATAGTCCTTCAATTAAGCCACATGATTAACAAAGCCATATATAAGTGATATAACAGAATGTATAATGTTCACGTAACTGAACCATTCATCAACAGGTTGGGTATAGCAACAAAATCATGGTGCCAACAAAACGTTCACAATTAGTTGATGGTGAATAGATAGTAGAATTCTTCAACGGTTAAAGGCAAAAATCTCATGGATGTAATAGTAGATGAAGAATATTTATATGAGTCTTGCAACATCACCATCCAGCAACATCACAGCTGTGCCTGTGGAGTATTTCGCATGTTGTACTGATCAGAATGTTTAACCTGAACTGATGAAGCTATATAGCGAAACCTGTGAGTAATCCGGAGGACAGGCCTTCTTCGTCCTTCTCATGTGCCACTTTTGTTGATTTCGGCTGGATGGTGATGGGACTGAACAATGGGAGCTCACCCCATCGTGGGGATTCGAACCACCGACTTTCGATCAGCAAGCCCAAGGTGCACAGTGGTTTAACCCACAGCTAGGTGGGCAGGAGCTGGGACCGAGCAACAGGAACTCACTCCGCCGCGGGGATTCAAACTGCTGACCTTCTAATTGGCAAGCCCTAGGCTCAGTGGTTTAGACCACAGCGCCACTTGCATCCAGTTTTAAAAAACCCAATTTATTCCTCCAAAAATGCACTGTATGCTAATGCACACTTTTCTAGAAATGACTGTTTTTTCCTAGGTGTTTTTAAAAATAAGCCTTAAATGTTTTTAAGAATCTAGGTTCTCTTAGTATGCTGGATCTTCCAATAGTAAGATTTTGACTTCTTACTTACATTGAAGGGGTGGGGCAGGGGGTGCCAAGTCATTTCCCTGCATACAATATATTTTCCAATCTTATATTATTTGCCTAAAATTTCCATACCTCTTATGATTTCATTTCTCACCAGGGAAAGGAGATAATCTTAACTCAATTATAATACGTATTACATTTCTTTTACCCACCACTGTAATTGGAAAACGGATCGGTAAAATAAGGAGATGTGAGTTGAAAGGCATTTGCATTCCAGCAAAGACGAGAAGCTTGTGTGATCAGGGTCTGCTTCTGTTAAATAAATTGGTTCGGGATTCATCAGGGAATATTATAAAGGTTTTCACCTGGGTTGCAGGTAGCATCTTTGAACAGGCCGTCTTGAAATTGCTTCCCGTCAAAATCTGCTCTCTGGGTCACTATTTTCTTGTTTTCTTTGGTTAATCAAGCAAAGCAAGATAGCAAAAGAAAGGGGTGACATTTGGGGTTCTGGAGTGGCTTTTACCAGCCCACCTGCAGTGGTATGGATGAGCTTCTGACTTTGGCTTGCTTTCCAATGAGCAGAAGAGTTCCCCTTAAGATGTGTTTTCATTAATCTTGCCTGCATTATGGAATTCCAAGCAGGTATGTTTTAGTGCTGAGGCGAAATGGAAAGTGATGATGAGGATGATGATGGCATGTTGTGGGTATCAAGGAGTTAACGCTCTGTGTGGTGTAGTGGTTAAGAGCGGTAGACTCGTAATCTGGGGAACCGGGTTCGCGTCTCCCCTCCTCCACATGCAGCTGCTGGGTGAGCTTGGGCTAGTCACACTTCTCTGAAGTCTCTCAGCCCCACTCACCTCACAGTGTTTGTTGTGGGGGAGGAAGGGAAAGGAGAATGTGAGCCGCTTTGAGACTCCTTCGGGTAGGGATAAAGCAGGATATCAAATGCAAACTCTTCTTCTTCTTAAGTGGAAATGCTGACTCATTAGGTATGAGTCCCCACAGAGGCACATTATAATAATCCAATCTGAAAGTTAGTCATACCCATAAGTTTAAATGGGTCTACTCTGAGGATGACTAACATTGGATAAAAGGTCTAATACTTGTAATGAAGTTTTAGTGACATCTTTAGTTTTCTAAATGAATGTGCAAGTTCTTTGGGTTCTGCTCAGTCCACCTGCACTTGCACTACAGAGTTTAACTGTTTTTGAGAAGTTTAAATATATTTGTTGGAGCACCATCACATGGCTGTAATAACTCTGCTGAACCCTAAAGATGGCTTTTATTGTTCTCTTGACGATTTCTTTTCCCTTATTGCCTGCATGAGGATTTCTCATTGCGGGGTTGCTTGGGTGGCCCTGAGTTGCAATCAGATACTATTCTTTGAGAGAAAAATCACTGAAGCATTTGATGGGGAAACTAAAACCCAGTATGTTTTACCTTGGATTTCCATACTGATGAGAAAGGGAGGGGGGGAAGGGATGTCATTAAACTGGCCCTACTTGTTTTGTCAGCATTATTTTAAGATTAGCAGAAATCACTCTGTATGGAGGGGCTCAAGATAGAAAGGATTTAGATAGCAAAAAGTTAGATTTAGATTAAATGTTGGGGAAATCCTTTGAGCTGAACAAAAAAGATTGATGCTGGAAGCATGAAGTACTAAAGAGATTACAGAGTTACTAACACTTGATTGTTTCAAAGGTTATGAGAAGAAATATATGTCAAGAATAGTAGGCTACACATGAAGTAGAGGGGGCATGTGAAGAGGAGGCCTAACCCTTCCTCCCTTGCCTTTCCAGTGTTTGGAAAATCTATGGGGCCCATAATTTGGTGGGGTTCAGGGAAATGAATCACATCTTCTGAAATATTTTTTCTTAGATCCTTTGCCAGGGAGCACTGGATGACAGGCAACATAGCAAATCCTGCCATAAAAACCTGGACTGTGCCTCTAGCAGAGCTCTAAGGATCACTGTAGGTATATCATTTAAGGCTATGGGCTCATCTACACTCATTGGATGTAATGTTAAAGGTAAAGGGTAAAGGGTCCATTAGGTCCAGTCGTGACCGACTCTGGGGTTGCGGCGCTCATCTCGCATTATTGGCTGAGGAGCCGGCGTACAGCTTCCAGGTCATGTGGCCAGCATGACTAAGCTGTTTCTGGCGAACCAGAGCAGCGCATGGAAATGCCGTTTACCTTCCCGCTGCAGCGGTACCTATTTATCTACTTGCACTTTGACGTGCTTTCGAACTGCTAGGTTGGCAGGAGCAGGGACCAAGCAACAGGAGCTCACCCCGTCAAGGGGATTCGAACCGCCGACCTTCTGATCGGCAAGCCCTAGGCTCTGTGGTTTAACCC
Source organism: Darevskia mixta (assembly GCA_034641385.1). NCBI lineage: Eukaryota > Metazoa > Chordata > Lepidosauria > Squamata > Lacertidae > Darevskia > Darevskia mixta. The sequence continues at coordinate 6,959,443 of JAWWNH010000010.1, forward strand.
ACAGCGCCACTCACGTCCCTACGGTTGTAATGTTAGAAATGCGTTATAAAAATGTGGCACCAGAGGGCGCTGTAGAGCAGCGTGCCTTTGACAGTCGAAAACTGCTTTGAGAGTTATATAATGTTATATACTGCATAACGTTTTTACAGATCAATGTAGATCCAGTCTGTGTTGGCTTCTGGTCATGTGTCTACTATCTATCTCGATCTCTCTATATGTAAAATCAATATAGCATGCGAGATGTTGGGCAGGCGGGATCTAATCTAGATCCACTGTCCTAGCTCACAGTGGGTAAAGAACTCTGAGTATAAAAAGGTAAAGGGACCCCTGACCGTTAGGTCCAGTCGCGGACGACTCTGGGGTTGCGGCGCTCATCTCGCTTTAAAGGCCAAGGGAGCCGGCGTTTGTCCGCTTCCACAGACAGTTTTTCCGGGTCATGTGGCCAGCATGACTAAGCTGCTTCTGGCGAACCAGAGCAGCACACAGAAACACCGTTTACCTTCCCGCCGGAGCAGTACCTACGGTATTTATCTACTTGCACTGGCATGCTTTCAAACTGCTAGGTTGGCAGGAGCTGGGACTGAACAATGGGAGCTCACCCCATCGTGGGGATTCGAACCGCTGACGTTTCGATCGGCAAGCCCACAGCACCACCCGCGTCCCAAATACTTTGTAAGTTTCCTTAAAGTGTTGGTGCGGATGCCCAAACACAAAAGAGAATTGAGTTCCTGCACCTTTCTTAAATAAACTAAGACATTCCCTTTATTTTTAAAAAGCGATAAATTTGTCACGAGAAGAAATTTTGATGATAGATCTGATGGGGGAAAATGTCTCAAATATTCAAGACTAAGCCACATGCTTGGATCTGAACTTTCCTTGCTGTGATCTACACATGTCCGTGCTATTGCTTTGGGTCAAAGTTTTTCCAATCAAGTTGCGAGAGAGAGGTATTTTTTGAGACTCTTGCTGCAGTCCTATTCATGTCCATTTAGAAGTAAAGGTAAAGGGACCCCTGACCATTAGGTCCAGTCATGACCGACTCTGGGGTTGCAGTGCTCATCTCGCTTTACTGGCCGAGGGAGCCGGCGTACAGCTTCCAGGTCATGTGGCCAGCATGACTAAGCCGCTTCTGGCGAACCAGAGCAGCGCACGGAAACGCCATTTACCTTCCTGCTGCAGCGGTACCTATTTATCTACTTGCACTTTGACGTACTTTCGAACTGCTAGGTTGGCGGGAGCAGGGACCAAGCAATGGGAGCTCACCCCATCGCGGTGATTCGAACCGCCAACCTTCTGATTGGCAAGCCCTAGGCTCTGTGGTTTAACCCACAGCGCCACCCGCGTCCCTCCTGAATCCAATGGTACTTGTTCCTGAGAGTAAGCCCAGTTGAATCCAGTGGGACTTGCATTTCAGTAGACGTGTATAGCAGGGTTACGCTGCAAAAGAAGAGTTTATTAATATTTAAAGGTTTGCGAAATTGTGAAAGTTAAAAGGCACATAATTCCAGCTGCAAGTTTTCTGAAGAGCTAAAAACATTAATTAGAGGGCTGTATCGAGGTGAGTGCAGGTTAATGGAATTCATCAAATGCCAACTACTGGCCACAAAGCTATTCAAGAAGCTGCCCTCTTGTCCAGGAAGCTAGCTCAGAGATCTCATTGTGTATAATGAAACCACCCAACAAGTTTTTATGAATTTGTGATCTGGTTTTTTATTTTCCTATAGTGAATAGGGTGGAAATGAAGCCTTGCTTTTTTTTCTTTTTTTCTAAAGAAGCCTTTACTTCAGACCTTGAACTGAATCAAACAGCTGGATTGGGCTACTTTCTGTGTTGAATTAGTGTGTGAACCAAATCTTGCAGTCAGTGCACACGCCTAATAGATACCCCCCCCCCAAAAGCTTGTACATTGGGGTAGCCAACATATGTTATGGGCTATATCTCCTCCTCATCCGTGATCATTGGCCATTCTGGCTAGGGCTGATGGGAGGTCACCATTTTGGCTACCACTGTCAAACATAAAAATTTGGTCTAGGACTGGTATTTATTAATCATGTATAACCTTGCATCCCAAATGCTATGCACACCTAGAAGTAAACTCGACTGATTTTGATGAGAGCGGAATGGCAGGTCTGTTTATCCGTTTCAGTATTTATACCCCACTTTTCTAGGCCAAAGACATACTTAAAAATATAAAATTATAACAGCAAGAAATCCATGACAGCAGTGAAACAGTGCAAGGAAGCACACTAATAATACTAGATACTGTGTTTCTCCTAAAATAAGACACCGTCTTATATTTTTTTTCCTCGAAAAAACACAGTACGGCTTATTTTGGGGGGATGTCTTATTTTAACCGCTCCACGTCAGTACGCTGCATAGCCACGCCTATCTAGGCTGTCTTAAGGGAGAGGTGCCGCGTCACTATGTCTTATTTTCGGGGTATGTCTTATTTTCGGGGTATGGCATATATTTCACAAATGCATAGAAATCCTGCTACGGCTTATTTTATGGCTACGTCTTATTTTAGGAGAAGCACGGTAAAACACCTGAACTAGGGTCTCAAATTGAAAAAATGCACACCAAAATAGTCTTAAGAGCAAAGAATAGCCAGATGAACCTCCCTTGCTGGAGGCTGTTTCATACTTGAGGTGCCACAGTCAGAAAATTATTCCCTTTTCTTCCCTCCACCCTGGGCACCTTGGCTGGCAGGAGACCAATGGAAGGGGACTCGGGAGCAGATTGAACATCCAAGCAATAATTGTCTGGCATTTTAAAGCAGTCCAGTGAGCCAGACATGGCTTTCAGGTTGAGTTGCTCGTCATACAGAACTCTTTTTGCGTTGCCCAATTTCATTTTCTCTCCAGCCTGCTTTCCTACAGCCTTGAAATAAAACGTAATTGAGGAAGCCTGTCTCATATTTTTCCCTGAAGGACTAGAGTGCTAAGAAAATAATAAAGGCATTTTTACTAATTGATGGTTTCTCTGGGGACACGGCGAAAATTAGAAAAGGGAGAACAAGAGGCCTCTTCCTTTGTAGCCTGACACACCTGAGTTGCTATGAGAGGCTCTTTGTGGCTGGCATGTCTTGTGTGAACGGTAATATTGGAGGGTTTATGTTGCAAGCAAACTTATCCCTTATTGTACATTGTGCACCGCTGACAGGTGAAAATCCACTCTTGCACTTTATGTGACCTTACCCATTTCCAGGGCAGGAAGTCTTTGGAAAGCAAGTAGAGGCTGCCCTTTCTCTGTCGCGTTCGGTGGTGTGGTGGTTTGCTACTTCCAAATGACTATTCTATGCAGCTGCTAGTTGCTTTATAGACTTAAGCTGCAAACCATTGGCACCAACTGATACTTGAAATGTAGGGCACATTTGTTTGCTGAGCACTCTTAGGAGGGGAGAAAGTATCTAAGCTAAATGGCATCCCCCCCCCAATTAGGCACACACCCAGAAACTGGAGGATTACATAGTTAGGATACTACTCCATGTTATGAGGAGTGTATGCGTGTGTGCACACGTGCGGTGTTGGGATAGTATATCTGTTGCCTGAAATTTGAGCCATCTACATGTGCCATTAGTCAGACAACGGGAAGAGATCTTGTTCTAGGAGATAATTGCAAGTTTTATGTAGTGGACAGGATGACATGGGTTTCAAATTCAAGCAATAAAACACATTGGCTGGCCTTTGGTTGAACCTAACCTACTTCTGAATGTTGTGATCTTCTTGTATCTCTGATCTCTCGCTGTGTATGGCAAACGTAATGATAATCTTGACAGTGGAATCTTTGAAAGGAGTAAGGCAGTTCTTCCCTTATGGAGTCTAGAGAATTTAGACCCACTTTTGGACATTCCATGTGACTTTATGCTGAATTCAACCAGTTGTTCCTCCTCTATGTTAGGAGTTAGGATCCTCACAAATAGTTTAGATCAGGAGTCGGCAAGGTTTACCTCGCCTGGGCCGGTTCATCCAGCGGAGATCCCTCTGTGGCATCTGCGCAGACACGATTTCCGGCGTCTGAGCATGTGCAGATGCGATTTCCGGCACCGCGGAAGCGAGTCACTGTGCCAGTTTAGTGCAGCGCGTGGAGGCTCGCTGAGCAGGTGGCTCGGTTCGGGGGATGCTTGTGGGCCGGTTAAATGACCCCCGTGGGCCACTTGTGGCGCATGGGCCTTAGGTTGCCTACCCCTGATTTAGATGCTGCTTCCAGCATTCCTGACTGCAGATTCCTCACCTCTGTTCTAGCCTAAAGGTGTTTACACTGCCTGTAAGCAGCTCTCTGAGGTCATCTTCAGGCTTGCTGCATAGAATCATAGAATTGTAGAGTTGGAAGGGACCATCTAGTCTAGGTACGTCCAACAGGTAGATTGTGATCTACCGGTAGATCACTGGACGCCTGTGGTAGATCACTGGTAGATCACAGGCTCCCCCCCCAAAGAAGGTCAACGACTTTGGTTCCCCCCCAAAAAAGATCAACAACATCGCCCTGAACCCTTAAAACTGGGCTTTGACCTGAACCCCCCAAAAGGGGGTAGATCACTGCCAGTTTTTAAGTCTGTGAGTAGATCACAGTCTCTTGGGAGTTGGCCACCCCTGATTATGCCACTGTTCCATACGGGGATCAAACTTGCGACCTTGGTATTATCAACATCACGTTCTAAGCAGCTGAGCTATCATGTAATCCTTTAATAAGTTACCAAGGATTTATGTACAAAACATATGACCTATTCCATCACTGAGCTGTTGAATCATCTAACTAACTACTTAATTAATTAACAAAACTAATTTTCTTTTGCAAGAGAATTTCACCTAGAACATAGGTCTTCAACTGGTGGGTTCTCAAATGCATGTTTGGGTTAAAAGTGAGTCCTGTGTCAGAAAAGTTTGAAGGTATAGACATATACTATGGATTCAGTAATGTAGTCCTTTATGTATCATGGGGTTTTAAAAATAAAAAATAAAAAACCCAGCCTAAGAAAAAACCTCTTTTCCTGGATTTATTCTTCCAGGTGAACAATAGCTTTTGAGAATAAAATTGACTTTGTTTGGACAAGTGAAGTATCTTGTGGTTCAAACCTTCTGCCAGCATTTGTCTTGTTAAAAGCATCAATAGAAAGCATTTCAATTTTTCATTCCCAGATAATAAAATGGCTTGTTCTTGCCTTTTCATTGAGATATATTGAGAAACTCAATAGAGGGGTACTTCTTTTAATGGGAGATTGCTTGAGAATCAGCAGCGCTCATTCATCCTCTTTCTTTTTTAGAAATAATGTCTTTCAGGAGGGATGTGATGTTGCTATCTAGAGAGGGGGAGGGGAAATCTCTGTTTTGGCAGGGACATGATATGAAAGATGTGAGTAATAGATGCTCGGAAAATATGTACCAGTATGATGAATTGACTTTGCCCTGGACTTGAAAGTCTTCACATATTATTCATGTTTGGCTCAATAACTTCTTTTTGACCTCATATAGCTAAGCTTCATGGTTGATAACAACATGCAGTTGCTATTTTAAATCTATGTTACATCACAGTATAGAGGTGGTTTGTTCACTCTCCAGTGATGTTTGGACAACAAATACTGCTAACTCCAGAGTCTTGTGACATCTTAAAGGTTCTTGTATAAGCTTTCAGGTGGATCAGAATGCCCACTTTGTTGCATGGCAGTCAAGGAAGTGGTTAAATATAGAATACAGAGATGAGTTTGTTTTGTTTTTTAAGAAAGTCAAATAATGCAAGAGGTGTCACAAGTTGCTTTATCAAAACACTAAGTTTTATCCACTGGAGCATAGTTGTCAACCCCCCCTTTTTTTGCGGGAAACTCCCTTATTCCAATGCCGTTTCCCGCTGCTATCCCGGATTGTTGATATCCCTTAAATTTCCCGGATTCCAAAGGAAGCAGCTCCTCTCCCTCCCTGCCGGCCAGGGAGGCTCCTCAGCTACGTTGCTCAGCTGCCAATAAGGAGTCTGAGACCGACTGGGGGCGGAGCTTGCATGCCTTGTGCAGCCAGACCCTCACGCCCAACCAGCCAGCTATGCGCTTGCTCTTTCGCTTTCCTGTTCGTGCGCAGCCTCTGGAGCGCAGGGTGGTGAGGCTACTTGGTGCCATTGCACCGCCCTCATGGCATCCCTTATTTTCAAATCCGAAAGTTTGGGAAAATCCCTTATTTTCAAATCCGAAAGTTTGGAAAAATCCCTTATTTTCAAATCCGAAAGTTGACAGCTATGCACTGGAGTCTGAATACTGGTGGAGAAAATGGTTTCCTTTCCCACTGAAGGTGTTAAATTTACTCAGCAATGATAAGATGTTTGCATCATCGCCAGTTACTGTTGCTGTGAAAGTCATTTTGCATACAAGTGAGCACTTACTGAATCGCCACAGACTGTACTTTCTGCATGCCATTGCCATTTAACACCAACCTTTACACGCACATGCCTTTTTCTGCACCCATTTGTGTATTTATATCTTTACCTTTACCTTTTACACTTCATGCATATGATAGGTTTAGCCTTGATAAGTCTTAAAAAACCACAAGACTCACTGCTTTGGCTGCAGCAGATGACAACACTACCTTCTCGAAACACTACTATGTGGTGCATAAATGAATACAGATTTTTTTTTTTAAAGAAATCCCAGTTACATTGGGTTTGAAAGAAACTCCAAAGGGTTACTTTTAAAATCTGTTGCAACAACAGGCTGTCTGCCTCAAACACTAACAGAACAATCAGGAGCTAGCAGGATTGTAATTAGCTTAATGTCCCTGGAATGACAATGTCTGATCCCTAATCACAGTAGCCCTGCTTGTTATTGGCCTTTCAGAGTTTGGACTACGCCAAGTCATGCAGAAATGTCATTACTTAATTTCCTAGTGGAAATGTGACACAGTCCTTGCTTATAACTCCTCCAGTTCTTTAAAGATTGATGCTATGCACAGCCTGGGTCTGTGTGCTCCAGATAACAGAAGCAGGATAATTTTGCACCAACTTCCTTGTGCCAAATATTGAACTTTGATTAGAGGATGAGATTTATTCCAAACGACCCTGTTATTTAATAGCCATCAGGTGGTAAGAAAAAGTGTAGCTGGATATTCCATGCTCATTGTCCAGGAGTTGGTTCTCAGGCTGCTCAATCATTTTCCAGTCTATGATGCAGATATTGGCTGGATTTGAAGATGGAAGCCAGTTGCCTAAGACTTAACAATCTCAGCCAAATATGTACTAAAAGACAGAACTTACCACTGAACAAAACTCACTTGAGTGGATGCTTTTTATGGTAATGAATGGGAATTAATGTGCCTGTTGTAGCTCTTGATGTGTGCATCTCCCCCCCCCCCCAAATAGTTACAAAATTGGTCTCATAAATAGTTTAATTTGTGAATTTAATTTGTGCAATAAAGTGTTTCTGCCATTAGTTTGTGTGTGGGAAGAACTGCATTTGAATATCAAGGGTTAAATGGAATGATTTCACCTAAGGAACATGGATTTGCTATGAACACTGGAGTATCTGGGTGGAATTGCTGAGAGTACCTTAAAGCTCATTAAATCTTGCTGCTCTTGTGAGGGTGAGGATGGTGATGGAGAAAGGGTTAAAGTCAGGCTAGTAGTGTTAGGCCTCTGTCCAGAGTACTGAAATGTCTTGAACTAGCCCTGGACAGAAAGTCCTATAAGCTTGATGCAGATGGGCAACAAATGGCCTCTGCATACAACTAAGATTTAGCGACCGGGAATCTGCATCCATCTACAGTTCATTTGTATCCACCTTGCAAGTCAGACGGGGTACCGCACATCGCCTCCATCTTTTCTTTTGCATTTGGATATGCATCATAATGTAAATGTGCCATCATATACAAATAGGGCAGTTGATTCCTCAACTCAACAAGGGCATGTGAATTTCTGTCTTGCTTGTTCAGGAGCTAAGCAAACTTAGTTCTTCAGCTTAAGCCAAGAAAAAGTTTTCTTCATGAATTTGAATATTTGTATATGTATCCAAGTCTTGAGAACCACTGAAGAAGCCCGGAACCTTTCGTGGGAGTGTGCCATCCGCAAGCCCCAATCAAAGGGCCCCATTGGGGGTGAATAATGGCCTCCTAAACTACAGGATTGCCTGGGCAAAACAGGTGAAAAACGCCGGCACCCTGTCTCTTCATCTTTATGTACATCTTTATTAACATTTGTTGGTAATATCATCAACACCTCACGCTATTGGAAACCACAGTGAACTTACCTTTGTTGATATCTTCAGGAATTTATTTAAAGGAAATCTAAAGACTGAGTTTAACATCTGGAAGACATACTAGAATTAGATATTGAGATGGTATTAAACATTTGAAAATATACATTGTTATTAGATGTCAACAGTCTGTTTTCAGATTTATCAGGTTATAAGTCCTTGTGGCTTTTGTATAAGACTCTATATATTCTTCTCAGAACTTGGGTGACTAATATATGATAAAGAATGTATAATTGACTTGAAGATTATTGTGCGCCACCAACATGTTGCATATGTTATACTAGATTACTATGTGTTCAGGAGCTGGGGCAAATGCTGTACTCCCTGGTGATGGCTGGCGTGGTTCCTCGTGGCTGCTCACAGATGGCCAGCATGGTATCGTGGTTAGAGCGATAGTTTAAGGCTAGGAAGACTATGGTTCAAATCCCCATTAAGCCATGAAGGGTGCTGGGGGAGCTTGGTCAGTCATCACCTCTCAGCCTAACCTACCTCACAAGATTGTTGTTGAGTATAAACAAAGGGCAGAGTGTTTTGTTGCCTTCAACTCTTCGGAGGAAGGGTGGGTATATGTTTAATAAATAGATAACATTCATGGGGTGTGGCGTTTACCCTCCTATGTTAGTGACATCATACTGGGTTGAGAGGGAAAGAGTTAACTATTGGTAAAATGACTGACCAATGGAAACCCAGGGGGTGGAGTTAACTGTGTATAAGGTTTAAGCAAAGAGGTTTTTAGGGAGTTCAGTTGGCTGCCGGGGTGGAGTCGAAGTTCAGTCAGAAAAATTGAGTGTGTCAGGAGTCAGAGTCAGTCAGTGGTTCAGGGGAGCCAGGGTGGTTAAAGAGTTCAACTCAGTGAGGTTAGTCAGAGAGTCAGGGTGAGAGCTTTAGTTCAGTTTGAGAACTTGTGGGCAGGAAGGTATAGAAAGGTCCAGGACAGTATAGGAACTAATAAAGAAATATTGACAAGATAACACCTAAGAACTTAAGCATAGCACTGTATTCGAAACCATAAGCTTGTTACTGAGTTACAAAATAAACGTGTTCTTTTTGGTTCACTTTTAAAACCTGACTGGACTGAGTGATTACCAGGGAGTACCTGGTTGGTGGCAGCGGGACAGTGGTGGCACAGGGATCAATAGTCCGTTAAACGACGGGGGGTCCCTGTGTGAACGCCACATGGGGTAACTTTAACAATTTAATAATAATAATTTATTATTTATACCCCACCCATCTGGCTGGGTTTCCCCAGCCACTTTAGGGAATAAGCACCCCCTTGCTGATTGTTTTAAGACACCAAATAGCCCAGGTTGACAAACAGAAGTACCATTCATTTTTCTTTCACCCCATCCTCATTTTATTCGGCAAGGAAATGTCTTGCATCAATTTTCTTCTTATCAGCCAAGATCTGTTACCTATCACTTGCTCTTTGGTTTTCAAAAAGCAGCCTGACGTTGTCTTATTCATTTTAGTTAATTGCCATGGTTTGATGATCCCTTTTAAAATCCCTGGCAACTCTAATCCGCTGCCTTGATAGGTGATTAATGACTTTTCATTCCCTTGACCACCGTGACAGACAGGAAAGTAATAAGTTGCCCCAACAAAGATCTTTCATCTAGCCTTCCACATACCTCAATCATTCCAGGAAGAAAGGAAAGAGTAATGAATGTTTCTGAGTTCTTCAAGAAAACTCAGATGTGTTGGTAGCAAATGTTAATTAAAAGAGTTGTTTCAAATTAAATGAATAACTGAAAAGACTTTATTCTTCATTCAGAATGGGGCTACAGGGCAAAACTAGATTTCATTAATGGCTGGTTAAAAACGAGCCTACTTTTCTTTGCTAGAAATTCCAGCATAGTTCAGGTTTACTGCTTCTCTATAAATATTACAACAGAATCCTTACCTATGTAGTACCTTTTCTCTGAGGAGCTCAAGCTAGCATACGTGATTCTCCTCTGTTTAACTGCACAACACCTCTGTGAGGTGGGTTGAACACAGCTCAAGGTCATCCAGGGAGTTTCCTGGCCAAGTGGGAATTCAAACCATGGTCTATATTTCAACCACTAAGCCACACCACATGCTTGCTTGAATCCTGAGAGGCTCGGCACCAGCTGAGTTTCTAGTGCTTACGCTTCGCAGGATAAGTTTAAAAGATGTGATGTCAAAAAACCATAGAACAGCAAAGAAGGAGCAGGGTTCCTTGGAGAGAGCTTGTACCGGAGGTGGACAGGATTGTAGTGAGTTGGACTAGGACAGCGATGGGGAGCCATTTTGGCCTTGGGGGCAGATATAATTTCTCCCACCCCATCCTGCAAGCTGTTGCGATGACATGTGATTCACATCGGAATTCCTTGTTGGTGACGTGAAAGTCAGTTGGTAGTTCACCACACCTCAAACAGGGCGAGTATGCAGAGTATCAGCAGAGTATGCAGAGCCCTAGCAGAGTCTTCAGAGATTTCCAGGTCCGAGGAGAATATCTTCTTCCAGAGTCCCCAGTTAAGGGGAAAACTTATCTCCCACATAGTTCAAAGTAACAAAGTGTTTATTGTCTCCACACACAAGACAAAGCTAAAACCTACAATCTAGTTGATCTATGTTGTTGTTGTTTAGTCGTTTAGTCGTGTCCGACTCTTCGTGACCCCATGGACCAGAGCACGCCAGGCACTCCTGTCTTCCACTGCCCCCCGCAGTTTGGTCAGACTCATGTTGCTAGCTTCGAGAACACTGTCCAACCATCTCATCCTCTGCCGTCCCCTTCTCCTTGTGCCCTCAATCTTTCCCAACATCAGGGTCTTTTCCAGGGAGTCTTCTCTTCTCATGAGGTGGCCAAAGTATTGGAGCCTCAGCTTCAGGATCTGTCCTTCCAGTGAGCACTCAGGGCTGATTTCCTTCAGAATGGATAGGTTTGATCTTCTTGCAGTCCATGGGACTATCACCATGCTAGCTGGCGCTGTTGTGTAAAACTCACAGCCTCTTCCCCTGACTCCCACAGATTCAGTCAGACCCTGACAGTCATACTGGACAGCATCAGGATTTGCAACAGAACTTAATGAAAACAATGTCCCAGAGACTGCTATATCCGTCTCTGCATTTTTGAACAATGGGAAGGTGAATGTCTCAGCAAACTGTACACTCAGCCTCACTGCTGTTGCTATGGTAACCCAGTGCACCTGGCATCCCGACGTGGGGGATGTGCTACTCAAGACATGAGCCCAAGCTCTGTGTAATTTAACCCATCATTCACATGACACCAACAGTTGTGCCCACCTGTCAAAGTTGGCCTGCGGCGGGGGGTGGGGAGAGATAGTTATGGGGCAGGATTTAACGCTGATGTGCAGGGGCTGAATTCCTGCTTTCTGCAAGGATCGGCTGTGTATGCCAGTTCCCCACAGGGCATTGGTGTGGGCAGCTGGACCAAGGAGAATGGAACCCAGCTGATTGACAGGTGCACGTGGGCTTCAAAAAATGGCTTTGCAGGCCCAATTGGAGCACTGAGATTCCTCACCTCTGCACAAGGACCTGGGAGGCCTAAAGCGAATTGGGTGACTGTTACGTACTGAGCTGAATAGGATCCAAAATGCAGCAGTCTGATTGGTCCGCAGGAGCCACCCAATCCAGCTCCAGGTGGAAGTGAATCAGCGACCTGATTGGCCTGCAAGAGCAGCCAATCAGGCTCCTGGATGAAGTGAATCCGCAACCTGATTGGCCTACAGGAGTAGCCCGGAATTAGCCAATCACATGGGGCCCATTGTGTAAATAATGTATATATAGCAGACGTTTTGGGGAAAGATTCATTCCTTGCTACTATGAGCTGAATAAAGAGCATGAAATTCACACTTGACTCGGAGTATATTTCAGTGACCTTGGACCAGTTGCTCTTTCTCAGCCTTAGCCTACCTCCTAGGGTTGTTTTGAGGGTAGTGAGGGAAGGAGAGGGAAGAAACCAGTGTACCATTCCTTCAGCTCCTTGCAGGAAAAGCTGGAGTGTAAATCTAAATATCTGCATATCTGTTCTCAAAGCCACCTTGTTCATGAAGTCCCGGTAGTCCCTCAGCATTCCCCGAGCATAGCCTGAGCCCTGTCATATATTATTGGCTACTCGTGGTGGTGGTGCATGAGCGCTGATGTGGATGTTAGACTCTGTTTCACTGGTGCCTCATACTCAATCTCACTCCACTGCATTAGTGGTTCTAATCGATTTAGTACTGATGAGTTTTATTGCCCCATGCCGTTTGTGGGGAGCTCTCTCTGCCAGCTGCAAAGAGCAGGCAAAAGGACCATAGTAATTATGATCTTCCTCTTTACAAATGGAATGTGACTGATTTACATGCCCTTTCTCTATCTCCTCTTCCCCGTCCCCCCCCCCCTTGAGGCAAAAATCAGGATTCTCCACTCTCCGGTACCATCTCAGCTGAGTAATGGTCTGTCAGACTTTATTGCTCACACTTGACTACAAATTGACACATCACATTTGCCTTTTATGTGTCCCAGGTTGCCTTGTACATTTTCCACCACAATTGGAGCCCCAGCCATACATCACAGATGCTCATATCTGTTTGATCAGGGAAATGCCAAGCTTCCTTCCTTGTAATACTCTCCAAGCTTAGAGGTCTATTAATTAAATTTGCACCCTGCCGATCGTGCAGGGAGGCAGCTGGCTCCACTGCTCTGTATGAAGTTCAAATATCCCCCAGGTAGTTGGAGAATAGATGCCAGCAGTTTACAGACTTTAAAATCCTGGAGATAAGTTCTTGAAGTTTCCGTCAGTACAGCTCTCTCCCCCCGCCCTCTCCCTGTCCACCATGCAACTCGCACAACACAAAACAACCCTCTTATTGGTTTGCTTAAGGCCCATGGGTAGGCAAACTAAGGCCCGGGGCCGGATGCGGCCCAATTGCCTTCTCAATCCGGCCTGCGCACGGTCCGGGAATTAGTGTGTTTTTACATGAGTAGAATGTGCCCTTTTATTTAAAATGCATCTCTGCATTATTTGTGGGGCATAGGAATTCGTTCATCCCCCCCCCTATATAGTCTGGCCCACCACAAGGTTTGAGGGACAGTGGACCCGGCCCCCTGCTGAAAAAGTTTGCTGACCCCTGGCTTAAGCCCTCCTAGGCATATAGAGCCATGAATTGCCCTTCTACCTGCCAATCAATTTTGGATGTGTTGTTCTTCTGGAGAGCCCAGCATTTCTCTCAAGAGATCTAGGGCTCAGCTTTTTTTATATTAAAGCAGAACAATGTAGGATTGAAACAAACAAAACTTAAGGGAAGCTTTTAACTTATAGCACAACAAAGGAGGGCTTTTCTAAAACGAGAAAACAGCCCAGAGCTCTTTGCTGTCACATAATTAATATTTTGAGCAGTCTCACTCCCTGCAAAGGCCATGGACCTAGAGTAGCACAAAGATATAGGAAAACGTAGAGCCATAAGGTCAGAAGCAAAGGACAGGAGGGCACCGCCCCATTCCAAATATAGAGCCACAGGAGCCAACTCCCAGGGGCTGTGGGGGCTTCACTCCCTAATAAAATATTTGAGGGGGTCAAAGATGATGGGCACTGCCATTCAAATGATGTGATCGATTATGCAGGGTGGGGCTTACCTGTCCCCCCCAATTTTTTTTATTTAAGTTGGCACCCCTGTATAGTGCTATACCCAATGCTGCATGAAAATGCTGCTCCTGCAGCTGGGCCTCCTCCCCGCCTCCTTTCCCCATTGTACCCTCAAAATCTGCTCCAGGGCTGCAGAGGCGGGGAGGAGAAAGTTCTGTGTACAAAGGGAAATCTGCTGCATTAATCTGCTGCAGCAGTCTTGGATGGAACCCACTGACTTCACTGTCCCAAGCATCTGTGAGATGCTGTTGGAGAGGAGGAGAAAATCCTGAAAGCCAGGGATGGGAAATGGACTATCCTGAAAAAAAAGTAACGACTGGCTGGCCAGAATCCTGAAAGGAAGCACTCCCAATGGATAGACGTGGCGCTGTGGGTTAAACCACTGAGCCTAGGGCTTGCCAGTCAGAAGGTCGGCGGTTCGAATCCCCGCAACGGGGTGAGCTCCTGTTGTTTGGTCCCTGCTCCTGCCCACCTAGCAGTTCAAAAGCACGTCAAAATGCAAGTAGATAAATAGGAACCGCTCTGGCGGGAAGGTAAACGGCGTTTCCGTGCGCTGCTCTGGTTCGCCAGAAGCGGCTTAGTCATGCTGGCCACATGACCCGGAAGCTGCACACTCGCTCCCTTGGCCAATAAAGCGAGATGAGCGCCGCAACCCCAGAGTCGTCCGCGACTGGACCTAATGGTCAGGGGTCCCTTTATGTTTACAAGCTATTCAGGTTTTACTTTATACTGCAGGAAGTCCATTTTCGTCTGCCTTTTGTTTTTCCTACAGATGTTTTATGTCTACTCAAGCTGCTTTGAAAGAATACCTAAAATCAGAGAACTGTTAAGAGTTGGAAGGGACCATGGCGGTCATCTGGTCCAGCCCCTGCAATGCAGGAAACCTTTTGTCCAACGTGAGGCTCAAACCCACAACCCTGAGATTAAAAGTCTCATGCTCTAACTGAGCTATCAAAGCTGGTATCCTAAGGAACATTCTGGGGATGTCCCTGTTTAGCAGGGACATTGCATGACCAGGTGGCGACAGCCCCAGCCCCCAGAGATCATAAGGAAGGAATAAAGACTCTGATGTTATATGGAATTAAAATTAGACCACAACTTTGTTAAACTTCTGAATGTTGGAAGACCCTGGCTTAGGCCCTGGGTGTGTATCCCTCCCAGCCCCCCAGCCGGGGGGAAGTGGGGCTCATCAGGGTAAATGGGATATGGGGGTGCTCTGCAAGACCTAAGTGTAGCAGGCAGCCCAGCCCATATCAACAGCACTAAGCACCAGCCCGTAAGTAAGTAAAAACCTTTATTACGGTCGTAGACCAGAAGATCTGCAAGCAGGGTAGTTGACTGATGACCTTTCCGTGTATGGCCAGTGACACCCATAAAAAAACCCTTTAAGAGGGGGACCCTGGAATCGCCGCCGCAGAGGGGTGAGTCACCACTTCACGCCCCTCCCCCTCCCATTATAGGGAATAATAATAATAATAATAATAATAATAATAATAATAATTTATTATTTATACCCCGCCCATCTGGCCGGGTCTCCCCAGCCACTCTGGGCGGCCTCCAACAAACATTAAAATACATACACGTGTCACAGGTTAAAAACTTCCCTGAACAGGGCTGTCTTCAGGCATTTTCTAAATGTCAGATAGTTGTTAATACCTTTGACTTCTGATGGGAGGGCGTTCCACAGGGCGGGCGCCACTACTGAGAAGGCCCTCTGCCTGGTTCCCTGTAGCTTTGCTTCTCGCAATGAGGGAACCGCCAGAAGGCCCTCGGCACTGGATCTCAGTGTCCGGGCTGAACGGTGGGGGTGGAGACGCTCCTTCAGGTATACAGGACCGAGGCCGTTTAGGGCTTTAAAGGTCAGCACCAACACTTTGAATTGTGCTCGGAAACGTACTGGGAGCCAATGTAGTTCTCTCAGGACCGGTGTTATGTGGTCCCAGCGGCCACTCCCAGTCACCAGTCTAGCTGCCGCATTCTGGATTAATTGCAGTTTCCGGGTCACCTTCAAAGGTAGCCCCACATTGCAGTAGTCCAAGCGAGAGATAACTAGAGCATGCACCACTCTGGCGAGACAGTCTGCGGGCAGGTAGGGTCTCAGCCTGCGTACCAGATGGAGCTGGTAGACAGCTGCCCTGGACACAGAAATAAAAGACTAAAGGATTCCACCATCAAAGTTGTGACAAATTACTACGGGGAAGACAAAACCTGCCAATGCAGGAAAATTTCTTCCCGGTCCTTCAACAGCAACCAGTCAAAGACCTTAGCAGCGCCTGCTAAACAGGAAGAAAACGTTAACCTGCAAACAAGAGACATTAAACAAAGGGAGGGTAAATTTCCAGAGCCGGCTGCTTGGCTATTGTCAGCTCCACCCCCTATTTAAAATTGGGGCTGGCCCCACCTCCCAGCAAGAAACTTGGTTACTGAGGCTGGGCGTGAACCTCCAAAAATTAACACTGAGAGGCAGTTTGCCAGTAAGCTCCCTGGGAACTGTAGCAGCACTGGCGATCCCGCAAAGGGCACCCACAATGTAAAGTGTGAGTGCTCATTCTAATCACACGCAAATCCCTAATGGGGGGGGGGGGAAGATTCACTGAGGTATTCCTTGTATGGTGACCCAGATAGGCATTCACCATAAGGATAGTCTTTTGCAGCTAGTGGGTGGAAAATGGGGATTCTTTGATTTGGACATGCAATTGAATACACAGAATTAGAAGTCTTTGTTTTCTTGTGTGCATCCTTTTTTCTTAAGTGTATCCTTTTCCATCTGTGCTCTTCTGGTTTTGTTTCTGGCTTTTAGCCCTAATTGACCCAATCACATCCCACTTTTAAAGGACTGTTGAGCAACATTGGCTCAACTGCAGACTTTAGGTGCTGCTGTTTATCAGTGCTTATAAATGGATTTAAAATAACAATGGGCTGGTGTCTTGCTGGATGATTTATTTTTGTAGTTAACCATGGAGGATTTGCTGACAGTACATTCCACTTATGAAAATGATTGTTTGTCCAGCATTTTATACTTTGCTGAAATACGGCCGTGCAGGATTGCAAATGGAGTGGGTGTTAAAATGTGCTAACTGGTTTGTGCCAACAACGTAACATTTTAGTACTGAGACACCATGAAGATGTAATTTAGCACGTGAGATTTCTAAACATCAGTGGAGGCAGGTGGGGGCTCCTTGGAAGAGCAATCACATTTTCTGGAATCACAGTTAGAGAGCATTTGAAGAAAACTACCACCTCTCCTCTCACTGATATCCCCCTTAAAAACCACTCTGTCTGTTCACAGCTTTGCCACTATATGTGTCGTGGACTGGCTGGATGCAGAGGAGTGGTGTGAGGCCTGAGTTGCAAGGCTCAGAGCCAGGAGAGTGGTCAGAGGGAGAAGAGGAAGCAGACAGGGAGGAGGAAGGGTCAGAAGCTGAGGAGGTAACAGGGTTTAGTGAGCAGGAAGAGGCTGTGGCAGAGAGCAGTCCAGAATCAGAGGCAGAAGCGGAGGCAGGTGGCTCCAAAAAAGGGGACCTTTTGGCCCTTCCTAGAGTGAGAAGATGGGAGTGCCTCACCGCTGCTGCCATCATATAACAGACCCTCCAAATGTTCCTATTTTCCAGGGACAGTCCTGGATTTACAGAAGCCATCCCGGTTTCTGATTTGATCCCATAATGTTGTATTATGTGTTTATATATGTTGGAAGCTGGGGCAACCCAGTCAGATGAGTAGGGTAATAATAATAATAATAATAATAATAATAATAATAATAATAATAATAATAATAATTAATAGTAAGGAATAGGAAATCCCTATTTTCATTGGATGTGGGTGGTGCTGTGGTCTAAACCACTGAGCCTCTTGTACTTGCCAATCAGAAGGTCGGTGGTTCGAATCCCCGCAATGGGGTGAGCTCCTGTTGCTCGGTCCCAGCTCCTGCCAACCTAGCAGTTTGAAAGCACGTCAAAGTGCAAGTAGATAAATAGGAACCGCTCCGGCGGGAAGGTAAATGGCATTTCCGTGCGCTGCTCTGGTTCGCCAGAAGCGGCTTTGTCATGCTGGCCACATGACCTGGAAGCTGTACGCCGGCTCCCTCGGCCAATAATGCGAGATAAGCGCCGCAACCGCAGAGTCATCCATGACTGGACCTAATGGTCAGGGGTCCCTTTTCCTTTACCTTTATTGGAGAAATATTGGAGGGTATGATATAAGCGAGAAGAAAAGTCATGGAGTGGGTCTAGGGAAAGTAAGCTGGGAGGGGGAGATGGGGAGATCAACCACTGTCACTACTGCCACCATCATCATGAAGAGAAGACAGCAGTGATTCAAGTGGCTCATTCTCTGGCCCTGGCCCTGGTTAGATTGTGGAGATTATCAAGCGATAGGGTATGCCAAACACTATGCCTAAGAAAAAGCTATTTTATTTTGTTTATCACACCCTGTAAACTG
This sequence comes from Darevskia mixta, assembly GCA_034641385.1. Taxonomy (NCBI): domain Eukaryota; kingdom Metazoa; phylum Chordata; class Lepidosauria; order Squamata; family Lacertidae; genus Darevskia; species Darevskia mixta. The sequence goes on from JAWWNH010000010.1 coordinate 6,977,715, forward strand.
AAAACGAGCAGGACCTAAAAGATGTATACGTTTGATCACATGAACATCCATTATCATTGCTATGCTAACTGATGATGTTGACAGTATGTTACAAAGTGGACCTTAGCTAATGTCACTAGATAAGGACAAAGTATTTTGGCAGAGGAGCATCCTTTTTTTGGGGGGGGACATAGTGACAGCAGCAACACGTCCCCATCTTAATTGTGCATTGCAAAGTTCATTGTAAAGAGAGGTCCTTTGTGGCTGCTTAGGCAAAATGTGCTGATATAAATTGAGTTGCTCAGTTGAAACGTGTTCGGTTGCATGTACCAAAGGCCCACACTATGACAAAACCCAGTGAGAGAAAAAACAGGCTCCGTAGCATTTAGTGCTGGAAGATGTATTCTGTGTTCTTCAGGGAAGGAGGCGGCAGTGTGCACTGTAAGAGAACTCTCCGATCTAATGAAGAGGACAAAGTGCATGTTCTCTTTCCAGTGACTGTGGGGGTCTTTATTAAACAGCTTATTAAATTAGATGCGAACATCTAGCCTCTGAAATTATTTTTTTCCTATGATCCAGGGTCACACAAAAGCTCGTCTATCCAAAACTAATCAGTTTGTTAGTGCTATATCTGTTGGAACTGCACACATGCAGGGCAAAGGGAAGAGAATAAAACCCTCTGTGGGGCACTAATTTACAATGTTACCAAGGACTAATTTGTACATCCTGGTGCTCTATATGCATTTGCCTTGGGCACACACCAGTGTTTAATGCAGTGTTTCTCAACCAGTGTGCCTCCAGATGTTTTGGGACTACAACTCCCATCATCCCTCGCTAGCAAAATAAGGGATTTTTTCAAACTTTCGGATTTGAAAATAAGGGATGCTGCGAGGGCGGTGCAATGGCACAAAGTAGCCTCGCCACCCTGCGCTCCAGAGGCTGCGCGTGAACGGGTAAGCGAAAGAGCGAGCGCATAGATGGCAGGCAGGCTGTCTGTCTGGTTGGGCGTGAGGGTCTGGCTGCACAAGGCATGCAAGCTCCGCCCCCAGTCGGTCTCAGACTCCTTATTGGCAGCCGAGCAACGCAGCTGAGGAGCCTCCCTGGCCGGCAGGGAGGGAGAGGAGCTGCTTCCTTTGAAATCCGGGAAATTTAAGGGATATCAACAATCCGGGATAGCAGCGGGAAACGGCATTGGAATAAGGGAGTTTCCTGCAAAAAAAGGGAGGGTTGACAGCTATGGTTTAATGTGCATGTGCGTCACACAGATCCATTTTTCCTGGGTACGTTTATGTGCACATTCATCCACACAGGAGCATTCAGGTGAACTGTTTTTCTCTTTCACATTAGTGGGTAGGGCTTGGCGGGATGTATTAGCACATAATATGCATGTTGGATTTTTCTCTCCTTACTGCGTTATCTGCAATTGTAGGCCCAGCCCACCCATGAGGCAAAGCGAGGTGACTGCCTTAGGCACCTGCTTAACATTAAATAGCTGAGCACTAATACAAGCCTCTTTGATGAACCAAAGGAACACGATAACAGTGATATGCATCAGTTTATAACAGTATGGTTAATTCAGGAATTTTTTTCTTAAAAAAAAATCTTTATTTTATTGCTTAGTATCAAAAGAAATGAGACGTTGATTAAAGGCCATTGTGAATTGAAATTAATATTCATCTTTATCCTATGAAGCAGGATTGAAGGAGGAACTTGAAATTAACAGAAGCCACTGAAATAGGACAGAATCACAGTATGTTGCATTCAAGTAAACAGTAGCATGTATGGATGGATGGATGTATAATTTGACCTAGTCTTTGCGGATCAGAAGACACTAACTATAGCACTGAGTTTGATTTTTCGGCAGGCATTTCAGGACCCCACTTTGCTCAGATCAGTAAATGACATAAAAGAGGCCGTGTCGATAATGCATCTGCTGTTCTTCCCCTTTGTTATAAGAGACTTTTGTTTCCTGACACTAAGGCTGCAATCCCATAGCCACTTACCTGGGAGTAAACCTCAATGAACTCAGTGAGACTTAACTTCTGAGCAGACATGCATAGGATTACATTTTAAGTTGCCTGGTTTTCCTATGCAAAAAAAAAAAAAAAAAAAAAGGAATTGCAAATATATATATATAGTATATATATATATATTAAAAGATATGAAGCTGAATCCCCCTTCTCTTTTTGGGGATGGCTTTACTATTTACATGTTCAAGAGCTAGAAAATGGATGGAATGGTTGTCATCAGTGTCCAATTCTACTCCATACAGTAACAGGCAAATTTCTTCAAGCTACTCAGATATATACATGGACCTATAAGCCCACATATGGCTCCTGTTGTACGGATGAGCCATGCACACATTCAGCATTTCCATGTCGGCAAATGTAACTGCAGGATCGGGATGCAGGTTCAAAATCCAAAGAGTTGAGTATATGCTAGACACAGGAGCCCTTTGCTAAGTACAAAAAAGTGGGCCTGAACTTCCCAGCTGCACCATCTCTGGTAGCAAATATACACTGGGGTTCAGCCACGGATTGGAGTGCAAGGCAAGAGGTGAAGGTTGAACGGATGTACTTAGAGGTACTGGAATACAGCCACGTGCTTCTTGCTTACGAGCTGCCAGCTAAGCAGTTTTCAAAAGTGTACAACTGTGGAGTTGTTGTTTTTCTTCAGCAGGGGTGGCTACCCTGCTGCCAGATGTTCTTAGACTCCAACTCCCATCAGCCCCAGCCAGCAGAGTTGGTGGTCAGAGATCATGGGAGTTGCAGCCCAGCAATATCTCCTCGGCCTCAGGTTAGCCAACCCTGTTCTTCAGCCAAAGAGCTGAAGTGCACATGATTTTCTGTGGAGCTGTCATACACAATACAATGGTCAATTGGCTCAGGGGAAATGACCATTGTCTGCAACTCTTTCATCCTTTACAAGTGTAACTCTCACCCCCTTCTTTTCTTTCCCTAATGTTTAAATTGCCTTTAAGACTGTGTGCACGTTTTAAACATGCTGGTAAAACTTGTTCAAAGGGGAATTTCTAGATAGTTGATTTATAAAAAGGAGAACGAGAGGGGCTTGGAACTCTTAAAACAGTAAACATTGGGCAACAATACATTGCTTGTTACTTAAGTCTCTGAATTGTTGTGTACCTTGTAAATTCTGCACAGGCCCATAAATTCTGCACAGCCTCAAGGATGATTCCTTGATGCAGACAGAACCTCTGACTAGATTGCTCGTTGAACCACAATTTGAAACAGTGGGTGAAATTCTGGTTTTATAGCTGCAGTTTCCATCTGTGGTCAGATTCCAAAACTAGGCGTGCTTAAGTCTTGTAAGTCAATAAGCTAAAATGCGCCTAACTTTATGTTGGATTGTTTTTCTGGCATGTGCTTCAAGGTGAATTGCTAACACCTTTTGAATTTGGTTGCATTGAATTTGGTGTTTTGAATTTGGTTGCATTTGTTCACAAATGTATTAGCTCAGTATGTTTTTATTCCACTCAGTGTTTTTTTGTCAGCTAGAATCTATTTCCCCCTGTTGTGAAATGAAATTGGTTAACCATATAAACAGGAACATGCTATATACACACATATATTAAAAATATGCTCAAACAATATCAGAAAAATAGAAAAATTCTGCAACCCAGCTGCCTCTTTCCTACAGAAGGAAAAGGAAAGACTATTGTGGACTAGGCCTGCTTTGGGGAAACAGTGCTTGTTCATCAGCTGTTTAAACATTTACATCCAACATGTGCTAAAATCTTTGCTTGTATACAAGAAACCCAAAGGACGTACAAGAACGCCACAGCAACATATATCAAAAATCACAGAGAAGTCCAGACCACAGACTGTTTCCTAAACCAACAGCTCCACAATTCATCCAAACTGCCTGGTTACTGAAACTGAAAAAAGTCAGAACCAAACATTATGCCGATTCGCTAAAACCATGGACAACATTTTAGGACCAGACTCACACTATATACTTCAAGCTGTAGTAATACAAGGAGGTCTGAACCCTTACTCATTCAATCACACTTCAAATGAGAAAGAAGTCCCAAACAGTTTTCTTAAGACACGTGAACAGGGTGCAAATCTAAGTTTAGTTGTCTGTTCCCATCAGTGTAATAGTTAGCAGCCTTGCTCAAAAAAATTATCCAGTTTAACTTTTCACTTATTTTAAAAAGTAAACAAGCTATTCCTTTCCTAAGCCTCAGACCACTCTTGTCTGGCTCCATTCCCGATTGTTGTCGACCAACCATCTCTTGTTGCTTAAATGTCTGATATCAACTGATCATTGTGGTTGTCATATGATTTCCTTAGTCATCTGCAAGACAGCTTCGTTGGGGGTTACACAGTGCAGGATGATGCAGGCAGGTCTTGCCAGCAAAGCATCACAACTGCAGTGGTTGAACAGGGAAAACTCAGATGTTTTCTAGGGCATCTATGGGGACAAAACCCTTCTTCTTTCCACTGCATACTTTGATAAAGCCGTCGTGTTCCTTTTCTGAAGTAATACAGATCTGTAGACAAAGAATGGAGAGAAAAGTTTAAACACCCCACACTCAATAACCACTTCTATTCAAAATAAAAAATAAAAAAATTCCCTCCAGTAAGTAGCACCTTAGAGACCAACTAAGTTTGTTATTGGTATGAGCTTTCGTGTGCATGCACACTTCTTCAGATACTATTATTATAAGAAAAATCTGCTCTTATTCCCTTATGGGGTACACAAGAGCCTTCCCAGGTTCTCCATCGGTAGGAGTAAATTACAGAGGCCAACCAGAGAAAAATTGAGAAGCAAAGAATCTTATTATATCTCTTGCAACAGGGCCCACTCCCAAAAATGGAGGAGGAACCCCCAACCATGGTGTGCAAGCTCCTATATAGACTTTTGAAATTCCCCCCTCCCGCTCAAGACCACCCCCCTAGGGGTGTAACCCAGGACCACCCCCAGATACATCACAGCTACATCATAGAAAAAGGCGGTCTCCAGCAGAAATCTGAGTACGCTGTTTACCTCCTGTCTGCCACTTCATATGATAATGTCTTATCTGATTGCCTTTCCTGGGCAGTCTGGCCATTCCTTTGAGATGGTGATTACTTAATTTCCGAGACAATGAAAAGGTTCTCTCACCCCCTTCCTCCTTGCAGAGAAACACCTGGTCAGTTTTTGAGAGTCAAAATGGTTTCAGGACTGTGCTTCAGACATGAGGCCTTGTTTTGAGTGCCTTATGAGGCACACTAATAAGAATTAATATATATATAAATAAAATACCTTAAATTCTTACAACACTCTCTAAGGTGCTACTGGAAGGAATTTTTTTTATTCTTTATTTTGTTTCGACGATGGCAGACCAACACGGCTACCTACATGTAACAACCACTTCTATTCAGGAACCCAAATAGGTACAGGTGATGCTTCGTGAGCTGAAACAGACCACCGAAAAGCCCATGACAATGGGATGCCCATCCACACAAGAAGCAATGGGGCCTGCATAATACCACTGCATAATAGTAATCACCTGTCCATCAGGTGAAATTTGTAATGTGTGCTTTCCAATTCAGCCTCATGAACATAATGCAAGATTTTCTCCTTCCTCCCACCCATTCTAACACTGGTGTGTGCCTTAAGTAGAGATCAGACAAAAGCAAGTTTCACGAGGCTCCTTGCATTGTGTGTATGTGTGTGGGGGAACACCTGCATCCAAAACAGGCCTAATGAGTGTGGGAATGTTTGGGAACGTGGATGATGATTTATAACTTAATATATCTCATCCTAACTTGCACTTGCAAGTTCAACTAGCAGAGTAACATTCCCTTTTAAAATACACACAGCGGAAGTTGCTTTGATTCGCTAGAATCAACTTAATCTAGTTTCCTGGTTTGTCACTATATTTCCCCTTTGTCCCTCTTCAAATAAGACACAGCACACGTCTTCTATAAAAAGATATAAAATGTTTACTCACGGACATACAATTGCAGAGACAGGAAGACTCCCAAAAGAAGGCAGGCTTATGCATAGTAAAGATATATACAATTGGAATCTCTCCATGTGGGAGAGAAGTCCATAAGGCCCCAGTTGGCTGGAAGCCAACTGAGCATCCTTCCTAAGATGTTGCTTTCATGAGGTAGTAGATCCAAGAGAGCAAGAGAATGGCTACTGACCTGTGGGTTCTTTGTTCATACCTTCCCAGGTGAAGCCACTCCCACTTCTAGTTGCAAGAGGAAATTGTCTCAGTCCAGGTGACCAGGAAGTTGTGGCTGGAGGACTGAGGCAATCTCCATTGTCTGCTCTAGCATTGTTGTACTTGACTGCTCTAGTGTTTACATCCCACAATGAGATGGCCTGAAATCTCTTGCAATCTTCAAAGGCTGCCTCGTCTGATTTTCTGGGTATGTTGAAACCTCTGGCCTTTGCTTGACAGGAATGTTGCCTGCTATGCAGTGGTAAGCCACAGCAGTTGCTCTGCTCAGTTTTGTCTCTGGCCTCATCTACCACGGGCCTGTGGCCCTTGGAAATGTGGGTCTCAGTCTACATTTCTCCCGCTTAGACTACTGCAATGCGCTCTATGTGGGGCTACCTTTGAAGGTGACCCGGAAACTGCAATTAATCCAGAATGTGGCAGCTAGACTGGTGACTGGGAGCGGCCGCCGGCACCACATAACACAGGTTCTGAGAGATCTGCATTGGCTCCCAGTACGTTTCTGAGCACAATTCAAAGTGTTGGTGCTGACCTTAAAAGCCCTAAACGGCCTCGGTCCTGTATACCTGAAGGAGCGTCTCCACCCCCACCGTTCAGCCCGGACACTGAGATCCAGCGCCGAGGGCCTTCTGGTGGTTCCCTCATTGTGAAAAGTGAGGTTACAGGGAACCAGGCAGAGGGCCTTCTCGGTAGTGGTGCCCGCCCTGTGGAACACCCTCCCATCAGATGTCAAGGAAATAAGCAGTTATCCTATTTTTAAAAGACATCTGAAGGCAGCCCTGTTCAGGGAAGTTTTTAATATTTAATGCTGTACTGTTTTAACACTCGATTGGGAGCCGCCCAGAGTGGCTGGGGAAACTCAGCCAGATGGGCGGGGTACAAATAATAAATTATTATTATATTAAAAGAGCCCCCCCTCATCTTCCCTAGCCAATCAAGTTTACCCTGCACCACCTCCCTGGATCTTCCAATGCCTTGGGCTCAGCGGTTCCTTTCTTCCCACATCTGTCATGCATTCATAGCTGTCAACTTTCGGATTTGAAAATAAGGGATGCCGCGAGGGCGGTGCAATGGCACCAAGTAGCCTCGCCACTCTGCGCTCCAGAGGCTGCGCGCAAACGGGTGAGCGAAAGAGCGAGTGCATAGACGGCAGGCAGGCTGTCTGTCTGGTTGGGCGTGAGGGTCTGGCTGCACAAGGCATGCAAGCTCCGCCCCCAGTCGGTCTCAGACTCCTTATTGGCAGCCGAGCAACGCAGCTGAGGAGCCTCCCTGGCCGGCAGGGAGGGAGAGGAGCTGCTTCCTTTGAAATCCGGGAAATTTAAGGGATATAAACAATCCGGGATAGCAGCGGGAAACGGCATTGGAATACAGGAGTTTCCCGCAAAAAAGGGGAGGGTTGACAGCTATGCATGCATTTAACTCCCAGTACAACATCAGGGGGATCTAGTGCAGAACAGGTCCCTATTTGTGGCTGCAGTGTTTGGGCAGCTTGGAGCACCGCTCACTTATAACAACATATTGAAGGAGTTCTTTGTGCAATTTCTCCCCTAGGCCCTCCTAAAGCCGACGAGCAAGCCATGCCCTTTTCCATCCCTCTCAGGCTCCTGCTTTGTTACAAGGGTTTATATTATCTACTTGAAAGCAGAAGGGTACAAAGCTATATAAACACAAAGTGCTTTGCTGTCTGGGCAAAGCGACCCAGCATGCATTAGGAGGGCACTAAAAATATCTCTGCCTGTCTGAATGATGTTTTGCATTGCTGCTGTTGATATAACATTGTGCATAAAAACTTCCTCATTTCCTGCAGTGGGCATTTTATGGTTTGTATGTGCACGTCTTGCCACACATATATAACCCTCATTAATGTGCTGGCGAGTTTGTGTAAGAACAAAAATGGATACATTCCTGTTTGTGACATTCAGGACCACTTTAAAATATCAAGGAACTCCACCTCAGGCTGAAACCTTCAAGTGTTCCTAGCAGTCGGTTTGGTTCAGTGATTTTGTTGTCTAATGTCTATCAATGAAAGAGACTGCAGTTCCATACTGGAAATTCATATGTGTGCAACGTGGTTTGTCACATAAATATGTGAGCCAGCTGAGATCCACCACGTGGAGGCTCCTTGAAACTGCAGCTGACACAGGCAATGATCCACCCATGCACAGGGTCTTACCGTGCAAGCTGGTCAGCACCATAGCTGTCAACTTTCGGATTTGAAAATAAGGGATGCCGCGAGGGCGGTGCAATGGCACCAAGTAGCCTCGCCACCCTGCACTCCAGAGGCTGCGCGCGAACGGGTGAGCGAAAGAGCGAGCGCATAGGCTGTCTGTCTGGTTGGGCGTGAGGGTCCGGCTGCACAAGGCATGCAAGCTCCGCCCCCAGTCGGTCTCAGACTCCTTATTGGCAGCCGAGCAACGCAGCTGAGGAGCCTCCCTGGCCGGCAGGGAGGGAGAGGAGCTGCTTCCTTTGAAATCTGGGAAATTTAAGGGATATCCACAATCCGGGATAGCAGCGGGAAACAGCATTGGAATAAGGGAGTTTCCCGCAAAAAAGGGAGGGTTGACAGCTATGGTCAGCACTATGCAGTACGTTTTCGTTCTGCCATGAAATGAATGCACCAAATTCTGACAGGGTTGCCATATTTTCGAAATTTCCCAGGCATAGCTGGGATTTGGCAGTTGGAAACAGTGCCTGGGAGGAAACCGCCGAAATGTCTAGGATAATCCGGACGTATGGCAACCCGTGCCGGAGGTGTAGATTTTGGTGAATTTCCTTTAAAACAGCTCAAAAACGTCATATTTTGGGGGGCCAAAAAAGAGAGAAAAACAACAACTTTGTCAAAAGAAGCTCAACAATTTTTGTGTCCCGATTTTCACTTTTTGAAACACGGCAACCCTAAATTCTGAGCATATCACACAAGTTCATCTTCAGGGGTAGAGTGCCTGCTTTGTACACAGAACATCCCAGGTCCAGTTTCCAGTATCTCCAGGTGTGGCTGGAAAAGTCTTCTGTTTGAAAGCCTGGAGGGTTACTACCAGTCAGTGTAGATGCTGAGCTAAATGGACCAAAGGTTTGATTTGGTGCACAGCAGTATTCTGCATTGTTTTTGTTCATCGGCAATCCCTGGACTTTGGTATCCTCCCAAAACTGATTGCGCAAAAGGGCTGGATTGACCAATGGTCTGACCTGATGTCCTGTGTGCTCTTCCCCCCCCCTCAAAAATTTTATTGGTTTTTACAATTTTTTAAGCACATAACATAACGGTTAAATTTTCCATACTTCCCCCCTCTCACTGTGGGAAGCCACATTCATCCCCCTCTCTCACAAGGGTAGGCATAATCATTGTACATTTAACCTTACAAACAGTATTTAATATCATTGCTTGGGCCTGGCCCAATTCTGTGGGCCAGGCTTTCCTTCCTTAATTTCATATTTCAGTTGACTTCCTCAAGTCCCCCTCTGTTGAATTCATTCTCATTCCTCTCTAACAGTTTTCATTCTCCTAAATTTTAAAACACCATAAAATACAAGAATCATTTTGCATAAAACAGTCCTTTTTCCAAACCTCAGCATCTTGGTACTTCTGCTCTTTTCCTGTAATCTTATCCAATTCCCTTACTTCGACCTAATTTCAAACTCCTAATTTTGTACTTTTTACACCCTTACCTCCCTCTGGTCTTGGAATTTTTAGCTAAATTTCCCCCTATTGATGTCCTGTGTGCTCCTCCTTCCCACGGTAGTGGCAGAGTACTTGTCATTTTACTCAGTGCCTCCCCAAAATCCATTAATAGCATCAACCCATAGCATTATTTTGACTTAACTGGCTTTTTTTTGTATGAATATTAAAAAAAGGAAGGAAAATTACTTGCTGTGACTCAGAGGCAGCGGAGGCGCTAGCAAGATGGACTGGCTTTTTAATCATTGCTTTTAATTAACAGAGACTGTGAACGACTCTTGTCCTATTATAGACTAGTTTTCTATTAATCTGCTTAACTGCCTGGCATAAGCTGGACTGCCATGGGCTAGTAGGAAGCAACAGGAACAAAAAACAACAACCCAAGCCCATATAATTTGCCATGGTAGTCACTTTCCAGTTCAATGGCGACTCAATGTAAGCCCACTTCCTTGGAACGAACAGCTGATTTGCACATGCAAGTAAATAATTGACTATCACAGATCACACAACTGTCTCTAGTGGAAAGTGTTGTGTCCAGTAACAGTGCTCCCCTTGTGGTGCTTAATCTGCAACCTCCATGGGTGCTGCAAACATCAAGGGGGGAACATGACTGTGTGAACTTGCCTATTTATTTCATATATACTTGAAGGTATGTATGCTAGGCGTCACAATCTCGAATCTCCAATCATAATACATTCTCTCGGAAGTATGTACCATGGGATTTGATGGAGCTAACTGCATGAAAAAAGTAGAGGTGTGATTGCAACGTTTTTATGCACAGGAAGGAATTCCAGGTTTACTCACTTGGTTTTCTTTCAGGGTTATCTGCCCCTGCTCCTTGCATCCAATAAACGTTCTGATACACCTGAAGACATGTTCATCTTGTTGTACTCTTTGAACGAAATTTGCTGGGAAAAAGCCAACTCGGTCTTCTATTTTCCCCTGTGAAGAAGGCGAAAGGACAGAAGAAGAGTTATGGGCTGCTGTAATGCTCTTGAAGATGGTTTGGAAGCTGCTGCTACTGGTGCAGAATGCTGTGGCCTGATCTTAAAGACTTACACTGGTTGCTGGTGTGCTTCTGAGCCAAATTCTAGTTATTTATGCTGTTGCAGAAAGCACTAAATGACTCCTATATAGATATGGAGAGAGCCCTGTTGGCAGTTCTGCCATCCTATGAAGTTCATGGGGTGATAGGATGTGAGAGGGTCTTTCTGCGGTGGCCCCCAGACTGTGAAATGACCTCCGTTCTGAGGTCTGGCCACACTGTATACCTTACGACATCTGGTCCATTTTGCACGGGCCTTTGGGGGTGAAGGATGAGATCAGAATGTCCCTTCCAGTTAATATTTACAAAGTACATTGTATTGAGTGATACATAACTGCCCTGGGACTCCGTGGTGAAGGGTGGGCTGCAGCATTGCATTTTGTTTTGTATATATTGCATTTTTAGCCTCCAAGGTCTAAACCACTGAGCCTCTTGGGCTTGCCGATCAGAAGGTCGGCGGTTTGAATCCCTGCGATGGGGTGAGCTCCTGCCAACCTAGCAGTTCGAAAGCACACCAGTACAAGTAGATAAGTAGGTACCACTGCGGTGGGAAGGTAAACGGCGTTTCCGTGCGCTGCTCTGGTTTGCCAGAAGCGGCTTAGTCATACTGGCCACATGACCTGGAAAAAACTGCGGACAAACGCCGGCTCCCTCGGCCTGAAAAGCAAGATGAGCGCTGCAACCCAAGAGTCGTCTGTGACTGGACTTAACTGTCAGGGGACCATTACCTTTACCATTTAAGGCATTCAAAGTGGTGTACGTAGTTCTCCTTCCTCCCATTTTATCCTCAAAACCAACCTGTGAGGCAGATACAGCTGAGAGACAGTGACCAGTCCAAGGCTACGTGGCTTAGTGGGGAGATGAACCTGTATTTCTCCAGAGACTCTAACTGGTGCAGCACACTGTCTCTCACGTTATGACAATGCTCCCACCAAATAGGCGGATGGGTTGATTGCATCCTCCTGTTTCAGCTACTGCTCTGAATCAGCACCCCAGACTGAGAAAGAAGGGAAGAGCCCTTAAATTGTTGCAGTAATTTGCCAACAAGGCAGTGCTGTTGCTTGGGGGGTGGGGCCGTGAGGTGGCAGTTCACGGTGCCCCTGGGGTTACTGCTGGCAAGCCTGCTTTCCTTCCACCCTCCCATCAACCAATGTCCCTTCCTTGCTGCTGCTGTGCTTTGCAAAGGCTTCCTTAGAATGCCAATAACAGGGCCAGATTTTGGTAATATGGCGCCCTGAGCAAGGACAAAATCCCCTCCCCCCAAATATTTCTTATTTTCACGATAATTCACTTGGGCACAGTTGCTTTTTGTGGATCTTCTCAGATACCCATATAAATATACTGTAGGTATTATTTTTATTTATTAATTATGTGCCCTCTCGACTCGGTGCTCTGTGCGGGGGAACCGTCCACACTGCCAGTAAAGTACAGTGGACGTTTGCGTTGTGAACACGATCCGTGCGGGAGGCGCGTATGCAACCCGCGCCGCTGCTGCACATGTGCGTGATGCAATTTGGCGCTTCTGCGCATGCGCAAAGAGCGATTTGGCGTCTCTGTGCATGTGCGAGAGCCGAAACCCAGAAGTTAACCATTCCGGTACTTCTGGGTTCGGCGTGGTGCGCAACCTGAAAACATACAACCTGAAGCGGCCGTAACCCGAGGTATGACTGTACTACTTTATATCAGCTACTGAGCGGCTACCGAGGAACAAAAGTGTTCCCTTAGGCCAGAGTTAAGCACACACCTTTCCAGCCTACAAAATGCTGCTCCAACGCACTGAAGCAAAGGAACGTGCTGTCAGTGCATCAGCACTAACGACCAACACACACGTGCAATGATCATTTTCTTTCTTTCCACATTACTTTGGTAATTGCGACCGTACCTTCCACCAGTCTTCATTTGAGTCCTCCAGAAGCGTGATCCTATCTCCTGGCCTACAATCAGAAGGCAGAAGCATTGGGAACAAGTTGTTTAGACAAATGAGAGTGTATTACGTTGTGCATTTTGTTATGAGTTCAGCAGAATGTTATTCATTCATTCATTTAATTTGTATACTGCTTTTCACCCAAACATCCCAGGGTGCTTCACAACAGGAAAAATACAAAATGAGAACATAAAATACATAATAAAACAAAAACACACCAATAACCCAAATGACAACAACAACAAAATAAATTTCTTAAACCCTGCCCATCTGACTTGGTTACTTCAGCCACTCTGGGCAGCTTCCAACAAAAAAGGGAAAATCCTGCATCAAACATTAAAAGCTTTCTTTTCATTTTCAAAGGCACAGTATGTCAATATTTTCTGTGTTCATTTACATTACTATTAGCTGGCTTTATTGAGTTTTAAATGGCGATAAATTGTCAGCTGCTTTGTAAAGCTTATGCAAGCAGCCCAAGGATAATTTGAATAAAAATAGAAAGTTATGCTTGTTCATGTATAATGTCACCCATGGATTCCACAATTTCTTCAGTCCCTCAAAGTGACTTTAATGATGATTTGTCCAATTTATCCACATTCTGGGATTCAAACTTACTGGTCTAAAATGGATCAGCTGAAGTTCCCACTGTGAAGCCAATGAAATAAGCAGGTCATGATTAACTTAGGCCCTATAGCAGGGATGGAGAACCTCAGGCCTGGGCACCAAATGTGACCCACCAGGTCTCTCTGCCTGGGGCTCAGAACTCTCCCCAGACCACACCTCCTCTTCCTACTTTTGCTTTTGGTCCTGCCCACCACTGACCTGTGGGAGGTTACCCAGAACCCCTTAGGCTGAGAAAGGTCCCCCAGCTCTTGTCTACAGCTTTTGATGGGACTTAGTTAAGAAGCTAACTCTAGCAGGACGGGAATCATTGAGTCCTTTGATGCCCTCTCTAGGTCCAGTGAACACTTATCTCCACTTTCCCTGTCGTTTCCACATCTACGTGCATCCCTATTGCAAGGTTCCTGAGCACCTCACGAGGAAGCTTTAGTAAAATCCAAGTCGCTCCAATATGCCTGTTGGTTTAGCCAAACTTAGAGCAGCAGCGACAAATAAAAGATGACCCTGTGTCAATAATTCCAAAACGCCGTTCTTCATACATGTCTAGTTTTTGGGTTAGCGCCTTGTTCTTGACATAAAGTCATCACCATCAAATGTTAGCTACAGAAATATTGGGGAAACTCTTATCATCTATGCCCCTTGTAATCTGTTTATAGTCAGGGAGGAGCACAGCTGGGCACTTGGAAATTAATATATATATATATATATATATATATATATATATATATATATATGTATGTTGAAATGTGATGGTGGGGACTGTTCATGCTAGAATCACAACAACAACAACAACAACAACAACAACAACAACAACTATCTGGGCAAGTGTCCTCACTGGAAAGAAAGGTGAATTATTTCTCCTAAATGGTTGCCAAAATGGATACGACTGGTTGCCTGGGGGGGGGGGGAATCCTTCATCAATGGAAACTGCCTCAATATCTCAAGATTTTTGAAAACATCATCTGCTCTCCCCCTTCCTGATTCAGGAAAACACTCTGGCATATTTCCTGCTACCTGCCATAGCTGTCAACCCTCCCTTTTTTGCGGGAAACTCCCTTATTCCAATGCCGTTTCCCGCTGCTATCCCGGATTGTTGATATCCCTTAAATTTCCCGGATTTCAAAGGAAGCAGCTCCTCTCCCTCCCTGCCAGCCAGGGAGGCTCCTCAGCTGCGTTGCTCGGCTGCCAATAAGGAGTCTGAGACCGACTGGGGGCGGAGCTTGCATGCCTTGTGCAGCCAGACCCTCACGCCCAACCAGACAGACAGCCTGCCTGCCGTCTATGCGCTTGCTCTTTCGCTCACCTGTTCGCGCGCAGCCTCTGGAGCGCAGGGTGGCGCGGCTACTTGGTGCCATTGCACCGCCCTCGCGGCATCCCTTATTTTCAAATCCGAAAGTTCGAAAAAATCCCCTATTTTCAAATCCGAAAGTTGACAGCTATGCTACCTGCCGCTCATATCTAGCTAAGATTAAATGTCTGAGGTCTGAGTTGGGGCCTGTTTGATGGGAGAGCACTTAAGAAGGGAGGTGGAAGCATGTAGGGGGTGACTAGGCAACCACAAGACTTGTTCTCCAGCCTCAATTTTCCTTCTCCAGCTGGTCAGGAGGTGGCAGCTGCAATGGTTGGGGTGATGAAGCGGCAGGACAAGGTGGGTGGTGGCAACTGTGACTCTGAAGTCTAATGCTGAGTAGTTGCCAGAGTGATTCACCTGATGACTCTAGCTCTGAAGGCAAAGATTTTATCTAACTTGGGGCTGGGATTTACATTACATCCAAGCATCTGTGATGGCAGATAAATGGTTCTTTGGGCACAGGAAATGGGGATCGTGAGAGTGGCAGGATGCGTCAGCTAGAGGCCAAACACAAAACCCCAAAATGAAAAGTTGTTGGCGGAGGCTAGAGAAAGAGGGAAGCAATCCTCTCCCTTGCCGCTTTTCTGTTCCTACGTGTCTCCTCCTGAAAGTCTTCTGCCTTTTTAAAGGAGGCTGTTTATCTACTTCTGCATTTCGTTGGGTCATTTGTATATGAAACCATTGTCACAAAATGTGGCTCCATTGGATTCATTTGTCTTGTCATTTTCGGTGAAGAAGGAGCAAGATGATGCCCTGAGTGACAGCCTGCCACTTCACAGAATAGACTTCTTTTTTAAAAAAATCCATTTTTGCCACACAGTCATGTATTGTCCTGCAGGTTCTATTTTTACATGCTGTGAATAAATTGTCCGGGGATGTTGTGGTGGATGGAGCCTGAATAGCTGCAGAGGTAGACAGGGTTGTCATCTAGCCTCTCAGTCCAGCCTTCACTAACCTCCTTGAAGGCCACAACTCACACCAGCACTCCTTAAGTGCTTTTCCTGGCAGGAATGGGTCCTTGAACACTGATAATACCTCTTGCTTTCCTTGTCTGGAAGATGGAGAGAGACGTGGCTGTAGAAAGCGTGGCTGGAATACAGCCTACTGCACGAATTTACTCTCGCTCTGTCCACTTTTGCTTCTGTTCCTATCTACTTTTTCCTTTGGCGTTCAGCTCATTATTGGCGTGTACGGTGTACCCTGGAAAGTTCCCCTTGAGGGATTGTGGCCTTTGGGCTGGCTTGGCCCTGCTGTTACATGAACACATCTACACACCAGGTCAGATCTGCGTCCGTCCCAATTCCCATTAATAAAAATACACAAGTCTACCATAACTTCACCTCATTTCCAAGTCTTCGTTCTCTTGTGGTACAAATTTGTACAAGGCAACATAGGCATTTGTCTGTACTGCGTCTTTATTGAGAGATCCCTTCGGCGTGGAAAAAAAGAAAGAAGAGGAGATATTGGAATCTGTTCTTTAACACAAGCGCTATGTATAGAACAAAGCTGTAGACAAATTCAACCACATGCACTCGGAAAAGGAGGTACTGATTTGATGAAGTAGGGTGGTTTTGTTTATGCAGCAATTGGGAGTAATAGTTAAGTTCGAGCCAAATATACTGCCGTGTTTATCTTAACTCGGCTCCCGAATGGAGAATCCAAATGGGGGGAAATTATTATTTCGCGGTCTCTAAACTAATTTTGAAACAGAATTAACGAGCTGCCAGATTTCTGGATTTTGACAGTGGGCTCCATGTTTTATAATCTGTTGAATCACTTTGTCATGGGCATAAATAAGGCCTCATTCATAGACGCTCATAGGAGTCACTTTGCTACTATGTAATCCCAAACTGCCCTATATGTAAAAACCACCTTCTTCATAGGAATGTGAAATTTAATTTCGGCTTTGTTACGGCACAGTCCTATACTTAAATGTAGGTCCCATTGAATCCCATGGGGCTTACTCCCAGGAAAGTAGGTACAGAATTGCAGCTTTATTGTTACATTAAAAAAATCACCTGTAGCATAGAGTTTATTTTCTTCGGTTCATCTCCAAAGTCCGCGGTACCATTTACTGAGTATGTGAACACTGTAATTAAGGGGACAACAAATATTAGGACCAAAATCCTAGCTGCCAAATAAGCCAGCCATTTGTTTCACGTGTTTCTTTTATTCCAATGCTATTATCTTTCTGCTTTCATTTTGCCATTTTGAAACTTCACTCCTAAGGCTATTCTGCAAATGAAGTCGCAAAGCAGTTGACTCTGATGTGCTCCTATTGGCATTTCTGTAAGCCTTGAATGGGTATGTGGGATTGTCCACATCCATATTTGAACATCAATTGTCATCACGTTGCTCTTTAGCCGTCTCTACTCTACATCTCCACCACTGGTGAATCCTTGGTAGTGCTAAACCCTGCTTGGGGTTTTATATGCAGAGTACTGCAGCAGCTATTCATAGCGTCTATGAATAGCACCCGCACTATTAATAGCATCAACCTGTCATCTCAAAGAACAGTTCCATAATCAAAGGCAGTTGCATACTGTGTCTCTGGTGTGAAATGTTTCCATTAGCTCTTGGTAATGCCGGATGACTTCTTACCACCTGTGGCGGCAAATACAGCTTTTCTGTGGCCATGGACACCTGCCTGACCAGCCTCATTATTGAATACCCCCCCCCCCCAGTAGCTGGCTCATGTAACAACTCTTGCTGGGAGATTTTTAAAAGCAAACAAAATGGAAATGATGCTCACGTGCAAGAGGATCTCGAAAATTACACAAACTAAATTAATTGTAGTATCTGATCCACTACAGTATTGCTTTGAGCTAAGGAAGATGGTAATTTCTCATGCAGCCAAAAAGACCAAAAATCAGCATTTGTGGGCTACCTTCCCCTGCCCTGAATACTGAACCCCATCGGGCCACATGATGTGTCTTGCAAAAATGTTAGACATAAGAAACAAGAGAAGGACTGTGGCTCAGTGTTGGAGCATCTGCCTTGATGGTCCCTACTTCCATTCCTGGTGTCTCCAGGAACGGTTGAGAAAAGTCGGTGTAGAATACGCTCAACTAGATGGACCAATTTTCCTAAGAGACCTGCCAGGGAATGCCCATTCTGTCCCTAGCCCTACTTGTCATTTGAGGACTGGATTTCAGGCTTGCATAGGAGTCGACATGTGTCTACACTCATGCACGAACTGTGCAGTCTATAGAAATATTAAATGCAGTGGGTGAAGACAGGGCTGCACCAGACAGCAGGGGTGACTGCTTGACGCAAACCAAATCCCAAGATCACCTAAGATATATGACATAGATATATGACACTTACCTTTTGCCCTGCTCTTTCCAGCCACAGCTCTGCACTTTAAAGCTCCATGTCTGAGCACTTCCCCCCCCTCCAGAGGTTTCCCTGCAAAGATCTGCTTTTTAAAGCTGAAGTGCAACGAATGGCAATTCGGGTTCCCCCGCAGATTGTTGTTTGCTCCAATTCAACTTAGAATCATAGAGTTGGAAGAGACCACAAGGGCCATCCAGTCCAACCCCCTGCCAAGCAGGAAACACCTGTCAGCATTCCTGACAGGTGGCTGTCAAGCCTCTGCTTAAAGACCTCCAAAGAAGGAGACTCCACCACACTCCTTGGCAGCAAATTCCACTGCCGAACAGCTCTTACTGTCAGGAAGTTCTTTCTAATGTTTAGGTGGAATCTTCTTTCTTGTAGTTTGAATCCATTGCTCCGTGTCCGCTTCTCTGGAGCAGCAGAAAACAACCTTTCTCCCTCCTCTATATGACATCCTTTTATATATTTGAACATGGCTATCATATCACCCCTTAACCTTCTCTTCTCCAGGCTAAACATACCCAGCTCCCCAAGCCGTTCCTCATAAGGCATCATTTCCAGGCCTTTGACCATTTTGGTTGCCCTCCTCTGGATACGTTCCAGCTAATAATAATAATAATAATAATAATAATAATAATAATAATTTATTATTTGTACCCCGCTCATCTGGCTGGGTCCCCCCAGCCACTCTGGGCGGCCTCCAACAGATATTAAAATACATTAGAATATCACAGGTTAAAAACTTCCCTAAACAGGGCTGTCTTCAGGTATTATCTGAATGTCAGATAGTTGTTTATCTCTTTGACCTCTGCTGGGTCAAAGGGCGCCACTACCGAGAAGGCCCTCTGCCTGGTTCCCTGTAGCTTTGCTTCTCGCAGTGAGGGAACCACCAGAAGGCCCTTGGCGCTGGACCTCAGTGTCCGGGCTGACTAATGGGAGTGGAGACGCTCCTTCAGGTATACAGCTTGTCAGTATCCTTCTTGAACTGTGGTGCCCAGAACTGGACACAGGTGAGGTCTGACCAGATACAGTGGTGCTATTACTTCCCTTGATCTAGATGCTAAAACTTTAAAGAGCGAGTTTTCGCAGGGAAAGCTGCACACAGAGAGAGCACTTTGACACAGAGCTTTAAAGCGCCTGGAAAGCGCAGAGGAAAAGTAAGTATGGTTAATAAGCCCAGAACATTGAACCAGAACATTGGCCCTGAAGTATATTCCTTTTCATAAACCTGCATGCCAGAAGCCTTGGGGACATGGGAACTTCAGGAACATGACAAAAGGTTTGTGCAGACAGCATGGGCAATTTAGTAAATATTCCAAGAGGAGACCTAGATGCTGAATATTTTGGAGTACCTGGTGTATAATTTATGAGCTGAGCTTCTGACTGTAAATAAATCCAATGCTGTTCAAAGGAATGGTTAATGTCCCACACAATCAGATCTGTCAACAAGTTACTCATACAAGGCCAAGTCAGGTAGATCCCACAGGCAACAGTTTCTTTTAAAGGTAGAACAGGTGAATGATAAACAGGGATCTGAAAACATTTAATGGGGATTATAATTATTTTTCCATGGTTTGAAGATTGTTTGGGGGCCACTGAACACCTGAGCTTTGCACGTACCACTATTGCTGCGTTTCCTGTTTATGTCCAATACGCTTCCAGGACTATCACCTTCCTCGGGAACTTCTGCCAAATCTGATGTCTGTAAGAAAGGAGGAGAAGGGGTTTGAAAGCGTGAAAATGAGCAAAAATGAGAAATAGACGCACAAGAGATTGAAGCACACGGCAACAGCTTGGTGGTGGGTGTGGAAGGAATCAGGAAGTGTCAACACTGATGACAAAATGTTATTGAGAGGCAGAGTTCAAATATTTGATGGGAGAGTAGCAGGACATTTGAGATGTGCTGTGGACCTAGATGCTGAATCTAATTCAAACAGGGCTCTTTATTTACACAGGAGATGAAAATAGAGTTAAGGGAAAAGGACATGTGATTTTTGGAGTTTACATATGCAGGAGATTATAATTCCATCATCTCAGCAACAACTAGCAAGGAGCACAACATAAATTATTATGCAACAAAATGTATTTATGACAGGAAGCGCACATGAAGGGAGATCCTGCAAGACCTCTGGAGAGTATAGTTAGTCTCTCTACTATTTGCACATTGGGACCTGAGCCATCTGGTGCCTGGGGAAGTGGACAGGTTTTGCACTACTGCAACCATCCTTTGGTTATTTCCATCCTTTCCCTGAAAGGGTACGCTCTGGGATCTAAAAGGTGTTCTCTGGAGTCTAGATTGCATCTGCTGAGAATCAAGTCCACCTGCTCATCTGCCCATCACTCCATTTGCATAGCTCCACCCCCTTGCCTGCAACAGTCTCATTCTAGGTTCTTTTTTTGTGGTCACATCAGAACTTGACAAATTATCAGGAACTGGCTTTTGGACAGAGGTAGAGGTCGATAGATGCATACACAGTAGATGTTGAACCAGGGTGGATAAAAATCAATGATTTTTTAAAAAAAATAAAATTGGGATTTTTTTTATTTAAATCAGATTTTTTAAAATTTAAATCGGATTTTTTTTATTTAAATTGGATTTTTAAAATAAAATGCTTTTGGAGGAAAAATCTTTCTAAATATAGTCTTCTATTTAAGTTACATTGTAGTCCAAAGGCTATTCATCAGGAAATAAGGATTTGTTTTATCAAGTGTGCTAAAACTCAGTCTAAGTTTTTTTTAAAAAAAATGTTTAACCACATCAGTTAACAAACATGGATACCTATGCTATCATGTTATTGTTTTAGTTAAATAAATTGTTTAAATGGTTATTAAGGAAATGATTCTTTTTCTCCTTCCAATAAAGTACAGCAGAAAATTTGTCCAAATATAAACAGTTAACTTATTAAACCTCACCATAATTTCATAATTATCTGTCTATGTATTTCTAGTAGTATAACCAAATCAGTAATTTTTGATATAACTGTAAAAACTACTCTGAAAATTTATTATTCCAAAAATGAAACCTTCATATGGTTGTAAATATTAAGATTATACCAGCAAGAATGAGTCTTTCTGTAAAAAAAATATTTAAATCAAGTCTTACTGACTAGTGATTTAAATCAAGCCTTACTGACTAGTGATTTAAATTAATTTGATTTAAATCAAATCCACCCTGTATTGAACAGTTCTATCCCATGTCTTGTTTACTTGTAAGCTACGTCTCCATTGTGATTGACTGAACTGACAGGCCTTAGGAACAGCCCCAGGGACCCAAAGGCTAGTGCTGTTGGGAAGGTGCTGTTAATATTACTGAAATGAAATCATTGCTTGGATTGCTACTTTGTGTTTTGAAATGGATTGGTGCCAGAAATGTTTATTGCAGTGACGATACGTTGTCTTGATCCTGCATCACTGTTGTGTTGTAGGCAGCTTTGGACACATCTAAGTGGAAAGGTGGCATAGAAATTAAAACCGTCACCATCAATGTGTGTCTTATCACAGTGATTTAAAATAACAAGTGGTGGCTTAAAAGGTCCCTCTATACCAGGCATGGCCAAACTTGGCCCTCCAGATGTTTTGGGACTACAATTCCCATCATCCCTGACCACTGGTCCTGTTAGCTAGGGATGATGGGAGTTGTAGTCTCAAAACATCTGGAGGGCCAAGTTTGGCCATGCCTGCTCTATACCTTCATGGATCCTGAAATCCCACACTCCAGTCATCTGAAGTTCATGTGTTTTCTTCCAAATAAGACTGTGGTTTTAAGTACTACACACTTATGCGTAATCCACTACTTGACAGCCTGACTTGCCAAGGAGTAAATCCCACAACGTATTGCATTCTGTACTTACACCCACTCCCCATCTGATCAAAATTTCAAGGCAAGCTGGCAATATGTTCATGTTTTGCATGCTTGAGTAATCATTTATTACTTAACAGAAAGCTTTACTGATCTGACAAGAAACAATTACATTTATGGAAATTCTGGTCTTTGGACAAGCTAAAGAAACGAAGAGGAAAGATCACAACATTTGAACAAAGCTAGCATTTGCTTTGGGGAAATACAACAGTCATAACTTGTGAGGGCTTATAATAGGGCCATTTCTCTAGGAATACGCAAAGGTCTCCATGTAGATGAGTTTAGTGGAATAGCAGCAATGTTAGCAGCCGTGGAATTCCTGCAGAACAGCAGCTCTGCCCAATGGAAGACACAAGTAATAATAATCATCATCATCATCATCATCATCATCATCATCTTATAGTAGGTCCAAGCTTCTGTTTTTGGGGTTTTTTAAACACAAATGCTAATGATCATTCACAATCCTACCTGTGCAGCGCACAGTGAATCCATTTTGCAGAAGTAAGCATTTCAAGTGTTTTGAAACTGTTGGCTTCCCCATAATTATCAAAAATAGTTCTGGCCTTGTTTTTCTATCCGTGTTCTAAATCAAACCCATAAAATGGGATTTCCCATCTGTTCAGTTTCTGTTTCTCCCTCTCTTACAGACTCATTTAAAGACTGTCTTTTTGTTTTGTTCTGTTGGCTTTGCCCGCCAGATTCTACTGAGGATGGATTTTTATTCCATGGAATTTGCGTCAAAGCCCACGAGTGTGGGGTTTCTGATGGCAGTGCTGTTCCATCAACTCTACCATCCTCACCCACCTGAAGATCTCACATCTTAAATTATTCTGCCCATTCTCAATTGACGCGGGTGGCATTGTGGGTTAAACCACAGAGCCTAGGGCTTGTCGATCAGAAGGTCGGCAGTTTGAATCCGTTGCTCGGTACCTGCTCCTGCCAACCTAGCAGTTCAAAAGCACGTCAAAGTGCAAGTAGATAAATAGGTACCACTCTGGCGGGAAGGTAAATGGTGTTTCTGTGTGCTGCTCTGGTTCGCCAGAAGCAGCTTTGTCATGCTGGCCACATGACCCGGAAGCTGTATGCCGGCTCACTCGGCCAATAATGCAAGATGAGCGCCGCAACCCGAGTCGTCTGCGACTGGACCTAATGGTCAGGGGTCCCTTTACCTTTATGTATGGAATTCTCTCCCAGAGAAACTATATGGTGATGCCTCTCATTCTCTTTTTCATATGCCTCCTCATTTCCACAAACCCTTTAGTCCAAAACCCTCAGTGCAAATAGCTGCATTTGTTCACATCAACGCCTCCTTGCCATTGCCTCTCTCATTCTTGCTTGCTTGCTGTTATTTACTATCAATGCCTGTACGTTTCTTCTGCTGTCCATCTTTTCCAATATTTTAAAATTGGGGCAAGGGTTTGTCTTACTTTTTGCCTACTATGGGCCCCTTATAAATTGGTGTCACTGTTTGAAAAACCACCATCAGCACCGTGTCGGGCAGGGTGATTATGAATGGGGATGCTCAGATCATTTTTTTTTTTAATATTAGAGAATTTTAAATTACCAACCAAGATACAGGCAGTGAAGCAGTATATATCATTCCCAAAGAAATCAGGTGCCTGCAGAAGAAGTTTGAGTGACTACCGTATTTTTCGCTCTATAAGGCGCACCTGACCATAGGACGCACCTAGTTTTTAGAGGGGGAAAGCCCCATTTTTTGAGGATCAGCTCAAAGTTGTTGAGCTTACTTTGCAAAGGGAAAAAAATCCTGTTTTATGGGGTTTAACTCACAGTTCTGCAGCTTCAGGAAAGGGAGCCATTTCTACAGTTTCCAGACAGATAATCTAATCAGCCAGTCACATGTCGCTGGGGAAACAGCCTCCCTCTGCAAGGGGGCGGGGCTGGAATCTCTCTCCCTTATCTCTCTCCCCGATTGTTTGCTGAGCAGCTGCTCAGCGGGCTTCCTTTCAACACCCCCTTCTCTCTCTCTCTTTTTTAAAAAAGCACGATCTGCTTTTGCCCCTGGGCAGTTCAGCTCCAGGGACCATGCATTCGCTCCATAAGACGCACAGACATTTCCCCTTACTTTTTAGGAGGAAAAAAGTGCGTCTTATGGAGCGAAAAATATGGTAATAGTAAGAAGTGGCACGTAACCAGGCACCCAAGTCCTTTCTGGGGAAAGTAGGTGGATATAATATGGGGAAAAATTGGCAACAACCCAAAACAGCACACTTACTGAGTTCCTTTTTGGTGAATCTGAGCTGCTCCCAGAACTGCCTTTCTTCATTTTCTGGGCTAAGGAAGTCCCAAAGCGAAGTGTTTCATAGACGGGGTCAACCTTATTGCCACAAGCTGCAAAAGAATTGAAACACAGATGAGCAGGGAGAAATGATAGGACGTTGCAAGTGTTCTTCTTCCTCCTTGAAAAATATCGCTTATCCTTTCAAGATGGAAACTAACTTATCCACCTGGGCCGTGGACCAAAACAGATGTTCAGCGGAGGGTCCAGTCCGGGAACCTGGTCTCTGCCAAACATCTGGAAAGAGAGCCAATGTGATCATTATCGGCGCCACCTGTTTATTTGTATGCCAGTTTTCTGCAAAACTGTGCTCAAAGTAAGCTCACAACAGATCGAATAAACAATAAGAAACATAACAACAAACCCATAATGTGTTGTAAGGGTTCAGAATAGGACCAGGGGTGCTCATGTCCAAATGGGCACTCACTGGATGATTTGGGGGTGTCCCAGGCTTGTGCAGTGACCACTTTTAATTTTGTCAAGATGTGGGCAACCCATATCTTGCTACTCATCTTTGACTTTCAGTTCATTCAAGGGTGGCCCAAGACATTCTGGTGCCTGCGATGGAAAAATCTAAATGCTAACTGCTCCCACTGATCCATATGGGCCCAAATCCACTGGGAAGCTCAGTACTAGTGGACTTGGTAAACTCTTATTCGTTTCAATGTGACTTGCAGAAAACAGAAACGCTACTAATTTTTTGTGCTCCGTGGGTCAGTTCTGTTTCCTACTCGGAATGGCACCCCAGATTTGTCACCTGAGACCTCCCCTTGGCTAGTGGCCTCTGCATTCATTTGAAATCCATGCCTTAGAGCTTCTTAGTAATTTGATTAAGTTTATTTGCCAGTCGCTTTCTTTATGGCATTCTGAGCCTTGCAAGCTCTGCATCAGGGATGGGGAAGGTCAGAGCCAAATTTAACTCTCCAGGACTCTGTATCAGAACCATGCCTCCTCTCCCTACATGCCTCTCCCTGGCTCTGCTTTGCACTCTGTTTTTGCCTGGTTGGAATGTACCTGTGAACTCTGGTAATGCCTCTGGGTGGAGGTTAGAGAGGAGCGTCTGTAGAAACTAGCCTACTGCACAAAGGTGAAACTTAACATTTGTTGCTCTGCCCACTTTGGCCATTGGTATGTGGCCTCCAATGAAGGTTGTATCGAAGAGACTGAAAATGATTATTCCCCACTCTTGCTCTGTGGAATGAAATGATGTTTGCTAGTGCTACCCTTGCGAAGTTTTTGTTCTCCAAGAGGGAATTACCGTATTTTTTGCTCTATAAGGCGCACCTGACCATAGGACGCACCTAGTTTTTAGAGGGGAAAAGCCCCATTTTTTGAGGATCAGCTCAAAGTTGTTGAGCTTACTTTGCAAAGGGGAAAAAATCCTGCTTTGTGGGGTTTAACTCACAGTTCTGCAGCTTCAGGAAGCCATTTCTACAGTTTCCAGACAGATAATCTAATCAGCCAGTCACATGTCGCTGGAAAACAGCCTCCCTCTGCAAGGGGGCAGGGCTGGAATCTCTCTCCCTTATCTCTCTCCCCTATTGTTTGCTGAGCAGCTGCTCAGCGGGCTTCCTTTCAACACCCCCCCCCCTTTTTTAAAAAAAGCACGATATGCTTTTGCCCCTTGGCAGTTCAGCTCCAGGGACCACACATTCGCTTCATAAGACACACACAGACATTTCTCCTTACTTTTTAGGAGGAAAAAAGTGTGTCTTATGGAGCAAAAAATACGGTGCCTACGCAGGAACTGAGTCAAAGTCTTGCTGCGACTAAGCATCACTCGCAAAAGGGCACAGAAGCCTTTGCGATATCAGTGAACGCTACAACTTGCAGAATTGGGTGGTGGCGACCAATAACAAAACAAGGCTCTATCTGAACTTACCAATAGGCATGACTTCTTTGATGCAGCCAAACTGCTCGTGAATGAGTAGTGGAGAGCTGTAGTAACGGCGAAAACCTTTGGGCTAGAGAGAGAGAGAGAGAGAGAGAGAGAATGAATATAAGGCAATCACAACCCATTCAGTTCAGTGGGGTTGCTAGGTTCAGTGGGTGTACAAAGAAGCTACAGTAATATGGTATATCTGCTAATTCTTTAGTGCAGAGGTCGGGAGCCTATGGCTCTCCCAAGGTTGTTGGACTCAAATTCCCATCAGTCCCAACCAACAGAGTCAATCGTGATGATGGGAGTTGGAGTTCAACAGCACCTGGAAGGTGACATGTTCCCTATACCTGCTTTACTGGGGCAACTTTACTTTTTACTGCAAAGCTGAAACTGAACAGAGTAAGTTCCTCCCTGTTGCTGGATCTGCATGGGCTCTAGATCATAAGAATATATAAATTAATTTTTGTACTTTAGCATTCATACTGAGGGGAAGTATGTTTCATTTTTAATTGGAAAGATTTTGAAGGCTTTCCCTTCCCTGGGAGATGTCCTCTTTTGTGGGGGTGGGGGGGCAAGCTTTTATACTCAATCGTGCCAATAAAACATCATTTATAACCCAGAAATACAAAGCAGCTAATAAAAAAAAGACCAGCCAGAATTAGAAGATTTAAAAGCCTAGAGTATAAAAATGCTTCACTTGGTGTCTAAGGCTATAAAGCAAATAAATTAGATCTGACTAACCAGGTACTAATTATGCAAAGCAGATCCTTTGTATAAGTAGTAGGTGTTTCTTTTCTGCCAGCAAAAACCACTCTGTGGTGTGGTGAATCCTGGGTGGATCAGCTGCACCCAAATGCGCAAAATGGGGAGACAAAATGGGATTCCAGAAGGCGCCATCAATTTAGCTCATGGGAGAGATAATTGCCTTTTCCCCATCCACGGGAGTAGCCAGGCAGGAAGGGGTTTTGAAGGGAGGCGTTTTTGCTCTGGAAGACCCCTCCCCATCTCCTCAAACCCCCTTCCTCTCTAGGAATCTAGTCTGGTTCATTTTAAACCACAGAGAGAGCCAAGCTGCAGGATCAGATCTCTCTGCGTCTCTCTGAAAGCAGAAGCCAAAGAGGATGCTCGCTACACACAGAGGTGGGTGGCGGCTCAGTGACACTTCAGGTTCCCAAATGAAACTGGCAATGGAAGGCAAGGGAGCAATGCAAAGATATTGGGAAGGGACCTAAGAGGTTTGGACACAGAGCAGACCACCCCCATTGTGCGGGATGTTGCTGAGCAGGTTTGCTGCGCAAACGAGAACCCAAAGTAGGTTGCTGCTTTGCTCTTTCCCTGGCCAAGAGATGGAAGGAGCAATGAATGAAAAGGTGGAGAAAGATTTGAGGGTTGTTTTTTTTTTGGCTGTTGGCGGTAGGAAAGGCTTGCATTTGGGAATCTGGGACTCTGCATGACAAAGTGAGAAGCTATGACAGCTTAAGGGTTTTCAGCATGGGTCCTGGGGGGCAGTTGGAGACTATGGGATAAGCAGTGAGCCCACTGTAGAAATTTGGGCCTTGGCAAATGCCCAACCAGTCCTGAAGCCATCCCTGCTGTAGCCCTGTCTGAAAAGCAACAACTCTTGTTTAACTGAGCCTGTAAGAGTCTATATTTCTTAGAGTTGGCATGTTCGGAGTATGATTTTTGAATCTGTGCCTACAATAAGTTTCTGGCTAGATTTTCTTTTTCTAAGCACGGTGTGTTTCTTCAATTCAGCCAAGACACTAGGTTGGACCTGCTGGGCCATATCTCTTGCCCAGTCTGGTTTGTGGCTGTGTTTGATCCAATTACAGCCAATTACAGATCCAATTACATTATATATATATATAATTATCCAATTACTGCCTTACCAGTTTGCCCATGCAGCGTTGCTGTCCAATGCTCTCTGCACATCTGTGGTGAATGCTCAGCTTGCATGCCTTGCAGCGCAGTCCATGTTTAGCGTTTGTCCCTGTCAGAGGAAACAGAAATAATTTAATTACAGAATATCAATAGTTTCCATGCATCCAAGTGACCTCCCTCAGAGCTCAAACAGGTCTCAACCTTACAGTACTTCACAAACATCCAATCTTAATACAGCTGTGCAGAATCCACAGACCTACGCCTGGTCCCCCCCACCCCCAACGGGATGGTTTACTTTCTCTTTATTTTCTAAAAGAGTACTCTGCAGCTCAGCTGAGAAAAAGATCTCCTTGTTTGCAGATCATAATTGCCTCTCAAAACACAACCCTGAGTCTTATGGGAGAAGTTATGCATTGCTGTAACCATGATTTGATTTGCAATTGGCTTCATAGTTGTACAGTTGTAATAAATGAATACAATATTAGGTTTTACAATAAAAATATAGCCCAAATGATCCAGTTTTTAACTTCGTCCCTCTTTCTTCAATCCTAGAACATCTAGTCGCTGCAGATGTGATGTTAAGAACAGATATACTTGGGCAGCATACCTTAGTTTATCATATCTGCATTCAGAGTATCTTAAAGGGCAGGAATGGACAGAAACTTTTAAAAATAAACGTTAATAAGCCCAGACTGACTCCAACTACAAAAGCTCAGGCTGCTGAAAAGGTCAGAGAGCAGCTTGGCTGTCTCTTAGTGCAGACCCAGGTCATCGAGCCTGAGTTTCCACAGCTGTTGCCTGCCATGAACCACCACTGGCGGGATTGGCAGCAGATATGTTATATGCCTATGATAATATTTTATTCTCTTGCTAATTATGCTGTTTTAAATGTGCATTTTCTAAAACTTCCAAAACTTTTGTAAGGTGGATGATATGAAATGTTATGAAGAAAATTATGGATTATGATAATTAGTTAGGATTGTATAAGTAACAGTAGAATTATGAAAATACAAGATTAGATATGGAAGATGGAAATCTCTAGACGTGGTAGAGGGAAGTCCAAAAAAGTTGTATAAGATTTGAAGAAATGTTAAATGATGTACGGAAAATTTATGTAAAACCTTAATAAGAATATTTTTTTTAAAATGTGCATTTTCTATTTGACTTCTTTTGACTTTCTTTTGAAACCTTTAAGATAATTTTTTGTTGTTGATTTTGCTGTGTTAAATGTGCATACTTTAGTTGCCCTCCTTTGTAATGTTTTATTTTGAAATCCTTACGGTAACATTTTAGTTTCCCGTTAATTATGTTGCTTTGAATATATATTTGACTTTGTTCAGTAATGTTTGTTCCGGGTTGATTTATTTGATGTTTTAATGTGCTGTAAACCACTCTGAGACTTTTCCTTAAAATATAAAGCAGTATAAAAGTGAAAGGAATAATTATAATGATAATAAATAAAATAAAATAAAAAATATTCAGAGGTAAGCCCACCTGAGTTCAATGGGGCTTACTTCTAGATAAGTGTGTGTAGAACTGCAGTCTAATATGTCATGGTCCTGATCCAGAAATAGAAGAAAAAAAAGGAAAGGCTTCTTAGCAGTAGAGTCTACTGACACAAAAGAGACAAGAAGCAGCTAGTCATGATCAGGTATTGATCCCATAGATTGTGCTTCTTGAGTTACATCTTTCAGTTGGAACAGGTTGTACCTATGGCTAATCCTCATCACTCCTAAACAGTGCAGAAGAAAGACTCTTATCCATCAAAGGCACATCTGTAAACCAACCATCTCTGGGGTTGTTCTTTTTGTTGCAAAGGATTGTTCTTCTTTTTGTTCTGTGTGACTGTCTCTGGATCAGGAAGGATGGGGAGTGTGTGAGGGGCAGGGAGGGAGCCACTGGGCACTCTAAGTTATTGATCCTATAATCCAGTGCACTTTTAGTTTTGAGCTATTGTCTTCCTCAGGGGCAATGTCAATACTCTAATTCAGCCAAGCAAACTTTTGCTTTTGTGTGGCTTCGTGCAATTGTTGCCCCTGAAGAAGAATGGTTGCTTTGTTACAGGATTTGGGGTGTACATCTATCAGTCTGGATGCCATCTTGGAGTCGCGCCCCCCCCCCCAGCCTGTGGTTTCATGTCTCCAAGCTGGGATTCTGTAGAAAAAGAGATTCCTGAAGTTAATGCCATTAACTTGATGCTTCCAGCCAGGAACGCCTCAAGTCAGGTCTGTTAAGTATGTCTTAGCAGCACGACCAAAGAGTGCAGATAACTCACAATGTACACACGTTTAACACGTGCGGTTTCAACTTTTGTGCAGCTGAGACTGACCAGTTGAAATCGCACACATTAAATGCATGGAAGGTGGAGAGAATAAAAGCTCTTTTTGTGCAGGGTTCTCCCTGGAGAGCCAGTGTGGTGTAGTGGTTAAGAGCGGTAGACTCGTAATCTGGTGAACCGGGTTCGCTTCCCCGCTCCTCCACATGCAGCTGCTGGGTGACCTTGGGCTAGTCTCACTTCTTTGAAGTCTCTCAGCCCCACTCACCTCACAGAGTGTTTGTTGTGGGGGAGGAAGGGGAAGGAGAATGTGAGCCGCTTTGAGACTCCTTCGGGTAGTGATAAAGCGGGATATTAAATCCAAACTCTTCTTCTTCTTCTTATTGGGCTCCGAAAGAGCCTCGTAAGAGCCTCCCAGATCCCAGTAAGCATGCTTGACAGCTTAAGAAACACCCTGCCTTGCTTAGGGGGCAAGACCTGGCACACTGGTTCCAGATTATTTCTCCATCTAACCCAGAACTGTATGCTTTGATTGGCAGTGGTTCTCCAGCAGGGCCAGCCCAACACATTTTGCTGCCTGAGGCAAAGGATATAAAGGTGGCATCTCCTCATTCCACATACATAAGATGACTGCACTGTACACTTTTGACAGTATAGCATCCTTTTGCTGCACCCGAGGCAGCAGGCCAGCCTGGGGTAGGGTAAGCCAGGCCATGTGGCAACAGGGATGGGGGGCTTAGAAGCAACAGCTGAGGGTTGCTTCTGTCTCCCCCTCCCTGGCGTTGGCTGCCTGAGGTGATAATCTCACTTTGCCTAATGGTAGGGCCGGCTGTGTTTGCCAGAGTCTCAGGCAGAGGTATTTCCCAGCAGCTGCTGCTAGATCCTTTAAACTGCAGATGCCAGGGATTAAATTGAGGGTCATCTGCATGCAAAACACATGCTCTACCATTGAACTGCTGTTCTCCCCAACGTTTAATTTATGGAATAAAGAAGCTTTGGCAACTACCGGTAGCAGCTTCCCTCTCCCATTTTTCCTTTTCCAAAGACAGCCATGCCCCTTGATCAGTAATACACTGGGATCCACATAAGAAGCTGCTGCTGCTATATGAGAATATGCATCTGATGGATGGAAGTGGGACCTTTCATCTGGTCTAATGGGGAGAGTGCATTATAGTCAGTGATTAGATAGTCAGGGCAGGCAAAAGATGCTTTTAAAAAGGGGATCAGACAATTTCATGTGGGCAAAAAGCCACCAATAGCTACAAATCATTAAGGCTATATGCATCCACCACATTTCTGAGACAATATGCCTTTGTCGGTGCCGGTTGCTGGGGATTAACAGCATGGCAGGGCTATTGCCTTTCACGCCCTGTTTGTGAGCTCCTGAGGGGCATCTGCTTGGCTGCTGTGGGCTACAGGATGCTTGACAATGTGGGCAATTGGTTTGCTCCTTCTTATGTATTCAAAGGTGTACCCCAAAGCTTTCCAAACTGTGTTGTCTGCAGTGTGTAGGTGTGTCACACAAACACTCCCCACGCTCCTCCAGGGGCTGCAAAGGGTTTCGTTTAACCTCCGGTTTGCTGGTCAAACTGAATCACCGTGTCACAAAATGATGCAGGTCTAAAAAGTGTGTCACCAACATTAAAAGTTTGGGAAGCTCTGGTGTACCCTGTTCCCACTGATCTGCCTAAATAAGCGTTTGCATGCCAAGTCAGAAATCCACTGGGTGATGCTCCCTCAACTTTATCTGTTGAACTGCCCTCAGGCACAGCTGCCCTGGCAACACGCGGCGTGGCATCCTTTTGTATATATAAATCTTCCTGTAACAAAGCAGAATTCTGCAATGAAAATATATTTTCTGAAGCCCCTTTCCACAAAGGAGCAAGCAGTATTTTGGCTCTTCTGGCATTTGCCTCCAGATCTGTGTTGTGCTCTTAACACCACACAAGATACCCTCCTCCTTCCCACACCTGCCTGGGCAGTCGAAGTGTTCATTATAGCTCAGTGCAGCCAGCTGTTGATATCATGTGACAAGGAGAGGTTACTTAGGGAAGAATAGGTGATTAGTTACTTTATTCTATGCTTCTTTACTTTTCTTTAAGGTAAAGGGACCCCTGACCATTAGGTCCAGTCGTGACCGACTCTGGGGTTGCGGCGCTCATCTTGCATTATTGGCTGAGGGAGCCGGCGTACAGCTTCCGGGTCACGTGGCCAGCATGACTAAGTCGCTTCTGGCGAACCAGAGTAGTGCACGGAAACGCCGTTTACCTTCCCGCCGGAGCGGTACCTATTTATCTACTTGCACTTTGACGTGCTTTCGAACTGCTAGGTTGGCAGGAGCAGGGAGCGAGCAACGGGAGCTCACCCCGTCATGGGGATTCGAACCGCTGACCTTCTGATCGGCAAGCCCTAGGCTCTGTGGTTTAACCCACAGCGCCACCCGCATCCCACTCTTACTTTACTTTATTTCCCCCTAAATTACACATCTGGATTATGTGTTTTTATTTTGCTTTTTTATGCTGGTCAGTGACTGGTTTGATTTGAAACACACGATCCAATTTGCTGCAATATATTCCAGAAACAGGTCTACCACCCCAACCACTCTATATGCGTAATGAAACCAAAAGACTGGACATAAGAATACAAACCCCTTTGCTTTCTGATGGGCGTCCTCTTACTGAGGTTGTTTGGATGTGGTTTTTCTCAAAGGCAATCTATCAGCCTCGCTTACTTGCAGAAATGTAAGGAGCCCGCTTGAATGAACAGAGCAAGATTGGAGGAAGGGATTTGTACGAGATTATTAAAGCTCCCTCTGAAATTCAACCATGCTGGGTTTTTATTTATTTATTTGACCAGCTGTAAAACCAGCTCTTAACCTGTACTGAATTTCACAGAGCTAGATATGAGACCTAATTAAGGGTTTCGGGTAGGGAGGTTATCAAGCAGAAAATAACTAAAGAAATAGTAGCCTCACTAATAGGATTGTTTTCAGGGATGAGGTTACCTTGCCTTTCAAGTATCTGAAATGGGCTCGTGCTAGAGACAATTAGAGCAGTTGTTATTAAACTGTGTTTTTAAAATATTGTATTTTTTTTACTTGAAAGCCACCTCTTGATAATTGCTTTGAATGAATGGAGCTGAGTCAAAAATGAAATCTAAGCCAATCCTGTTCATCAAATGTTTCCATACGAAGTTTGTCTTAGAACCATAGCTGTCAACTCTCCCTTTTTTTGCGGGAAACTCCCTTATTCCAATGCCGTTTCCCGCTGCTATCCCAGATTGTTGATATCCCTTAAATTTCCCGGATTTCAAAGGAAGCAGCTCCTCTCCCTCCCTGCCGGCCAGGGAGGCTCCTCAGCTGCGTTGCTCGGCTGCCAATAAGGAGTCTGAGACCAACTGGGGGCAGAGCTTGCATGCCTTGTGCAGCCAGACCCTCGCACCCAACCAGACAGCCAGCCAGCCTGCCGTCTATGCGCTCGCTCTTTCGCTCACCCGTTCACGCGCAGCCTCTGGAGCGCAGGGTGGAGAGGCTACTTGGTGCCATTGCACCGCCCTCGTGGCATCCCTTATTTTCAAATCCAAAAGTTTGAAAAAATCCCTTATTTTCAAATCCGAAAGTTGACAGCTATGCTTAGAACCAAGGTATACTTCACGCAGCAAGCATGCTTTGTGGTCATGTGCTGATTCTGATGTGCTGAGGTGTGTTGTGCTCAGTTGGGGTTGACCTATGCAGCCCAGCCGAGGCTCTGACAAATCTCTTACCTCCTTGGAGATGGGAAAAAAGGAAGAATGGCAATCCATGCCTGACAGATTGAATTCAGGCTGGTGGAAGGAGAGACGTATCCTCCAAACTGATAAGAGGCACAGCAAGCTGGTATGAGGGAACTGTGGGCAGTCATGATTCCCTTGTGTAGCTATGTCCCCTGCCTGTCCCCTAACGGTTGGAAACCCAAGTCTCCCCTCCATGCTTTGTGGAATTCAGCGCCACTAACTCTGATGCGTGCGCATGAGAAGTGCTTCTGGTATGCAATAACTTAAAAGCCGCAAGGAGACAGGAAATATAATACAATATTAACGACAGGAAAATAAATATAATGAACAAAGCAACAATAACAAAAAGAACAGAAGGCAAAGAGGATCGCGCACAGGTGGAGGGAAGCACTGGGGGTGGGGGAATGAGATGAAGGTATTGAAATTGTCAAAGATTTGGACAGGATTTAGGATCTTTATCTTTGTATATAATAATAATAATAATAATAATAATAATAATAATAATAATAATTTATTTATACCCCACCCATCTGGCTGGGTTTCCCCAGCCACTCTGGGCGGCTTTCAACAGAACATTAAAATACAACAATCTATTAAACATTAAAAGCCTCCCTAACAGGGCTGCCTTCAGATGTCTTCTAAAGGTCTGGTAGTTGTTGTTCTCTTTGACATCTGAAGGGCGGGTGCCACTACTGAGAAGGCCCTCTGCCTGGTTCCCTGTAACTTGGCTTCTCGTAGTGAGGGAACCGCCAGAAGGCCCTCGGCACTGGATCTCAGTGTCCAGGCTGAATGATGGAGGTGGAGACGCTCCTTCAGGTATACTGGACCGAAGCCATTTAGGGCTTTAAAGGTCAGCACCAGCACTTTGAATTGTGCTTGGAAATGTACTGGGAGCCAGTGTAGGTCTTTCAAGACCGGTGTTATGTGGTCTTGGCGGCAACTCCCATTAGAATATATGTAATGTATTGCTTTTAATTGCTGTTTGCTTTGGGAAATTCAAATAAAAATTATAAAAAACATACTAAAAGGCAAAAAAAATATGAGAGAGAGAGAGAGAGAGAGAGAGAGAGAGAAGTGCTTCTGGTATGTTCGCTTTGTGCTGGTCACCAGAGCTGTGAGCATAAAGGAAGGGAGAGGTAACAAAAGGAACTCTGGATGATGGCTGAGGCATAGTTTCAAGAGCTTTCTCCACCCCCTTTTAGACCTTCACTGAAGCACAGCGGAGGTGAAAACAGGATGGCAAATGCTGTCTTCACTTCTGACCTCTGCAGATTCATCTGCAGGCCTGCTAGGAGCACCAGGCATTTCCCTGCATGATCAAAACTCTGCTTTTTCTGACTGGAGAGAGCACTCTACGTGTACAGTTACACATTCAAAGGAATGCATGTGTGTCAAAGCTGGGGCTGCTGCAATCCTTGTCCTCCCACAACCATTGAGAGGAAGAAGGTCAGAAAAAGTCTACTGTATGTGCTCCCCAACCCCGGAGTTTCAACTTGTACGGCAAATGAGCACACTAGGTGATCAAATGCTGAATCAGCCCCATATC
The DNA here is from genome assembly GCA_034641385.1 of Darevskia mixta. Classification (NCBI taxonomy): domain Eukaryota; kingdom Metazoa; phylum Chordata; class Lepidosauria; order Squamata; family Lacertidae; genus Darevskia; species Darevskia mixta. The sequence continues at coordinate 7,013,356 of JAWWNH010000010.1, forward strand.
TTCCCCTTGTGAGTCATGCAGCCTACCCATCATTTATTTTAGTATTATTTTTAAATGGCACATCTATGTTTGTATGTAAGTGTGTTTATGACTCATGCTGGGGGGGGGAATAGCCAACTCTTTTGGAGACTGGGGTGAGATGATAGGTTCATGATATCACAGGTAGAAGCCAACCCCCCCTTTTTTTATTCTCCTAACTCAAACATGTAGAAGCACAAAAGCAGCAGCAATTTATTACAGAACAAAAGAATGCTGTGTGTTTACTGCTTTCAGGAAGGAACACCCATGTGCACTCTCTGTGTCTATCCCTTTTAATCTATTTTACTGTTAGCAATTGTAAACCAGACTGTGCTGTTTCTGTCTATGGGCTTAAAGCCGAAATAAAATGAGTTGAGTTGAGTTGAGTTGACTCTCTGTGTCTGCAGCACTACAGATCTGTGCACACGCATCTTTCTTCCGAAATCAGAACCATCCTTTTCCTTTTGGGACAAGAGATCTGCATCCGTTTAAGAAGTAAGCTGCAAGGACCTCGGCAGGCTGAATTCTAAATGCACAAGACCTCTTTATATTTCTGTTACTTATTGCCGTTTGTTACCCGAGGGTATGTTCGTAACAGCTTCAGAGAGAGGCTTGCCATCACACATGCACCGTGGGGTGCAAAGGCAGGCTTTGTACAGTAAAATGGAGTTTCCTTTAACCATTGAGTTTTTGTCCTATCCAACTGTGCAGGCTGAAGCAGGAGACATGTAGGCTGAGATCAGCCTTTGCTATGTGTCTGCCTGGTTCCCCCAAGTTGGGGGGGGGAGGGGAATAATCCCCCTGAATACTATAGTTTACATTTCGCTGTCATTTCTTCATGTCTAAAAATTCTGTCTCATGTACAGTGGGACCTCGACTTACGACGATAATGCGTTCCGACGCAATTTTCGTAAGTCGAAAACATTCGTAAGTCGAATCCCCATAGGAATGCATTGAGCGAAAAAAATTCGTAAGTCGAAAATTCGTAAGTCGAAATTCGTAAGTCGAAAAAATCCTATTAAAAGCGGCCGCGACTTCCATTCGTAAGTCGAAAAATTCGGTTGCGGCGGCCATTTTGTTTCTCCCGGAAGTCATTCGTAAGTCAAAAAACACGTAAGTCGAATCACTTGTAAGTCGAGGTACCACTGTATTGTAGTACAGATTACAGTCTATGTTCTATTTTCTGATCTTTACCATTCCACCTACAGCTTGTTCTACAATCAGAGGCCAGTATAGACCTGAAGAAGGGAATCCTGATCTACACTAAGGAATCCAGAAAAGCAACCTATTTTTTCAAGGTATTTAGCAATGGCACTTTTCTTTTGGTTAGATGTAAGCGATTATTTTGTATTTTAGGTAAAGGGTAAAGGGACCCTTGACCATTTGGTCCAGTCGTGACCAACTCTGGGGTTGCGGCGCTCATCTCGCATTATTGGCCGAGGGAGCCGGCGTACAGCTTCCGGGTCATGTGGCTAGCATGACTAAGCTGCTTCTGGCGAACCAGAGCAGCGCACAGAAACTCTGTTTACCTTCCCGCCGGAGCGGTACCTATTTATCTACTTGCACTTTGACATGCTTTCAAACTGCTAGGTTGGCAGGAGCAGGGACTGAGCAACGGGAGCTCACTCCGTCGTGGGGATTCGAACCACTGACCTTCTGATCGGCAAGCCCTAGGCTCTGTGGTTTAACCCACAGCGCCACCCGCGTTTTGTATTTTACATAAGAACAAATGTGACCTGACTTAATTTATAGAATGCCTTTCGTCAGATTGAAGCCCTACAATAATGTAAGTGGTGCATGTTTTGAAGACTATGAGACTTCTAAAGACAACGATCCACATCTAAGAACTTTCTAATGCACAGTTGCTCAAGTGTAAACCTCACTGAACACAGTGGGTTGTATTCAATGTTAATCATACTCACAGCAGATTGATTGACATTAACGGACACCACTAGCTTAGGTCTACTAATTTTAATGGGTCCACTCCGAGACCTTACTCAGATACAACTCAGTGAGGCTTCTTTCTGAATAAATGTGAATAGAAGGATCACAAGGGAGAAATTCAACTCAGTTCATATTTAAAGGCAAACTTACCTAATTCCCACCTTTCAAAATAATTCATTGAAGCAAATCAAAGTCATCCTTCAAAATTCACGCTCTTCTGAATATTGCAATGCAGTTCACCAGCCAAATAATGGTTCAATGCACATAGTTAGACAGGGATGTGTATTTTTTGTGTGATTGCTGTGAAAAAGCCCCCCCCCCCATACTGTAATGGAAGGCTTAAAAATCCAACATGAGGCTGGATGTTTTGGAGGTGTTCCTAAAATTGTGTGAGAGGCCACAGCAAACAGTGACTCATTAATAAATGTGACAACTTGTTTTGGGCCTGGAGATGATTCTCTTCACACTGACATCCAGCTCTTGGCAAGATCTTCTCTATGATGTCAAAGGAGAGCAGGCAAAGCACGAATCTCAATGTGCCCCAAGCCTTTACTCTCAGATCCTTTCTAATCCAATTCTGAGGCTTTCTGGAATGCTCTTTGCAAAAAAAATTAGCGTAACATTTAGGTTAATTGAAATTTGGATAATGAAATTTTACAGGCTATATCATGGAGTACTTTTTATTTACTTGATTTAAATCTATAGACTATCTTTCTTGCAAGCCCCCAGCCAATGTTCATAGCAGCTGTAGGTGCCAGCACTCTGGGGCCCTGGGTGCTCGAGCACACACAAAATTCCCAATGAAGGGACCGGGCACCCACAAATTTGGGTGCCAGGGCCATGCACACTGCAGGGCACCCACGGCTCTGAGCACCCATGGTCACAAGGCCAAGCTGGCACTCCTGATAGCAGCAATAACTATTTTATTCAGTAGGAAGTTGATTGAGCTAGACCTCTGACTTCTTCCAGCCTGCGTATCATCCAATTTTAAATTAAAATGTTTTTAGGTTAAAAATTAGTGGCCTGCACTTGCTTCTGTATGTCTGGGCTGTCATGCAGCTGTGCTTGTGTTAACAGGCATTTAGGAGCAATTATATATCTCAATCCTGAGAGTAAAAACTTTAAAAGAGACTCATCAAGAAGTTGATATTTGTGCCTGCTTTATAACTCTCCCTGAATTTCCACAAGGGATGAAATTTTAGGAAGTCAAAACGTATGCACAAATTCAGCTATAATATTCATGACGTTGTGCCTAGCAAACAGTTCTGAGACACACCTTTTATTTGTAATGACTTAGGGCAGTTTTTCCCAACCTGAGACCTTACGGGTGTTTTGAACTACAGCTCCCACCAGCTGGTAGCCCTCTGTCAGCTACCTTCTTCTCTAGCCTCCAGAGAAAGAGTCCAGTGACTCAAGCATGCAATGCCCTTACAACCCAAAGCAGAAGTCATATCAATCCAGCCATCAGTGTCATTAGACCTAAAGGCAAAGTTATACACATAGCTGTCAACTTTCGGATTTGAAAATAAGGGATTTTTTCAAACTTTCGGATTTGAAAATAAGGGATGCCACGAGGGCAGTGCAATGGCACCAAGTAGCCTCGCCACCCTGCGCTCCAGAGGCTGCACGCAAACGGGTGAGCGAAAGAGCGAGCGCATAGACGGCAGGCAGGCTGTCTGTCTGGTTGGGCGTGAGGGTCTGGCTGCACAAGGCATGCAAGCTCCGCCCCCAGTCGGTCTCAGACTCCTTATTGGCAGCCGAGCAACGCAGCTAAGGAGCCTCCCTGGCCGGCAGGGAGGGAGAGGAGCTGCTTCCTTTGAAATCCAGGAAATTTAAGGGATATCAACAATCTGGGATAGCAGCGGGAAACGGCATTGGAATAAGGGAGTTTCCTGCAAAAAAAGGGAGGGTTGACAGCTATGGTTATACAGTATGGCATTCCAGCGTCTGAATTGCTGCTCTAGCTTCCTCTTTGGAGTGCAAGAGAAAACCGTTGCTTTTATTTTTGGTCCACCTATATCCAAGTATTACCTCTGTGTGATCCTGATCATTTAGTATTAATGTATTTTAAATACTATACACCAGGCATGTCCAACAGGTAGATCGTGATCTACCAGTAGATCACTGGATGTCTGTGGTAGATCACCGGTAGAAGCTAAAAAACTTTGGCTCCCCTAAAAAAAGCTCAACATCTTTGCCCTGCACCCCTAAAATGATGTGAATCACGAAAAATAGGCCTTTCCTTCCTAAAAAAAGGCTCAATGTCACTTTCCTCTTCCCTAAAGAAGCTCAATAACTTTTACGTGAACCCCCCAAAACAGGGCTTTCCTTCCTAAAAACAGCTCAACAACTTTGACGTGAACCCTCCAAAAGGGGATAGATCACTGCTAGTTTTTAACTCTGTGAGTAGATCGCAGTCTCTTGGAAGTTGGCCACCCCTGCTATACACGATACGCACGTAAGTAGAGAACGGCCTTGCTAATAAGAGGGTCAAACTGGCTTTCATTGTTCAAAACACGCCCACAATTTAGTGCCATTTCCCTGAGGGAAAGCAGAGCACCAAAGCGAACCGCTATATATATATATATCCTTGCCAGCCTTTGGATTCAAGACAAATTGCAGCATTCAGCAAGTGCCTTCTCAATATATTTCCATAAGTTGCTGCTAGTAGAGTATCAGACAGGGGAGGTGAGTTGCCCCAAAATGGTGCTGCTGGTGGTATCGCTTCTTTGCTGCTGGCGGAGGCAGCGTGGCAGGCAGGGCGCCCGTGGGCATGCTGTTTTGGGGGGCTCCTCCCACCTGAGGCCGTGGTCTCACCCTGCCTAAAAAGCTGAGCCAACTTTGCGTGGGACATGAAGACAGCAGCCTTCTCCCACAGCTGTTCCTCATTGCCTGGATGAAGCAAGCAGCCATTACGACTAGCAGTCACAGACATCCTTAGCCTCTCTCGATGAATCTAGCCTCCTTTCAAAACTATCTAAGCTTGCATCCATCACCGCCTCTTAAAGGTAAAGGGGCCCCTGACCATTAGGTCCAGTCGCGGACGACTCTGGGGTTGCGGCGCTCATCTCACTTTATTGGCCGAGGGAGCTGGCGTACAGCTTCCGGGTCATGTGGCCAGCATGACTAAGCCGCTTCTGACGAACCAGAGCAGCGCACGGAAACGCCGTTTACCTTCCCGCCGGAGCGGTACCTATTGATCTACTTGCACTTTGACGTGCTTTCGAACTGCTAGGTTGGCAGGAGCAGGGACCGAGCAACGGGAGCTCACCCCGTCGCGGGGATTCGAACCGCCGACCTTCTGATTGGCAAGCCCTAGGCTCTGTGGTTTAACCCACAGCGCCACCCTCTTACGGCAATGAATTTCACAAACTGAGTATGTGCTGTGGGTATAGCTTATGAAGCATCACTAATGGTTATTTTCCTTTGCTTCTGGTTCCTTCAATCAAACTAACAACAGGAGACAGTTTTTTATGTGTGACAGCAATCACTCGTTCAGACCACTTCACCTCTTTTTTTGTTGTTGTCTATGGCAGCCACTGTGTGTTGGCACCTACCCTGTTTCCCCTATTTTAAGACGTAGTCATAAAATAAGCCATAGCGGGATTTCTTTGCATTTGCGAAATATAAGCCGTACCCCGAAAATAAGCCATAGTGATAGGCGCAGTTCTGGAGGGCGCCAAGGAAAAGGCGGGGCTGGGCATCCAGTCCCGCCACCAAAACCAGTCAGCCCCAGAAGCAGCACTCAGGAACTCTGCAGAGCAGGGCGCACAGGAAGGGGCAGCGGGCGCGACAAAGGCACTCCGAAGGTCTCTTCGCCCGCGCGCTTGCCCAACTCCGCTCGGCGCAGAGTGCACGGGGCGGCCGCTATGGCAGAGAGGGAAGGCCCCGCGCGTCGCGCAAGAGGCCCCTTGGAAAACAAGGCTTCTGTCGAGTTTCGAGGAGGGAAGGCGGTGGTGGAGGAGGAGCAGGAGAGAGCGCCCAGCGAAAGCGGGTCTCTCTGGTGCCCGTTTCCTCAAAGCTCAGCTTGGATTCTCCCCCCGCTGCCAGCAAGCAAACAAAGAGCTCCGCACCCGTCCCGTTTTTCGCAGCCCCAGAACTCGAGCGTGGCCTTGCCAAGGCGTGCTTACGTAATAAAAATAAGACGTCCCCTCAAAATAAGCCATAGTGCGTTTTCTTGAGGGGAAAAAATAAATAAGACGGTGTCTTAAAATAGGGGCACCTCATTTTTTTTACCCCCCCAAAGCACTGGTGGCAATAATAATAATCAGTTAATAATTGGTCAGTTAATTAATTAATTGCTGTTGTATGAGACTACATATGGCCTGTTTCTGCCATCCTTGAGCTTCATCTATTTGTGGCTACTTTGCTTAAAAGACAGAAAATCTGCTTGCTCTGTGAGACTACCAGTAGAAGTTTTCAGTGCCAGAATTTCAAGTGGAGTTCCATAGCCATTAAATTGGATGCAACAGATGAAGGTGAATCTTTTGGGATTTCTAGAGAGTGGGGAAGAGCAGCATGATTCAGACAGCAGGCTTCCGATAAGTGAGCTGGTGCTGCTGCAGGAAGCACAAATTCCATGCTGCAGTTTTGTTAATCGAGCAAGGAAGGAAGATAGGAAGACTCCTAAGGCAGCTGTAGCAGGAGATTTTAAAGCAAGCTGTAAAAATTTACAAGGAACGGAAAGTCTATTGTGCCACTAAGGCAGCGTAGAACGTAATCGCTCAGGGTATGGAGAAAATTGTATGGAGAAAATCGATAAAGCTTGCGCTCTTTCAATAATATCATTTGAGCTAGTTCTAAATGTGCAGCTACATTCTTTTAACAATAAGAAAGTATACAAGTGCCTCAGAAGTCTTGACATCTCACAAGAGAAGTTGTGTGCTAGGCTGCTGTAGCAGAAACCGCAAGAGCAATTTAGCAAACTAAAAGACTAACAGATTCATTGCATAAGCTTTTACAGCAAGCCTAAGAGAAATTTATTGTAGGGAGAGAGTAGGTAAATGTGTGTATTCACACACAGAACTGGATTTGGAGTCCTCCCAACAATTTAAACAATTGCAACAAGTATAAAGAATTATAGGCAGGTCTACAGCGACACAACACATTTCACTGAACTGTGAAATGTAATGATAGGTCTGGTGTCCCCACCTGGCTTTTCCAGGTGGATTCTTGGGTTCATGGCTAATGGTGATGTCAGTTGGGGTGTACTGAAAATGGCAATGCCTGCCAGCGCCTACAGTCAATAACACCATTTTAGAAAACCCACCCAGAATGATCGCCATGTCTTTTGAAACTCACAGTCCCTCTGAATGGTGGAATTTCTGGAACATGGCATTTTGGGAAAGCTAAGGAGTTGACCCTATAAATTAAATTCCCTAAACTAACATATCTGTGTCAATCAATCACTTTATTTCAGCTTTAAGCTCATAAGAACAACAGAACTAGAACAAATACACAGTACAATTTGATTAAAAAAATTAGAACCAGTAAAACTTAAAAGAGTACAAATTAGAAATACATACTATAAGGAATTTTCAGCTTCCAAACAGCAGTCCATTACGACGTTTATATGTCAAAACGGAAGTTAAAAGTTTCGCCATTTGTAATGTTACATGCTGTTCTGTATCTTGCAATAAAAAGGCCAGGCGAAAATTTGCCGGGTGCCCAGGCAACTTGTGGATTAATGGTAACAGTAAGTTCTTCCGGACAACACAATATAAAGGACATATAAATACTATATGGTGAAGTGTTTCGATCGATCTATTACAACATATTTGTGTTTTCCTCCCATTCTAAGATCATTAGTTACCATCCAGAATGTGTCTTCTAGGTCCTGATGGATTAAAAAAAAAAAATCCCCACTGGAAACAACTCAATGTGTTCTTGCATGTAGGCATGCTAAAAACAAGCTTAAAATTAGAACTTATTTCCCAGGGACATATCTTTCTTTGGAAACAGCATTAAAAAAGGAAGCATTAGGAGTGAGCTATCTTCTCTGGAGACTTTAAAAAAAGCAGCAGCAGCAGCAACAACAAATGCTAATAGTTTCCCACAATTAACCTATGCTGCTCTCCATCAGTTTCAGCGTGGCTTAGCTCACTTGTCTCAGCTGTAGCAGACTTTCTAGCAGGCTCACAACAGTTGCCCCACATCTGAAACGGTAGGTGTACTGTTATCTTGCATGTAACCAAAGAAGGCAAGACGATGGCTCCTGTGAGCGATTGCTCTCTCTCTCTCTCTCTCTCTCTCTCTCTCTCACACGCACACACACACACAAACAAATTAAATAAATATGAGAGTGCAGAAAAAGCACCACAGGTGGCATGAGTTGTATCAATGTAAAGGTAAAGGTAAAGGGGCCCCTGACCATTAGGTCCAGTCGTGACCGACTCTGGGGTTGCGGCGCTCATCTCGCTTTATTGGCCGAGGGAGCCGGCGTACAGCTTCCGGGTCATGTGGCCAGCAAGACTAAGCCGCTTCTGGCGAACCAGAGCAGTGCACGGAAACGCCGTTTACCTTCCCGCTGGAGCGGTACCTATTTATCTACTTGCACTTTGACGTGCTTTCGAACTGCTGGTTGGCAGGAGCAGGGACTGAGCAACGGGAGCTCGTGGGGATTCCAACCGCAGACCTTCTGATCGGCAAGCCCTAAGCTCTGTGGTTTAACTGACAGCGCCACCCGCGTCAATGTATGAGGAACTAAAAGGGTTAGGACAGCAAACAGGGAGAGAAACTTAGAGTAGCATTTGAACATTTCTAGCATTTCAGGAGGTTACACTAGATCAGGGGTCGGCAAGGTTTACGTCACCTGGGCCGGTTCACTCCAGCGGCGATCCCTTTGTGGGCCAGATCACGCCCGCGATTTCTGGCATCTGCGTCTGCACAAATGTGATTTCCGGCGCTGCAGAAGTGAGTCCCCATGCCGTGCTGGTTTAGCGCAGCGCGCAGGGACTCGTCGAGCAGGCGGCTCGGTTCGTGGGTGGCTCGTGGGCCCGTTAAACGACCCCCATGGGCAGCTTGTGGCCCATGGGCCTTAGGTTGCCGACCCCTGCACTAGATGACCCTTGGGGTCCCTTCCAACTCTATAATTCTATGACAAAAGTAGAACACCTGCATCAGGGTGGAGTTAGCACCTATTCTGTTCAAAGTTCAGGGATGCAATGCTGAGTCAATTACTAAGTTAAGTTAATTGATAAAAATGCTTTTGACTGATTACAAAGGTGCCCCATCTTAACTGGGCTGGAGACATAGTTTGGGATCTCAAACTTCAGTGGCGCCCTGTGATTGTACGCAAGGATGCCTGCGTGGCCACCTGTGAAACAGTTAATGCAGGGGAAGAAGCATTAGGAGCAGAGTTCAAGTTCAAAACACAGATAAATATTCATACTTAAGGGCTCCTGCAGTCTTCATGAGAAAAATGGTTTATGCATCTCTGATAGTTTTCAATGATGGTGTATTTTGAGGGGAGGGGCATCTAATTTATATTGCATAAAGTGAAATGAAATTGCAATTGATTACATTGCAAAACATAAAGTGAATGATTGCTCTTCCAGCTAAGGGGTGTCAAGAGAACATTCACCGAAGAAACAAGATATATTATGCAATCTTGCTTTTGAGTTCCTTCCCGATTCTGCTGCTCTAACCAGTTCTGGGTAGACTGATGTGCACCAAAACATAACAATAAATTGGAGGGAATGTTTTCAGGGATTTGACACAGATGATGAGGCACAGTATGCAAAGAATGTGTGGAAAGTGAAGATTTTTTCCATTCGAGTCACTACAGGAAATGGACTTCAGGAATAGCATGGTTTTTGTTTGTTTTTTTAAAAAAGGAGATATATTTTTCAGCACTTGTTTTCTTCAGTGGAAAACTGTCTGTCCATGAAAACACTACGGAGAAAGAAGGAAAGAAAAGGGGCCAAAGCACATCAAAGTAATAGCCTCATGTTTTGATGTGCTGGCTTTGCAGTTTCAGCCCAGACTGGCTCTTAAATAGTATGTTCCTGCAGAATCTTGACTCCTGCCTACCTCACCACCCCTAAAATACATTAACATGTTATCTCAAGGGTGAATGGAAAAATATGACTAAACCAAAACCAAACCAGACTGGATATAATATTGGATAGGGTAGGCTAGGTGGTTGGGAATGATCATTAGCATTGCTCTTTTACATTCCTTGCAAGTTCTATATTATTAGCCTACAAATAAATCACATAATAAATCAGAACTAGTTTCAGCTAAAAAAAGAGAGAAAAGACTCAAGCAGTCATAAACATTCAGGGCTTTGAAACCTGCCTTGCATCCGCAAATACTCTGATTCTCAATTTTTTTCCTTTGCAAAAATGGAATACCATTATTATTATTATTATTATTATTATTGATTTTCTTGATTTACAAAAGTATGTGCAATGTCTCTCTCTCGTATTTTTCCACATGTCACATTTTTACAAATCAGTTTCATTTGTTGAGACATTAGGAAGAAAAGGGGGAAAGAGGTGGAGGGGTGGGGGAAGATGGGTGGGGGTGGGGTCGGGTGACGATGTTTCTATTTTACTTAATATGCTCTCACCCCCAAAGGAACACAAGTGAACAGCAGAGAACCTGCACAAGCAACGCTGACACCAAACCCTGAATACTTATTGTTAACCGAGCTATTCTAACAGCCTGAGGAATTAGAATATTTCTCGGCTTCATGGAATGTTACCATCATGCATAATCTGTAGGCCTTGGTGGCATCCTGAATCTGTACATAACAAGAGTCTCAACATCTTGTACAGGAAATATTAAATACAGCATTCTCATTTTATCTGCCTCTTATTAGGATAGGTTAGACAGCAAAGACAGGTGAAAAACCAAGAAAACCCTTAGTTTCATCTGAAACAAAGGGTAGGTTTACACTACTGCATTTTTCACACAATTATATTAGCACGAAGACCCGGAATTTATTCCTAAATAAACACAGCTTGCGCAGAATCCAGAACAAAAAGCTTTCACTCTTTTTGAACCATAAGCACTTCTGGAATTGATTCAGGGATCTAGAATGCTTTGATGGCATGCGCAAACGCAATTACGCAAACATTGTACATGTGTGTGATACATCTCTTTCTGTAGCCTCCAGATCCAGCCCTATATCTTTGTATTGAAGTTAACTTGCAGCCTTTTAAGTGCTTTATTGTTAAATATCCAGCATTCGCTCCCACTGGTGCAACTTTACTGCTTGTCTGCTTGCTTGGGGCGGTTCTGAAAAAACACTATTGTTCCACCGCATCTTCCCCAGTTTCCATAATATTTGTGCATGTGTTTTATTTTGAAAGGGCAGAATATGCCTCCAGACACATGTATGTAAATGTCCAGGGGGTGGTGAAAGTTTTTAGAGTGCACTAATCAAAGCACTGCATTTTGTTGCATCCTCTCCTCTGTCCCCAGGCGTCATGGTTGTCATTCAGTTTATCCAACAATTGTTGTAATGATCCATTGGCAGTCGGAAGGACACCAGCTAAATTTATACATTGGTAAGAGTAAGAAGGATATTCTGGATATTCACTGAATCTTGGTTGAAAAGAATACTAAGAAAAATATCCTTGTCTTGCAAAGCTCTTGAGAGTTTTTAAATTGCACACTTCAATTCAGAATATGTTTCATACATTTTTTTTATTCAAACTTGGATAGGGGCAAAGTATGCCGCCTTATCTTTGTAAATTTCAAACTCTCCTCTCAAATGTGCTTCCACTGTTATTGCAAATAACTTAAATATACAGAAAATATGTTAAAAGTACAAATTTCCCAAGATATATTTGGGGATGGGGGGTTGTGGGGGGAATATGTAGCTCTTGTTTCTCGAAAGTCTACAACGCTCTCCAAGATCGGAATTCCCTTGATATTAATTTGCTCAACTGACGGTCAGCTTGGTGAAATAAGTGCTGCATAAGATTGTTGGCACTTTGGGATTTCCACATTACCACTGGCAGACAAATCGTAAGTGGGCAAAGCTTTGCCTCCCTAGTTAGGGTAAAAGACCATTCAGTTAGACCATATCACAGAACAATCTTTGTCTAACCGGTACAGAAAACAGACTTATTTGCTTACATGAATCCTATCAGTGTGAGAACTTCCAACATATGCTGAAGGAAGTATCTGCTTATGAAACCTTGTATCAGTTATCTTCAAGAGTATGTTTATCGTTCATCTTCCAGCTTCCTGCCAGATACCACTTCTTAGACTTCATCTCTCTTTCAACACCATTAGAACTCTATGAATCTTTCCCATAGGATATACTATTCTTTTGCTACAGAAGCATGGCTTCTTTCTATAGAAGCATGGCCTCTAATAATCGTTAGGTTCTAGGACCATAGAAATACATTCTCAGAATTTGTGGATCATTAGGTTTATCAGGAGAAATGTTTGGTTAGCTCTGGCTAACATGCAGAAACACCATAGTGCACAGATGACATAATGATTCCTATATAATTCCCCTTCTCTATACAATTATGACCTCCACCCAACGACTCTTGCAAGACCACAGTGGTTCTACTTTGTCACAATTGGCCAATGATCTAGTCAGAAGATGGTTTTGAGTGATCGGATTCATTAACTAGTCCAATGGAATCCCATGTCAGTGAGGGGGAGATTAATACAATATATTTTATGGCATCTTGTGGCAAAATCTTAACCACTAGGGTATGAAACTATTAGAATCATCCGGTGGCGAACAGCTGATCTGCACAGCAAATATATCATAACCACCACGCCTACAGCTCAAGAACCTGTTTATGAGATGTCTAGCAAGTAAAATACATAATAAATAAATAATGCACCTCTTATTAGTCTAGATGCTCTGATGTCACAGAGGGGTGGGCTAGCCAGGCATCTGAGCGCTATGAAGGATTTTAGAATTTCATTTCTAAATTTCATGAATGTTTCTGAAAATTAAACTGCACAAATATTGTCTACAGGCCTAAGCTTTCAAGTGACATCTTAATTGGTGCAAACTGCTTGATTGGGTCCTGCAATCATTTCAGACTGATAGCATTTGCTGCTTAAGCCTCGGATGTGATATTATAATGAAAAGCTTATATAGTTATTTGATTCCTATTTATATTATTCTGCACAGTTCTAAGATTCAGAGCTCTGGAATTCTCAAGGGACAACAAGCCCTTCTGTCATGATAAATGCATAAAAGGAAATGGATCCTTTGGACAAAATTTTGCCTAGAGGTCTTGCATGCACATTTTAAAAGAGTCAAATAATCAGCCCAAGTTTTCTTTTATCACATCCTGGAAAATACCATTGTACATTAGGTGCTTGGGAAGAAGCAAAACCATTCTTACCTACAATCATGTGGTTGCAGATGTCACAGAACGTAGGTTTTTTGAATATGTGCTCCTGGAAAATGTGAGTCTTGTTGCTTTCCTGTTGGTGTTGGACGATGGTTGGAGTAGATGTTTGACTTTCAGAGGCTGAGAGCTGGCCAGTTCCGGGGCTGATTTCTGATAGCAAATCTACCTGCAGCTTCATGTCACTGTTTGTCCGCTGGAAAAAGTTGTCTGCACTTTTACTCCGTAAGCTTTTGGTCTTGAAAGACAGCGATCGTTTCAGTTTCTGGAGCTGCAATGCAACAAAACATTGTTCAAACAGCAAAGCTATGATCAGATTCCTAATGGCATGCAATTCTTGCTGACCTTAGTTGCATACAATGAACGTAATTCCAGTTACTGGAATTTGAATACGGTACAATCCAGACTGATGAGCAGCTTTGCATTGCCCCAACAATGAATTGCATATGTGCCTATTTAGAAATGGTTACTATGATTTAAATGACACACTCCAATGGGAGTCCCCTGTGCAAGTTTTAGTGAAATCAATGGGAGTCGTCTCCTCTTGTGCAGTTCCCATTCTTTTCAATGGGATTATCTTCCTGTTGGATTTTGCTCTTTATATTATTTGGTTTGTTTCTATTGTGGGAGAGGCCACACATAGCCAGAAAGAGAACCTGCACCATTTTGTCATGCTTCTCCATGACAAAATGACATCAAGCAGGTAATGATGGCCACCTCTGAAGTCACAGGGGAAAGTGATTGACTGTTGGGCCTGGATTTTTGTGAGGGTTGGGGTGGGTTGAAGAGGATATATTTGGATTTGGTTTCTTTCTGGTTTAATGGGTTATGATGTTCGGATCTGGACACTGGCGTTAATGATTATATGTTAAAAATTAGGAAGTTAGTAGTGGGATATTTAGCTAAAAATTTTGAGACCAGAGGGAGGTAAGGGTGCAAAAAGTAGAAAATTAGGAGTTTTAAATTAGGTTGGAGTAAGGGAATTTGATAAGGCTCGAGGAAAGGATCAGAAGTACCAAGATGCTGAGGTTTGGAAAAAGGAGTTGTTTAAGTAAAATGATTTTTGTATTTTAGGTTATTATGAAGTTTATGAGTTTGGAAAACTGATAAAGAGGATAGATAATGAATTCAACAGAGGGAGACTTGAGGAAGTCAACCGAAATATGAAATTGAGGAATGAAGGAATGCTTGGTCCACAGAATTGGGCCAGGTGCAAGCAATGATATAGAATAATGTTAGCTATGTTAAATGTACAATGTTTATGGTTACCCCGGTGAGAGAGGGGGATGACCATTGCTTCCCTCAGTGAGAGGGGGGAAGAATGAAAAATTTAACAGTAATGTTATGTGCTTAAAATTGTTAAAATCAATAAAAAAATTTGGGGGGAAAAATGAAGTCACAGGGGAAGAGCCATAGTTCAGTAGTAGAAGGTCCCAGGTTTGATGCCTAAGAGAGACTCTTGACTGAAACCTTGGAGATCTGCTGCCAGGCAGCGTGGACAATCCTGACTAAGAGAAGGACCAGTGGTCTTACTCAGTTAAGACAACTTCCTGTGTCACACGTGTTCACAAGTACGGGAAGAGACACATTCCTAGGAACTTTTGATCACATGCAAAATTGCTGTTTACTGCATCACACACCCCATTAACTCCCTTCCTAAACACACAAGCACCACTGAGTTCTTAATTCAAGGATTTTTGAGCTGAAAATAAATAACAGGACAAGGCGGTAAACAGTGTCCTCCTCCATCTTGTGTTCCCAGTCCCTTGGCTCTTCTTCTCAGAGAGATTTGCAGCCAGCTTTCTTCATACCTCCAGTGGGAGCGCTGAGCTTCATAACTAATCACCTGCCTACCACTGAAAGTGCTCCTGCAGAAATCAAGAGTCATTATCACTTCCCCTCGTTTGAAAACCAGAATTGCAGTTGCACAAGGTGACTGTAATGACATTCATTATTGATTTGCCATCCATTCCCACCATGCCACATGAGGTTAATTAAATGGTAAACATTATTCTTCTTCTACCAGGGAGCGAAACTAAGCAGTACAACTAAGTGCTTGTTTTTCTAAATAACAACCCTCTTGCTGGCTCAGCAATAGGCCCCGAGAAACTAATTTAATGCTATAAGCTCAGTTTCAGACATAACATGATTTGCTAATTAATTCCACAGAAGCCATTTGCCCGAATGTACAGAAAGGCTAGGTTGTGTCTGGGCACAAAAAAGGAGGACCAGGGCAAACGGACTATGGGTTAATATTGGCAACAGCTTCTATCAGAGTAATCCTTCCCATTACTTTAGGCCAGCCTTTGCCAACCGGTGCCCTCCAGCTATTTTGGACTACAATTCTCATCCACCTCATCTGTCATGGCTTATAGTCCAAAACAACTGATGGACATCAGGTCAGTGGAGGCTGCTTTAGGCAACTATGTCAGTTATTGCTTCAGTTGCAACCAGGTTGTAGACTCGGACAGGACAGGAAGCATAAGGGCACAGTCTTCCTGTTACTCCCCCTACCCTTTGTCAGAAACTAATCTGAAGGATGCAAACAAACAAACAAATACCGTATTTTCCAGCGTACAAGGCGACTGGGCGTATAAGACGACCCCCAACTTTTTATGTTAAAAAACAGAGTTTGGGGTATACTCGCCCAGCCCGGGCTCCGTGGCGGCTGAGATGGCGGCGGCAGGGAGAACCTCCCCTCTTGCCGCACAGGAGCCCATCGCGCTCGCTGCCCACGGCCAGCCCGGGCTCTGTGGGGGCTGAGGTGGCGGTGGCGGCAGCTGGAGCGGTGGGGAGAGCCTCCCCTCTCGCCGCCCAGGAGCCCGTCGCGCTCCATGGCGGCTGAGGCGGCGCACGCACCCAGCCAGCGGCGGGGCGGAACCCCGTGTCGCGTCACCTGAAAAACTATACCCGGCGTACAAGACGACCCCCGGTTTTAGAGAAGATTTTCGGGGATTAAAAAGTCGTCTTGTACGCCAGAAAATACGGTATTATTTATTGCATTAGCCATATGGCCATAGCACATAATGAGAAACCAGGCGGAAGCCTGTCGCGAATATACATAAAATACAACAGAAGCATTTTATACATTTTGTACAGATACATTTAAAGACTTTAAGTGTAAAATCATGCTGAATGAAACAGATAAAATAAGAAGCAATAACAGGGCATGTCGACAGTAACTATGTCAGGAAGTTACATAGATCTAGGTCTAAGGCAAGTTAGCCGAAGAGGTGGCCCTGAGTTTCAGTGCCTGTAAAATGTAGATAGCCACACCGCGTGTGACCAGGGGATTGGCATCTACCAATAAGTATTTCATGCGGTTCCGTCCCGGGCGATGGTTGGCAGGATTAAGAGGAAAAGCCTGGGTCTAACTGTAACATATAGAGGGCAGTGAAAGAAAAAATGGAGAAAGTCCTCTATCATTCCCTTGTTGCATGGGCAGAGTCGAAGATGTAGAGGAGTATTGGAAAATACACCCTGTAGGAATGCTGTAGGGATGGTGTGGAATTGAGCTAGTGTGAAGGCCCTTCTTAACGTGGGATTTATCAGGTCACTCAGATAATGGGCCGGAGATCTGACTGCCTTCACATGAGGAAACCATGTGGATAATCTGGCCGCGTTGGATAGTGCTAGATCGAGGGCTTCATCCCTAGCTAAAATCCATTCGTGAATTTTATCTTTGTCCCATAAGGACAGGGCGGCGAAGTCTGGAAGGGAGTAGCGATCGCAGATGGTCTCCATGCCCTTTGACCAGGTGCGGCTGCCACTAAAGGCTTGTTTCGCAAAAGCCACCAATACAGGGACAGTTTGCACATCTCCTGGGTGGAGAGATCAGAAAGCTCTATTTCAAGCAAGATAGAAATGTGGAGAAACAGTAGACAGAGGCCCTTGCACTTCTTCCTTCTGTAACATTACGATGTCCAAGGTTGACCTCGCTGGTGGGGAAACTATTTACCACTTCCTCAGAGAAGTTTGTTCCTGAGAACAAGGACTCTGTTGCCACTCAATGCCCTTTTATGTAGCAACGACCCTTGGCCAAGAAAGCACGCCTGCAGGACACACCAAACCACTGCGCTTCAAAAACTGACCCATTGCTAGTTACAGGTAGGTAGCCGTGTTGGTCTGCCGTAGTCAAAACTGCAATAAACCCAGATGCCAACTTTGCTGCCACATACACCCAAACAACACCATTACTGGCCCCAACAACATCAAACATACCATCTCAGGACTATTTAATTGCTCATCGTCTAACATTGTGTATGCCATCAAATGCCAACATAATTATTATAGAAAAATCATCAAGTTTTGAAAGCTCATAATATTTCCAGTTCATTTTTCTTCTGGCTTGCTTTCCTCTGCGACACACATCAGTCACACTTTGAACTTATGCACCCCAGGGGGAAGTTTCCCTTTTTTCATTATTAACAAAATAAAATAGGGGGTTCTAGTGAGTCGCTCACCAATCTTGGAATGATAAAGCTGAGATCAAGCAGAATTATTGGCAGGCAATGAATAAAGATGCGGCTTTCGTTCCTCCTGCTGTGCTGCTTCAACAGTGTGCAAGTAAGCAAGGCAACCTATGCTTCAGAAAACAAGGGAGGACTCTATGTCCAAATTTGCAGAGGATTGAATTCAGACAGCAGAGCACCATGCTTACACCAAGCCATTACACTAGCCTACCTTGGTAAAGAAGGTAAAGGACCCCTGGACAGTTAAGTCCAGTCAAACCTGACTATGGGGTGTGGCGATCATCTCGCTTCAGGCAGAGGGAGCCGGCATTTGTCCGCAGTACAGTTTTCCGGGTCAGAGGGACAGAATGGCTAAACCGCTTCTGGCGCATGGAAACACCATTTACCTTCCCGCTCAGTTGTTTAGGCCACAGTGCCACCCGCTCTCTACCTTAGTTTTGACTCACATTTGTGACAAAGTACAGATCCCACGGGATCTCGGGATGTGGGTGGCGGTGTGGGTTAAACCACAGAGCCTAGGGCTTGCTGATCAGAAGGTGACGGGGTGAGCTCCCGTTGCTTGGTCCCTGCTCCTGCCATCCTAGCAGTTCGAAAGCACATCAAAGTGCAAGTAGATAAATAGGTACCACTCCGGTGGGAAGGTAAACGGCGATTCCGTGCACTGCTCTGGTTCGCCAGAAGCGGCTTTGTCATGCTGGCCACATGACCTGGAAGCTGTACGCTGGCTCCCTCGGCTAGTAAAGCGAGATGAGCACCACAACTCCAGAGTCGTCTGTGACTGGACCTAATGGTCAGGGGTCCCTTTACCTTTACCTTTTTACAGATCCCACAGAGGAAGGAATTTTCACACTGCAAAAAACTCCAAAAGAAAACACTAGTGGAGATATCCAAGTCATTATCGATAACTGTGTGTGTGTGTGTGTGTGTGTGTGTGTGTGTGTGTGTGTGAATATAGTCAGTGTGGTCTAGTGGGTAGAGTGTCAATAATACTAATCATAAGAGAAAAGCACTTATTTGGGGGAAAGCTCAGTGGCCACGGTGTTCATGTTTAAGCAACCACTAACGTTGGAAGCTGTCATCTGGAATCAGATAACCAGAACAGATTTTTCCCTAAATCTTCACAGGAACCACCGCTTGTTATGATTTTAAAATGTCCAAATATCAAAGCATTAAGAAACAAACTCAGTCTCAATTTCTCACCCACTGCATCCTCAAAACAAATACATTTAAAGTCAAACCCCCTCATTTTATTCATTTTGTTTGTTCCGATGAAATTGATATAACATTTCACGCATTATAAATAATGAAAGGTATTAAGAAAATTGGATTCAATCACCCACTCATTTCTTTTCCTTCTTTCCCCCCACACATAAGCCAGCTTTGTTTACTGGATTTTTAAAGTAAAAACACAACATTGAAAAATTTCTATAGCCATTGCCAGCTAAATGTCCACCCTCCTCTGACTGATAGGACATTATTTTCTTTAAGCTTTCCTGAGATGCATGCAAAATAATCTGAATCTTGCATTGCTATAATAATAATAAAAATCCACACCACATTTATCTGCAACCTTGAAATGTGTCAGGTAAACAGTTTATTACTATGGAAACTAAAGCATTTCCAATTTAAATTAATTGTTGATACACTATTACACCAAAGTTACTCCAACTCACCTATCCCTTATAGACACACAAAGGCCCTGTTTGGCCACCACTCTAAATCAGGATTCCTCATCCTGACACCCTCCATATGTTTTGGGCTCAACTCCATCATTCTTGACCATGCTGACCAGGACAGATGGGAGTTGTAGTCCAAAGTAGCCTGTTTTTAAACTATAGTTTAGTGTGAATGTGACAGCTAGACTGGTGACTGGGAGCGGCCGCCGAGACCACATAACACCAGTCTTGAAAGACCTACATTGGCTCCCAGTACGTTTCCGAGCACAATTCAAAGTGTTGGTGCTGACCTTTAAAGCCCTAAACGGCCTCAGCCCAGTATACCTGAAGGAGCGTCTCCACCCCCATCGTTCAGCCCGGACACTGAGATCCGGCACCGAGGGCCTTCTGGCGGTTCCCTCGCTGCGAGAAGCCAAGTTACAGGGAACCAGGCAGAGGGCCTTCTCGATAGTGGCACCCGCCCTGTGGAACGCCCTCCCACCAGATGTCAAAGAGAAAAACAACTACCAGACTTTTAGAAGACATCTGAAGGCAGCTCTGTTTAGGGAAGCTTTTAATGTTTAATAGATTATTGTATTTTAATATTCTGTTGGAACCGCCCAGAGTGGCTGGGGAAACCCAGCCAGATGAGCGAGGTATAAATAATAAATTATTATTATTATTATTATTATTATTATTATTATTATTATTATTATGTGAGGTATGGGGTCGTGTGCTTCTCTTTTCCTCTTCTGGGGCAGTTGTGAGGAATTGACAATATTTTGTTTCTGCTTTTCCTTAATCATTGCTGGTTGTGACTTTTGAACCAAGAAACTGTGGTTAATGCTAACTATGGTCTGGTTAACCAAGCCAGATGCATAAACCATGGTTTGAAGTTGTCTGTTTCAACCAAACTGGACTTAACAATCGTTTGCTGGTTTGGACAAAAGTAACAAAAGTGGAAGTGTGAGATTCCAAATGCCCCTTCTTGGCTACGCTAGAGAAAGGGAGGGGAGGGGAGAGCATGCAAACAAACCCAAGGTTCAATGCTGCTTATTCTGGCTCATTCAAAATTAGCCAGTGGTTGGTTCTGTGGTCTATTCAAAGCTCTCCTGCCCCAAGGCTTTTCTTTGCGCAGTTCTACATGCACAAAGTCATGCATACATAGAGCTGCTCACTCCAGGAAAGTGAATGGCAAAACCTATTTGTACCCAAGTTCTACATGAATTCCAATGCACACATGGGACTCTGAAGCACTTCAATTCGAGGTCAAAGCTTATTCAAACAGAATCTTAGCCTGCAATCCTAAGCACACTTTACAAGCAGTAAGTCACACTGCACTCAGTTGGGGAAAATGTGTCTAGCACAGCATTGCATGAAAATATGGATGGAAAGTATTGTACATGTAGCCAATCTGGTGCCCTCCAGAAGTTTTGAACTATAACTCCCATCAGCTCCAGCCAGCATGTGAGTTACTTTCTGGGAGTGGTTGAGTCAACTGAACATATTCTTTTGATCTGCCCATTCTATGCAGATCTTAGACAAAAACTTATAGCTCCACTCCTATGCCAACATAGCCCAGTAGACAAAGAAAGACTGGTTTTGTATTTGCTGAACAAGTTGACTGGAACAAAAACCTTCTCGGTGGCCAAATTTCTTTTTTTGGCCTTTAAGCGTCGTAAGGCTAAAATTGACTGTATTGACACGGGTCTAAATGTATAATATACTTTTCGCTGTTTCTAAGTGTCACGCCTTTCCAGATGTTTAGACGTTTTAACTTTTGTATGGATAATATGTGCTTTCTGACTGACGGTAAAATAAATTTTATTGATTGATTAGCATGTGAGTTACTTTAAGGTTGCTTTCCCCAGTCTATAATAATAATAATAATAATAATAATAATAATAATAATAATAATAATAAATAAATAAATAATTTATTTATACCCCACCCATCTGGCTGGGTTTCCTGAGTGCTGCCTACCTGAGAGTAACGCACAGGAGACACCAGAATCAGCTTCATGTAAAACTAAAAGTAAATGTAAGATTTTTTTTTAGAAAAAAAGGGTAAGATTTAAAAGTAATCGCAGAACGGGCCTGAATAGCATTCTAGATCAGTTCACTGTGAGGCCTCTGCTTTAGACCTGCTAACTGATATTAGCTCATTTGACACAGTTGATATTGTGGAGACCAAGCAGGCAAAAGCTGGACCAAACTTATCAGACAATGAACACACTTAGGAAAACAGGTACAAAGATGCAAGCCATGCTACAAGAGTAAGCCAGATGCTACAAGGAAGCTTCAAACATTCCCTGCCCCCAGACTCACACACCAGAGCAACAAGCAACTCACAGCAATGCATTTCCAACACAACCAAGGAGCAGAAATTGATCAAATAAAGCACACGGCTGTTTTATAACAGGAGCTATTGGCCTTGCTGGCTGGGCTGATTCAAGTTGGAAGTTCAACAACATTTGGGGAGGGCACGTGTTCTTCACCCCTACTTTAATAGGAAAGCAGCAAACTCACCCCATTCTCACCTATGGTTCAGCTGTTGATCAAAGAGGTAGCTTCTACCAATCTGCCAGCAAAACTATAAGGAAAACACTGTAGTGTCCCAGTGCTAAGTCAAACCACGGTTTAGTGGGAATGAGAAAACATGTGGTTCCTGGAGAGAAGACTGCAGCTTGCTTTGTTCTCTATCCAGTCCTACGGCTGACGTGCTCTGTGGTTTCATATCTGAATCTGGGCTTATGATTGATTTTGCTCCAGAGAAACTAAGGTTTGTTTTATGGCTCACTGCTCATGGTTTGTGTGGAGAAGTTTGGATCTGGATGTAATGCTACTCTCCCCAGAGTATTTACTAAGCCTAGAAATGGGAAGGCAACGGACAGTGATCTGGTATTGACACTGTTTCGTTTGCGTATTCATATGACCACTGCTCCTTGAAAATTTCCATTGTATGGTGAGTTATTATATGCTGAAGAAGACGCAAATGAAACAGTGTCAATAACGGATCACTGTCCGTTGTCTTTCTGTTATTTTACAAGAAAAAATATATACACTACTTTCATTGGCCATTGTGTTGCTCATTTTTGGTTTCTGTTTGAATAGTGCAACACAGAGGGTTTTTTTTTGTCTTGCTAGAAATGGGAAGGGCCAAGAACATAATCAAACAAAGACTAAGGGACATTGATGTCCAAAATGATTTTAATCAACTTTTGATAATCTATAAACCCCTGCATAACTCCCAAAGGCCCCAGCTAGCAAACTACCTCAAAATACTAGACAACGCCAAACACCGATGGGCATTCTCCAGGGCGCACTTTAATGCCCTCCCTTCGGCTCTTCTAGAGGGAAGATACAACAAGACTCCGATCGAACAAAGACTATGTCCCTGTAATAGCAACGAGATCGAATCCATTGGGCATGTCATTCTACACTGCCCATTATATCGAGACTCAAGAAAAGAGCTGATCGAACCGATTCTGAGGAAACTACCAGGTAGTACAGATGATACCTATATTAGACTCCTCCTGGCTGATAAAGATCTTGAAATTATAAGGCCCGTGGCAAAATACAGTCACATTGCGACAAGAATAAGGCGAGCAGTGATATCAGCAACGGGGTCCGAAATGTAACCCTGATGGTCCGATAATAGACAGCAGAGACTTATGAACTTAAATTTTAAACACTAAGAGGCTGAAATATGGTTTTAAATGTAAGCATCAATTCTGTGAATTGGCCCGAATTTTTATTTTTATTTGTAAGACAATATAACTTACACTACCACATCTTTTACAAATTGCTTTCTGGTCTTGGACCGTAATAAAGATATTTGATCTGGATGTAATGCTAAGCCAAATCATGGCTTACCTCACAGAAGAACGGCATTAGCAGAACCCATGGAGTGAGTGTGGTCTTCTCTCATGTTTGCTTATTCGCACTAAGTCTTGCTTTGACCTAGTGTTACATGTGACCTGGACCAGTGTTGGGTATTCCAGAGCGGGACTTTCCTCACACCAAAATGCATTTAAACGCCACTGGCTTCCATTCAGCAGAAAACCCAAATAGTAATCAGAGAAAAAGCTGGATTCATTGGCTTGAAGTTGAATTTTTTTTTTTAAGAAGGATGAAACTCAGGAAACCTCAAGAGAGCTGATGTCCCACTGTGCTCTGATTAGCTGCAGTTTGCTAGTGTAGCTCAGAAGGCCACCTTCTCATTTTGTGTAATTCATCCTTCTGCTGTTGCAATCACTTGAGTGACATGGTTAGATGCCCGCACCTGGTAGGCATCCTGAAACCATTTACAGCTTGCATATGGAAAGCCGATGATCTGAATTGTCAGAGGTTTTATTTTGGGGGGGGGTCTATCTCTAAGTTTAATCTTGGTAATGGCGCCCGCCCTGTAGAACGCCCTCCCATCAGATGTCAAGGAAATAAACAACTACCTGACTTTGAGAAAACATCTGAAGGCAGCCCTGTTTAGGGAAGTTTTTAATGTTTGATGTTTTATCGTGTTTTTTAATATTCTGTTGGGAGCTGCCCAGAGAGGCTGGGGAAACCCAGCCAGATGGGTGGGGTATAAGTAATAAATTATTATTATTATTATTATTATTATTATTATTATTATTATTATTATTATTATACCTCAGAGCATTTTTTATGTTTCAGACCAAATATAGGATCATGGAACAGAAGTAGAATAAAGCATTTTAATTGTTGTAGCAGGAAGTCATATAAACATGTTTGCTCTGATGTCATAGTAAGTCAATGGGGAAATGACGGTATACAGCCCATAAAGTGATAATGGTTAGCCAGGTGGCTTGTTCTGATCATAGGCCAAGTGACCATTAAGGTTCAGAAATGTACCCTTAGTTTGTACACGCAACACTGCAGCATCTCCTTTGACATTTTTGCCCAGGCAAACAACGATGTGTTGGCACTGGCTATGAAAATCTGCTATGGTTTTTTTAAAAATAAAAGAAATAAAATTGGAAACTATGGATTTTACGTTCCTCCCAAGACCCAGCCATCCAGCTGAGTTCATCACACTGACTTCGATATCTGTGAATAATGATGCATGTGTGTGAGAGAGAGGCTGAGGAGGAAACTGAGGATCCACCCTAATCCATGTGCAAAGTTCTGCTCAATGTGCAATGGGGAGGGTTGGAGCCTGCCATCTCCCATCATAAATGTCTGTTACCTGTGGATTTTGAACAACTGAAAGGGGCTCTTGACAGAAGGAGAGAACATGTATCCAATGTACTCCTTAAAATTTTGTGTTTATGCTAGACAACATAACCAGATTAGAAATTTCACTTCCTGGAAATTTCCAAAAATGGGCACTTCTTAAGAATTTGGAGACCTCAACTCCTGATCTGAAAAAGGACCAGGAACTGGAAATATATACGAAGGGAACATTTTAAGCTATCAGGACTGATTGAAAATGCCAGGTTATCACCACCAAGGACTAAATCTCCTTTATACAGGGGAAAGAAATGCAAGAGCATTCCAGAACTGACATATAAACTACTATTACCTCTGGTCTTGCCTCAAAGGTGGCGCAGTGATTTGTAACCTAGATCTTTTTCCTGCCAAGATTGAAAATAGAGGTTGATAGACGAGCTCCAACCCATTCTCACAGCTGATTGCATTCCAGTGATCCAGCAGTACTAGCAGCCAGGGCTCCCGAAATTGCTGCAGCTGGGCAGCTAAGGGGCAGAGCGGGGTTACTCTTGGGGTGCAGGTTCTTTTCCAGTGGCTACTTCACTGTCAGGTACTGTGGCTGGCCACTGCAGCTGTAACCAATACTTCTGCTGAGCTATGCTACATGGCAGTGGGCAGGCATGAGTGAGGGGGGGGAGGCCTTCCAGAAAGGTCATTGCAGGACCTTAAGGGTCCTGCATTAAGCCTCTTGGGCTTTCCGAAGGTCAGCAGTTCTAATCTGCACGGCGGGGCGAGCTCCCGTTGCTCTGTCCCAGCTCCTGCCAACCTAGCAGTTCAAAAGCATACCAGCGCAAGTAGATAAATAGGTACCACTGCAGTGGGAAGGTAAATGGCGTTTCCGTGCACTCTTGCTTCCGTCACGGTGTTCCCTTGCGCCAGAAGTGGTTTAGTCATGCTGGCCACATGACCCGGAAAGCTGTCTGTAGACTAATGCCGGCTCCCTTGGCCTGAAAAATGAGATGAGTGCCACAACTCCATACAGTGGTACCTCTGGTTGCGGACACGATCCGTTCCGGGGTGCCGTTCACACCCCGAAAAGTCCGCAACCAGAGCAGCACTTTTTGCGCATGCACGAAGCGCTGATAGAGCAAACCTACCCTGCAACCTGTGGCTCCTCTTCCTTTGTAGCCTTGTGCATAAGTCAGAGGATATTGCAGTCTAAGCCAAACAAGGATGTACATAACCCCAAGCAGGTGGCTATTGTTGTTTACAGGAGGGCTTATTTACCCTTTTCTTGCACTTTGAAGGGGAAAGGGCTGCTACCTTGAGATTAAAGTGGGAGAGTGTTAATTCTCCACTCTGCAGCACCTCCTTTCTAACTGTTTGCATAAAAGATACTCTGTACACAATCCCCTTTATGAGTCATTTTTACTCGTTGTCTTAGGTCGGCTCGCATTCTCTGTGTGCTTTTTCAGGGATGTGAAATGAGAGCAAATGCATGGCCAGAGAGAATGATAAGGTGCTTGCTTTGCTGTTGCTTGCAATAAAAACAACATCCCCAAACCCTAAATTAATGCTTACTTGTGGAATGAATTCCGCTCCCCCTTACAATTGGCTTTTGTGTCTGCTTTAGAGGTGGCAGTTCCAGCAAAGTCCTCTAGAAAGTGAGGAAGTGAAGAGCCTTGCCAGTTGGGCGGGAAGCAGCAAGACTGCCGGCACCGGGTGTTGCCCCGCTAAATGGGAGTAAAGGGCAAGACCAGAGTTTGAAGCCGCCCAGAGTGGCTGGGGAAAATCGGCCAGATGGCTGGGGTAATAATAATAATAATAATAATAATAATAATAATAATAGCCTCTCCCCATGTTTAGGGAAGCTTTTAACATTTGATGAATCATTGTATTTTAATATTCTGCTGGAAGCCGCCCAGAGTGGCTGGGGAAACCCAGCCAGATGGGTGGGGTATAAATAATAATAATAATAATAATAATAATAATAATAATAATAATAATAATTATGGCCCAGCTTCTGAGGCTCAAGTTTGTGCTTTATAACATTTTGCGTTTCATCTAAGGTAAAGGTAAAGGTAAAGGGACCCCTGACCGTTAGGTCCAGTCGCGGACGACTCTGGGGTTGCAGCGCTCATCTCGCTTTATTGGCCGAGGGAGCCGGAGTACAGCTTCCGGGTCATGTGGCCAGCATGACTAAGCCGCTTCTGGCGAACTAGAGCAGAGCACGGAAACGCTGTTTACCTTCCCGCCGGAGCGGTACCTATTTATCTGAAGGAGCCTCTCCATCCCCATCGTTCAGCCCGGACACTGAGGTCCAGTGCCGAGGGCCTTCTGGCGGTTCCCTCACTACGAGAAGCCAAGTTACAGGGAACCAGGCAGAGGGCCTTCTCGGTAGTGGCACCCGCCCTGTGGAATGCCCTCCCTTCAGTTGTCAAAGAGAACAACAACTGCCAGACCTTTAGAAGACATCTGAAGGCAGCCCTGTTTAGGGAGGCTTTTAATGTTTAATAGATTATTGTATTTTAATGTTCTGTTGAAAGCCGCCCAGAGTGGCTGGGGAAACCCAGCCAGATGGGCGGGGTATAAATAATAAATTATTATTATTATTATTATTATTATTATTATTATTATTATTATTATTATCTACTTGCACTTTGACGTGCTTTCGAACTGCTAGTTTGGCAGGAGCTGGGACCGAGCAACGGGAGCTCGCCCCGTCGCGGGGATTCGAACCACCGACCTTCTGATCGGCAAGCCCTAGGCTCTGTGGTCACCCATTTATTTTCCACATTTGCCCTTTCTTTGCATAGTTCCGAAGGTGTTGATTTGTGTTTACTCATTTCTAGTTCTTTTACCTTTACTCTTTTACCTCTGTGGTTTAACCCGCAGCGCCACCTGCGTCGTAGTATATATTACTTTATACCAAATGAAAGAAATATAAGCTCCCTTTCCTCAACATTCATTAATTGGACTTTCAGCTCCCACCAACCTTCTCTGGAAAGGACTCGCATGCCTTGCTATATGCTGGTCGCTTAAAACTCTCTCTGCACGTACAGTATCCAATTTTCATGGGAATGGTATATACTGCTTTAGTGCCTGTACCTTGCTTAATCTATTCAGTATTTGGTACTAAGCAACAACCAACAAAAACAATAGGAATAATTGTTTCAGGGTTTGTTAATATGAATGTCTGGGAAATAAAGAAAGGTTACAACTGAAGAAAAGAAAGCTGCTTCTTTGTCAAACATTAAGTATTGGGCAGCAAACATCTAGCAGAGATAGATTTTCCCTTGCTCATAGCAAGGCAGAAGCATCAATTTGTTTTTCTTGAATACGTGACTCAGTTTTAAAAAAGTAAGAAAGAACAGCCAAGTCTTTGGCATCTACTGTGCCTGGCAGTTCTCTGCAGGCCTAGAATCACATATAAAACATCCCTCTCCTATTTAAAAAAAGGGCTATCCATCTTCTTTATAGGCTCCATGACACTCGACAAGACATGAACTTGGAATTTTGTTTTCTGCAAGGGATCCATCCATGCCCACTGCGTGAGAAAAAGAAAAGAATAAAGACTACAGAGTGAGGAGGCAAGAGAGAGAGATTAGAACAGGCAGAGGCAAACTCGGCCCTCCAGATGTTTTGGGACTACAACTCCCATCATCCCTAGCAAACAGGACCAGTGGTCAGGGATGATGGGAATTGTAGTCCCAAAAATATCTGGAGGGCCGAGTTTGCCAATGCCTGGATTAGAACTTGGCTACATGGGTCTCAGGGAATTAGGTATGCTTGTCATTTGGGGGGAAAACAAAACACCTCACTGAAAATTGAGCTTAACGTGCACAGCAGTCAAGTCTTGTGAAACTATTTTGTGACGTAGCATAAAGCCCACAACAGTACCCTGCAGTCTGGCTAGTTTCAAAGCTCCCCTCCTGCTCACTTTTTCAAACTTTTCAACAAGGCTGAAGGGAAACGTACAAGCAAACCTCATCCCTGTTTTCTACAAAGCTCTGTAGAAAAACCCGAGATCACCACTGCCCAAACAAACTGAGGTTTAATGAGATACAGGGCAACTGATAAATGGGATCACATAACAGTAAGTAGAGTGGTACCTCGGGTTAAGAACTTAATTCGTTCTGGAGGTCCGTTCTTAACCTGAAACTGTTCTTAACCCGAGGTACCACTTTAGCTAATGGCGCCTCCCGCTGCCGCCGCCGCGCAATTTCTGTTCTCATCCTGAGGTAAAGTTCTTTACCCGAGGTACTATTTCTGGGTTAGTGGAGTCTGTGACTGAAGCGTATGTAACCTGAAGCGTCTGTAACCCAAGGTACCACTATATTATGTTACCCTACGTAAACACTTCTTTGTGTGTCTCCTCCATGAGAGGTCTTGAGGGTGGCAACACGAGAACAGGCTTTTTCTGTGGTGGCTCCCCATTTGTGGAATGCTCTCCCCAGGGAGGCTTGCCTGGTGCCTTCATTAGGTGAAAACATTTATATTCAGTCAGGCATTCTGCTGATTAACATTCTATGGCTTTTTTTAATGTGTGTGTGTGGTTATCAGTTTATTTTTGTTTTATTATATATTTTGTATTCTCATTTTGTATTTTTCTGTTGTGAATCGGCCTGGGAACTTCAGAGGAAGGATGGTTATACAAATTTAATTAATATAAACAAATAAGCTTTAGAGTCACTGTTTTGTCTATGAAGACCACGTAATGCTAACCTAGTTTAAAATGAAAGCTGCGTTGTGTTTGGGTGTATCTTTCACATTCATGCAAGGGGTGACTTACTACTTCTTCATGGTATCAGCTTTAAGCATCAGCTTTAAGTGGCAACTAATAGTGCAAACACGACCTGAATGATACAGGATCCGGCCCATAAGGAAGCCATTTTGGTTATGTATGAATTAGGTCTCCATCTTCATAGGAAGGTGTTTAGAACAGTGTCCGAATCGTCATTGCTTTGACCTCTTTTAATTAAGAACATAGGAACATAGCAAGCTGCTTTATACTGAGTCAGATTGTTGGATCAGCAAGGGGCCGGTCCACTGTCCCTCAGACCTTGTGGAGGGCCGGACTATATTTTGGGGGAAAAATATGAACAAATTCCTATGCCCCACAAATAACCCAGAGATGCATTTTAAATAAAATGACACATTCTACTCATGTAAAAACACACTGATTCCCGGACCGTCTGCGGGACGGATTGAGAAGGCGATTGGGCCAGATCCGCCCCCTGGGCCTTAGTTTGCCTACCCATGGACTAGGAGCTGGGAGACCAGGGTTCAAATCCCCACTCATGGTTCTTGTGTGGATTAATTGAGGAGGGGGAGAACCGTGAAAGTCATACATATAAGATTCATAGCCATTTTCAACAGCATGCCCATCATTTTGCTGTGACCGAGGTTACGGCTTGCTTTATCATAACAAACCCACCCCACCCCTCAATGCACGAAAGGATTGTTCTTCTATTTTTATTTTAAAAAATAGCCCTAAAGAGTACGTCAGCCAGAGTTGAGCATTTTACTCCCGTGAAGTCTGTGCCTAATTGGCATGTGCACCAGGTCAGCAGTATTTTGCTTTCCATTCGGAATGGTTGACTTTACTGAAACAACCCTCATTAATAAAGCATTGTGCGTGTGAGGTATGAATAATGCTCCATTTCCCAATGCCATTTAAAAGCTTATCTATATCAAGCAAAGGATCTCTCCTGAGCTGCCGCTGACACTCCTTTTTTTATATATATATAAAAGGATTGACTCAGGAATTCAAACTGTGTCTCAAAAGCTCCTGAGGATGGTGGAATAACCTGATGGCAGTAGTTAATAAAACAGCTACTTTAGAGCTTGTTTACATGACGAGGGATAACAAGGTTGCAGGAAAGATTGTTAATTTGCATCAACAACCTCACATTAGGTTTGTTTAAATGCCATGGGAATTCCAGACTGCAGGAAGGACACATCCTGCTCCACCTATCCCAAGTCATTTTTCAAATCGCTACCTGTTAGGTAACTATTCCTGTTAGGTAACTTACCCGTTTGAATTTCATTGAAGTCAGCCCTATCAAGCATACAGAGCAGGTTTGTGGCAAGAGAGGAGAGGCGAAAAAACCCTAGTTTTCTATGAAAGCCTTCAATGTCAAGTTTGTTTATTGCACGTGGAAGGAACTCAAAGTAGAAAGGTGCAAAGCGCTTTCAGCCTCGTGAAGAGAAAACAAGCCTACTGGTAGGATGTGGTTCTTTAAGACAAAAGTTGTGCGCAGGTGTTCACATGGACACACGGAGGGTTAAACTGGGGGGGGCACACCAAAGCCCTGCCCCCAACATCCCAAGGTGCACCAGCTGCTCTTCAGATGTTTGGGCAATTAACGTAACAGGCGTAACCAGAAGGGGATTTTAATGTGCATTCAACTGAATGCACTTAGGTCACTTCCAGACCACCTGTGCATTGGGCATTCATCCACAGAGTTTACAGGGATGCTATAGAATACCCACTGTTTATTGAGCATTCATTCAGATCCGTTTGCACAATGTTTGAGGGCGTTATCCAAATTCAGCTTTGTTTGTGGGGAGGCTATGCAATATCTAGGAACTTCAATTCCACACCATCCAGTGTCTTTCTCCATCATTTCCCTTACCACAAAATGTCTTTTTTTGAGGGGGGGGGAGTGGCTTTACTGCACAAGAGCATCAGAACCACTTTATTTGCACAACCGGAATTAGCCGATATGTGATTGAACCTCACCCACAAAATAGTGACGCTTTGGAAGTGGAAACATCTTGAAATCTCCCCATGAGAGAGAATCTTCGCTTATCAGGATTTCCTAACATGAGGGCTGTTTCTAAGCACATTCAAAAGAGTGCGCAGAACATCATCAATAGCTGGCATTGCATGCCCCCCACACCCCTGGTTTAACCTGTTATAGCTAAAATTCACAACCTATCCTAAGAGTGATCAAAAATGGACTGCAATAGTCAGAATAACTTCATCCTAAAGGTAAAGGTAAAGGGACCCCTGACCATTAGGTCCGGTTGTGACTGACTCTGGGGTTGCGGCGCTCATCTCGCTTTATTGGCCGAGGGAGCTGGCGTACAGCTTCCAGGTCATGTGGCCAGCATGATTAAGCTGCTTCTGGCGAACCAGAGCAGCGCACGGAAACGCCGTTTACCTTCCCGCCAGAGTGGTACCTATTTATCTACTTGCACTTTGACATGCTTTTGAACTGCTAGGTTGGCAGGAGCAGGGACCGAGCAACGGGAGCTCACCCCGTCGCGGGGATTTGAACCGCTGACCTTCTGATCGGCAAGCCCTAGGCTCTGTGGTTTGACCTACAGCACCACCCGCATCCCTAACTTCATCCTACCCCTACCCAAAATTTTATTCTGAGAAATTCTGGCATAGCTCTGCTTTAAGATGGCAAGAGTGGCAACTGCATTGGAACCCAATGGCTTTGAACTTAGAAACAGTTTTGTAAAGCAGTGTGGGAGGTGACCAAACCCTGGTCTGGGGGCCTGATTCAACTCAAGTAATTTCCTATAGCCCTCAAGATCCCTGACAATTTGGCAGCAGTGGTGATGCCAAAGAAATTAAAACTGGCACCAAGAGCTTTGGGGTTCTGCTGTCTCATGGTGGAGGATCCAGCATAGGTTTCTGTTGCAGAGGATAACAGAAGAAGATATAGGGGAAATGGTGTTCAGTCATGAAAAAATTGTCCTCAGATTGCTATCTAGGAGCATGGGTTCAAATGCAACCCCAAGCACTGTGTGTGTGTGTGCAGGGGTGTAGGAAGTGGGGGGGGGGGCGGGGGGCGAGCCGCCCCTGGTTCCATCATGGAGGGGGGTGACAAATTATCAAGGAACAATTACTGCCCTACTAGGGTGGTTCATAAAAAAAACTTTTTTATATATAAAAAAATGCCTGCTCCAAAGGTCTTATCTTACTACACTAGGGATTATATAGCTATATATTAAATTTCATGCATATCAGTTAATATCTTGACCCTCCTCCACGAAAATAGCTGTTTACTTGGCTGTTTTCCTTTGTCATGAAGGCTGAAATTTCAATTCGGTGGAGCACTTACTGTTCCCAACCCTAACCCTGTGGAAAGCCATCTAATTAGACTTTAATTTGATTTTGACATGTTTTTAGGAGGTAATTTAATTATTGTTTGATTTTATATCAATGTTATGTATCTGATGTTAGCCGCCCTGAGCCCGACTTCGGCCGGGGAGGGCAGGGTATAAATAAAAGTTTATTATTACTTATTATTATTCCTTTGTAAGAAAATATGAAATAACGTAAAACCATTTTTGCAGGCAAAAATAAAAATAAAAATCAATGTGTGTGTGTGTGGGGGGGGGGTGACAAGAAATTTTCTGCACCGGGTACCACCTGACCTTCCTACGCCTCTGTGTGTGTGTCTGAGTGTTTGGGCGTGCAAGAGTGGAGGAGCATAAGACCATGTAGTCCAGAGTTTAAAATTATGTATCTGCACCACTGAAGGGCGTCCTAATATCTGAGCCACAGATATTAGAGAATGATTGGTACAAATGTTGTATCGCGGCACGTCTGTTGCCCTCACATTGTATTAATGCTTGGCTTGCCAATGGACGTTCACCAGTGTGAAAATAGGTACTTGCTTTACTCCACTAGAGTTTCTAATACAATGATGGAGAACCTATGGGGAACAGGCTGATTTCTCACAAAAATTGAGAAGAATAGTGTCTGTACATCCCCCCCCCCATCATATCTCAGGTTCTACAAATGTTAGAAGCTTATATTTTGTAAGAAAGCTGGGAATCTGGTGATAATGCTTCATCTGGGGGTTCACTGGTTGCCTCCTCTTGCCCCCCTCCTGTGGGTACCCATTCATCTAATCCAACATTTTGCTGCAAACAGCCATCAGCCGCTAGGAAGCTGATGGAAAAGCCATGAAGGTGACAGCTTTGCCCTGCTGCTACCAGGATCTGCTAGAGGTGCGAAGCCTATAAACATGGGTTCTCGACAGCATTTTGTAGGAAGGATTCAATTGCATATTGAAAATTCAGCTTTGTGCATTAAAGTAGATTGAAGCATTTTGGTGCAACACTTCTCTCTTTTTAAAAAAACAACAACAGACTTTGTCAAGTGATGAAAGGAATGGGGAAATGCACTAACAATTGATTAATGCGAAGTTGTATACCACAGATTGAACTTTGGCAAACTTAACAAGATTTATCTGTCCTGGAGGAGGGTTAGTTGGGATTTTGCTTTTGCATCTTTTTCTTGCAATTGTTGTTATAGATTGGTAATCAATGAAAATATATGTAAATAAAATAAAATGGAAACATTGGCTAGCAAGACAATATTCGAATCTAGGCAATATGTACAAGTACAGAGGGGGGAGATACATTACGCGCTGATACCTCAAACGAGACAGAAGTTTAAAATCAGTTATCCATAGATAAACACCAGCTCTTCCTTGCTCGGTGAATGGATACACCTTGAAAAATTCACAATGTGTTTGCCCAGTTTAGTATCTAATTCACCCCCTCCTCGGTATAAGAAGTCTCATTTATGCACAATGTGTACTCACCATTTTATGTAGACGTATGGAAAACAGCTTTGGGAGAGCTGGCTGTTTTCAAATCCTCTCTGGGAATATTTTAAAAAGAGTTTCCCTCCTTGAAACTGAAGTTTGCATGCTGAATGTTTACTCAGCAGACTGAAGAGTGGATGAACATAGTCTGCATGCCATTTCCTTGCCCTTTTAAAATATTCAGTAGCTAGTAACCTATCCGTCACCAATAGAGACTCAAAAGGTATTAATTCTATTGTGCAGGGGAAATCTCCGTGCAACTCTATCGGTCAAACACACCATGACTTAAAACCAATTAGCTTCAATAGGATTGCGAGCTGGATAATCTAGCTCAAGAGCTGGGTCTTCTCCACATATCTATATTAGAAACTTAATTTTATTAGGATGTATTTGCTATCCGTTAAGTTTATGGGGGTGTGGGTTTGAGGGTGGGTGTGCCTACAAATGCATAGCAGTCTAGGGAAATTCTTTCCCTAGACAATGTTTACAATAGGCTGTAAATGAATCTCTCTCATACTTTCATTAGAACTGTGCTGAGCTACTAAGTTATAGCTGCTTTCTCATGGAATCGCCTTTGGCTCAGGAACAGTTCATCCTTTAGAAATCTGCATGCTTGCTGGGAGGGACAGGATTGTGTTGACCTGGCACTTCCTCTGAGGTTTAAGGAAACGGAACAGAAAATAGTGACCATCCCTTCATAATGGGTCAGCGCAAGGACTACGAAGAGTAATGGCTGTGACTCTCTCCCATGTCTCCCCAACACCCTTTGTTTATATGCGAATACTGCACCTTGTCTGAATTCAATTGCTCCAACACAAGGGTGGACAACTTCCAGCCCGTGGGCCAAATTTTGCCTGCCAGACCTCTCCATTTGGCCCGCAAGGTTGTTTCAGCAAAGCCCCACCCCGCCTGCTTTACACACCCACTTGTGGGGTAGGCATAGCTGTCAACCCTCCCTTTTTTGCGGGAAACTCCCTTATTCCAATGCCGTTTCCCGCTGCTATCCCGGATTGTTGATATCCCTTAAATTTCCCAGATTTCAAAGGAAGCAGCTCCTCTCCCTCCCTGCTGGCCAGGGAGGCTCCTCAGCTGCGTTGCTCGGCTGCCAATAAGGAGTCTGAGACCGACTGGGGGCGGAGCTTGCATGCCTTGTGCAGCCAGACCCTCATGCCCAACCAGACAGCCAGCCTGCCTGCC
This sequence comes from Darevskia mixta, assembly GCA_034641385.1. Taxonomy (NCBI): domain Eukaryota; kingdom Metazoa; phylum Chordata; class Lepidosauria; order Squamata; family Lacertidae; genus Darevskia; species Darevskia mixta. The sequence continues at coordinate 7,048,724 of JAWWNH010000010.1, forward strand.
GTCTACGCGCTCGCTCTTTCGCGCGCAGCCTCTGGAGTGCAGGGTGGCGAGGCTACTTGGTGCCATTGCACCGCCCTCGCGGCATCCCTTATTTTCAAATCCGAAAGTTTGGGAAAATCCCTTATTTTCAAATCCGAAAGTTGACAGCTATGGGAGTAGATAAGGCTGGGGCTCAACTGAAAGCAGGTTTGCGGGTCCTGCTGGTTGGTGGTGTCTGCAGAAACTCATGCGCTCTGCTTTCCAAGAGCTCGACAACCAGCTGGCGACCAGGCCCTTCAGAAGTGCTGCATTTGCGAAGTGCTGAGCATAGGGCTTTAGGAAGCTTTGTGCAAATATTTGACAGGCGCCAATCACCTGGCATCAGTATGACACCAGATGATTTACCCAGAGGTAGTCCTGCCCAGGGGTCTCACCCAGCCCTACCTGGAGATTCCAGGGACTGAACATGGGACATTCTGCGTGGAAAGTGATGCTCTACCACTGAGCTGTGGTCAGTGCTTGATTCCTGGGGTGGGTCTTGAACCCTCGTTCCAGGAGTTGCTCTCTGAAAATGTCCTGCCGAGGGAGCTATGTGGGTGTTATATAGGGTGCAGTGAAGTAATAGGGGCATTCCATTTTTTTTTTAATTGGACCTAGTCAAGTGAGGAACTCGGACACTTTTATTGCTTTGCAAATAACAAGAACCAGAACATGCTGTAGTGCACAGATGTACACAGCAGCCAGCTTTATGATTTTGCACAAGGGGGTAGGAAGAGGCACATGCTGTGAAAGGAGACCCTGATTTTATGCAATAGGAGATACATTAAAACATGAGCAGGGAATCTGCAACCTTCCAGATGTTGCTGGACTCCAACTCCCATAATCTCTGGCCTTTGGCCACAGTGACTGGGGCTGATGGGAGCTGGAGTCCAGTAATATCTGGAGGGTCACTGGAGGCTCCTCATCACCATATTAGAAGCTCGGAACAGAATACTTGGTTAGAATTTGATTAGAATTTGTCTAAAGACTCTGCACTCATCTCTTATCTGTGGCTCCCAGAAGCTGTCAATAATAATAATAGTAATAGTAATAGTAGTAGTAGTAGTAATAATAATAATAATAATAATAATAATAATAATAATAATAATAATTTATTATTTATACCCTGCTTATCTGGCTGGGTTTCCCCAGCCACTCTGGGCGGCTTCCAACAAAATATTAAAAATACAATAAAACATCAGACATTAAAAACTTCCCTAAACAGGGCTGCCTTCAGATGTCTTCTAAAAGTCAGATAGTTGTTTCTTTCCTTGACATCTGATGGGAGGGTGTTCCACAGGGCGGGCGCCACAACCGAGAAGGCCCTCTCCTTGTCAGCATGCAGCAGTGGCCACACCTCAGGAATGGCTTTGACTGGCCAGCTAAACCATGTGAAGATGACTGATGGGTCTCAAACCCTCAGTGAGTTAGAGAATTCCCCTGCATGTGAAGACAGGCTCTGGCAGATGGAGTGGACAAGACCAAGAGTGGGTCAAGAAGGTAGTTTCTGGACGTATTATAGAGGGAAGTGAGGGCAAATGGGGCTCGTCAACCTGAGAAGGTAGCTCATCAAGGAGAAGGAAAAGTCAGGTCCTGCCTTGTGTGTCATCTTTGAGAGAAGAAAAGGCTAGGGAGTAAATCCAGAGTGCAGTCCCTAAGACGGTTGGGTGGTGCTTTGTACACCACCTTCTGGCAACTCCTGTAAAGGTAAAGGTAAAGGAACCCCTGACCGTTAGGTCCAGCTGTGGATGATGCTGCGGTTGCGGTTCTCATCTCGCTTTACTGGCCGAGGGAGCCGACATTTGTCCGCAATGAATAACCCCTGTGTCGCAAACAGTAAACAACAGCAATAAGGGCAACACGTAATGACCAATGAATTTATCAGGCACTTCAATAAACAAACTCAATATATATCAAGAAATAAACAAAGTCATTGAAAACATAAAATATAAGTCTCTAGATGAAATGAGATGACAATGTTCATGAGAAGACGTAGTCAGTCAATGTACTGTAGCAATAACGTCCAAGTAGTTCCAGTAGTAATGTGCACAGCGATCCCGGATAATCAAAACTGTTTCACAGGAGTCTTCTTCAGCACAACAAATAGGTTTGAAGAGAACGCGTACTAGCCATATCATGAAAATATAAATCCTACTGTGGAGTAGTGGCCATAAAGGTATGTAGTGGTTGCCCTTATTGCTGTTGTCCGCAGACAGTTTTTCCGGGTCATGTGGCCAGCATGACTAAGCCGCTTCTGGAAAACCAGAGCAGTGCACGTTTACCTTCCCACTGAAGCGGTACCTATTTATCTACTTGCACTTTGACGTGCTTTCGAACTGCTAGGTTGGCAGGAGCAGGGACCGAGCAACGGGAGCTCACCCCATCGCAGGGATTCGAACCGCCGACGTTCTGATCGGCAAGACCAAGGCTCCGTGGTTTAAACCACAGCGCCACCCGCATCCCTGGCAACTCCTGTAGCTGGTGCTAAACGTATTGCTCTGCTTTCCTTTGGACGACATCAGTGAGGCCCAGAGTGGGGCCTTGTTGTCTGGGCAGCCCAGGACTTCCATGCACTCTGCCAAGGATTGTGCCCGGGGAGGTCACGTCTGTGCTGCCAAAGCAGCAGTTTGACTTCACCCTGGAGGTCTATTGTCTCTCAAGACAGACAGATACCAACAACAGACAGGGAGCCTAGTATGACTTCACTTAGAATAAAATACCCTTTCCCCTTCTCATAGTAAAGGATGACTGAATCATAGTAAAGCACTGATAAATTTAACATGAATGTGGTAGGATTCTACAGAAACCGCTCTAAAACTCTGATGCAATGTCCCAAAATTGTGAACAGATCATTACATTCCAATAATTACAATGCCAAGATAAATTCATTTCTATGATTCCTTGGGTTATAATTTTTAAATTGAAGCTTAAGAGACAGGAGTCAGAAGAGACAAGTAGAAAGATTTGAATGAGCTGTTATAGGAGAAAGCGTTGACTGGCCAATCTCTGCTGAAAGAGCAAAGTTGAAAACTCTTCCACAAGTCAGGATTTGCTCCATCCCTAAGAATCTTGGTAAACAAAACAAACATATTGGACCCATCATACTCTACCAAAGCATGGACTGTATGTAACGATTTCATTCTTTCATCTGGCCACAGCAATATGTTCTAGTTGATACTGGATGAATGTCTACACCACCTCAATTTTATATTATATAGAAGAATCACAAAACCAAGCCGTAAAATCTATAATCTATCATGTAATAAAACTAAAAAAGGGAACAAGTAAACAACAAGCAAATATTACCCAAGATCAACACAGCACTTCAAACAGTAACTCAACAGAAATATCCCAAGTATGTTATAAAGGTTCAGAATTCGTGTCAAATAGCAGACATGCCTGTATATAATAGAACATAGATAAGACCTGCCAACCTAGCAGTTCGAAAGCACATCAAAGTGCAAGTAGATAGATAGGTACCGCTCTGGCGGGAAGGTAAACAGCGTTTCTGTGCGCTGCTCTGGTTCGCCAGAAGCGGCTTAGTCATGCTGGCCACATGACCCGGAAGCTGTACGCCGGCTCCCTCGGCCAGTAAAGCGAGACGAGCACCGCAACCCCAGAGTCGGTCATGACTGGACCTAATGGTGAGGGGTCCCTTTACCTTTACCTAGATAAGACCAGTCCGCAACCTATATAATAAGCTGAAGCAGCCAGGCAGACAAACAAACAAACAAACAAACAAACAAACAAACAAACAGATAAAAGTAATTAAAAGAAATAATTCAGGATTGTTGCTAGCAAATGGGATCAGATATATTAATGGCCCAATATGCTGTCTCCATAGGATCAGGTTTTATGCTACGATGCAACAGGTGCCGTGGTGCTGACTCTAGCTCCTGTCCAAGTCCTAATATTTTGTTGTTCAGTCGTTCAGTCGTGTCCGACTCTTTGTGACCCCATGGACCAGAGCACGCCAGGCACGCCTATCCTTCACTGCCTCTCGCAGTTTGGCCAAACTCATGTTAGTAGCTTCGAGAACACTGTCCAACCATCTCATCTTCTGTCGTCCCCTTCTAGATATAGTACGTATCTATTGGCAAAAACCTCCCTAGCTTCTGCAAACCATAGCTTTTTAGGTTTTGTGTGCTATTACGATGTAATAGTAAACAGAGTGCAACCATGCAACCTCAGGGGTGCCTGTTACTGCCTGTTCCACTGAAGTGCAAGTTAGACTTCATTCAGCCAATTAAGGCAGACCAAGTTGTGTGACCCTTGGCAGTTTTATGGGCTGGAGTCAATACTAATAAACGTACTCAGACTGAAGCAGGCTGCATGTGTGTGGTGTGAAATGCTAATCAGATGTCAGCAAAGTACCAGTACGTAATTTGAATAAGGGTAGTAGAATCTGGCCTGTCATCTTTGGGAGACTCATACCTAAATCCAAGACACATTTGCTTAGGGTGATGGAGAATTCATGACCGAGTATGTGTGGTTAGGATTGCTTCCTTAAAGGATCAAGTTTAACTAGGCAGGCTGCAAGTGTTTTCAAAACAAACGTTAATAGGTTTCATTTGCAAGTAACCCTAAGCCGCGGTTTGTTTTAGACAACTTGCAGATGAGGAAACAAGCCACGTTATAATAATAATAATAATTTATTATTTGTACCCCGCCCATCTGGCTGGGTCTCCCCAGCCACTCTGGGCGGCTTCCAGCAAACATTAAAATGCATTAACACATCACAGATTAAAAACTTCCCTGAACAGGGCTGCCTTCAGGTGTTTTCTAAATGTCAGATAGTTGTTTATCGCTTTGACCTCTGCTGGGAGGGCGTTCCACAGGGCGGGCGCCACTACCGAGAAGGCCCTCTGCCTGGTTCCCTATAGCTTTGCTTCTCGCAGTGAGGGAACCGCCAGAAGGCCCTCGGCGCTGGATCTCAGTGTCCGGGCTGAACGGTGGGGGTGGAGACGCTCCTTCAGGTATACAGGACAGAGGCCGTTTAGGGCTTTAAAGGTCAGCACCAACACTTTGAATTGTGCTCGGAAATGTACGTTGATTCTCCCAAGCTTGCTTTGTTTCCCATCAGCGCCAAACTTTGCAAACTTCTGGAGTGCAGTGGCCAGACTCACTAGGCTGAGTTACAGCGATTTAAAAATACAGTATCAAAACGAGTTTTGAACAGATTGGTGCAATTAGCACAACTCAGTCCCACCTCCCACCCCAGTTCAAGCTGATCTGTAACTCACAGACATTTCTCACAACCAGCAGCAGCACATGGTAACACTTCATCTCGACTGCAGCCTGACAGTTAGAGAGTGCATGTTTGGAAGGGGGTGGGGGAAATCTTACTATACAAAATAAAACTGGAATGTAAAGGAGAGACCAGTTTACATTTCTTGCCAGCATGCTCTTTGAGTTTGAATGCATCAGTGTATTAACCCACCTTAAAACCTTCTACCTGCAGATGGATGTGATTCATCTGGTGAAAAACTTGGTAGCTAAGTTGGTAGAGCCTGAGACTCTTAATCTCAGGCTCATGGGTTCAAACCCCACGTTGGGCAAGAGATTCCTGCATTACAGGGGGTTGGACTAAATGACCCTCGCGGTCCCTTCCAACGCTACAATTCTACGATTCAGTGATTCTGGCATTCTGTTTTGGTTTAGTGCAGGGATAGAGGTCTAAACCACTGAGCCTTTTGGGCTTGCCGATTGAAAGGTTGGTGGTTCTAATCTGCGTGACGGGGTGAGCTCCCGTTGCTCTGTCCCAGCTTCTGCCAACCTAGCAGTTTGAAAGCACGCAAGTGCAAGTAGATAAATAGGTACCACTGCGGCGGGAAGGTAAACGACGTTTCCGTGCGCTCTGGTTTCCGTCATGGTGTTCTGTTGTGCCAGAAGCAGTTTAATCATGCTGGCCACATGACCCGGAAAGCTGTCTGTGGACAAACGCTGGCTCCCTTGGCCTGAAAGCGAGAGGAACGCTGCACCCCATACCGGTAGTTGCCTTTGACTGGATTTAACTGTCCAGGGGTCCTTTACCCTTTACCTTTTAGTGCAGGGATGGGGAACCTGTGGCCCTGCAGATGTGTTGGTCTTCAATTCCCATCAGCCCCAGTCAGCATGACCAATGGTCAGGTTTGATAGTTGTAGTCCTACCTTATCTGGAGGGCCACACATTACCTATGCATGGTATAGTGGTTAGAATACCTGACTAGGCCAGGTTCAAATCTCTGCAACAGTGAAAGTCCAAAGACTTCGCGAGGGATTAGATCCCACAAGAGACACCCAGCAAATCTAATTATAAATGATGTAGGCTGAATGGGGCAGGAGTGAGGGAAGAGTTATGAAAAAGTGTCCAATTGCAACTATCCATTAAACAGTAATTTGAAAATAATTGCACCAAGGATCACTGCAATCCCTTCTCAAATGACAGGTACTTGGCAATAAGCCTCATTTATTTCAAAGAACTTTTCTCAGAAAGTGAAAAAGTGCCCACTATGTTCTTGGCTCTCTCCTGGCCCTCTTTCTAAGGCCAGAAGGAAATAAGATGATCTGTAAGAACAGGTCTCAGCCAAGGAATTGCAAAAGCAGCCACCTTAGTGCTGTGTTTACAAAGTGCACCACTATAAAAACTGCCTGACTTTGGCCTTAAATCTGAGATCTGTACTCCAGAAACAAAAGCTGCCACATGAGTGTTGCACCCATGGAAACAAAACATCCAGTTATGATATCTGCCTGTTACACTTGTGGGTAGGGAAGAGGGAGCAGTGTACTGTACTTCCCTCCCCTAATTTTTTATCTACAAAGCGGGAGTATAAAGCAATTTCAGATTAAGCAGTAACCAGCAGGGATCTGAAACATTTTTTTTGGGGGGGGGTGTTTCTGTTCTCCAACCCTCTTAACATGAGTGCCCCTAGCCAAGATAGAACAGGGGCCTTTGAAGAGCATTCTGGGGTTCACAGTGGAGTGGATAAAGTTTCAGGATGGATGAAAAAAAAAAGGACACATTTTCCCTTTCCCCTTCTCCTGAAACCTTCCCCTACTGTGCTATACAACATCAAAGGCTCTGCAGGTGAGGAGCAAGGGGGCCGCCCCAAGGCGCAGGGGGCCAGAGTGGAGTGTTTGCAACATGCCCGCCTTCTCCCGTGAAAAGGAGCATGCGTGCCCGCTGCCTGGTCTATGACTGTAATAAATTGATTGATTGATATAACATCAAAGGACACCAGTCTGGGACTGGCTGCCATCCTTTAATATTTTTAATAAAATGGACATATCTAAAACTTCACCATCAACGGCTGCAGATGTGTACTAATAGTTTGTTTGAGCCAATTACCAAAAGCAAAACCAGTTTGGATATTTCAGGAAAGCCATGGTTTCCCACCTGATAAGAAACAAACTCCAGAATGCCCCATGTGGTTTATCATTTCTTTCCAGGTTTAACACTGAAGGGTGCAACACTGACTGAAATTTGTTTCAATGGCAATTGGTTTCAAACTGTTGATTATTTGTGGAGCCAACATTTTAATTTTGCCTAAATGAAAAAAAAAACTGACCAAATAAGAATGCAGATCTTTAAAACGTGTATTTCCAAATGCAAATTTGAAACCTGAGATTATTTTACTCCTCCTAATTTTGTTTTTGACTGTTGTACCGGTATGAATATTAGCAAACTTAGTTGGAATACTGGCATCACAGCAATACCACAACAAAACCAGTAGTACTTTTTACGTTCTTCGTTAGAAGAAAACACCAACGGTACTCCACAAATATGCTACTAAACAACACCTGATGTTTTAAAGCCCTTTTGAGTTTTTTAAGAACTACTGTGTGTGGCGGAAAGCAAAATTACCAGCATCTGAGACCTTGCATCAAAACCCAAAGCCCAACAACACACATTTATGTTTTAACATTCCACGTGGGTCTTTTGAGAGGTGGATACACACAGTGAACTCTGAATTGTGTGAAATATATTCATACACAATATTTCCTGGGTAGCTCTGTTGGTTAGAGCATGGTGTTGATAATGCCAAGGTAGCAGGTTCAATCCTTGTATGGGGCAGCTGCATATTCCTGCATTTCAGGGGGTTGGACTAAATGATCCTCAGGGCCCCTTCCAACTCTACAACCCTGTGATTCTATAATCTAAAATACTTTGTGCCCAAAGTGCATACACCCCTCCACATCAAATTATAGTTAAGTTACTATAAAAGGTCAGGAGAAAATGAATCCCTATTTATATTTCCTGAGTTTAGGCTGCAATCCCGTCATCAGTTACCACTGACCTATATATATCTCCCATAGATTTGGAAGGAGGTAAAACATCAATAGCTATAATCAGGACTGTAGCCACAGCAATGCACAATCCCTCTTTGACAGCATGGTGGCAGCTCCATTTGTCCACATGACCTCCTCATTCAAAGCACAAACTTCCATTCTGCTGAGTACCACCTTTGAAGTGCCAGTTAGGATCATATCAACTTCCACGAGGGTGCTCAAGGCCTGTCAAGGCGGCTACAGAGACGATTACCCATTTTACCCTACTAATACCGTAGTAATACTATTCTGGAGGAGCGTTCCAAATCTATTCCACTTGCAACAGGAGGGGGTGACACCGCTACAGTCAAGGTGCTCATTTCGGAAGATGCTGCAATCCTTTTCAAAGGGCGTGCCAGAGAATTGTGGCACGTCACATCACCAAAATCCGCTATGGCAAATGTGTGGGTCAGTCTTCTGTTGAATACCAGGGCACAAGGTCTATGAGAAGTTGTGTTTATCAGCAGCAACATTAATAGCTAACAAGTTGTTTTAGGTAACTCCTGCCCCTTACGTCATGCTCCCGTTAAACAGAAGAGCATCCTTGTTCTGCTCATCTGCTCTTCGTTCTTCTCACTTACAGATCTTTGTTTCTAATTCAGGTAATCCACTCAGAAACTTCTCGCCTATTATATCACTTAATTTTGAGGGACGGAATGCAGAACAGAAGCACCATTTCCCTCAATCAGGTAAGCCAAACCAGGCCAATAAAATATGATTTTTTTGGGGGGAGGGAGGGGGTGATACTGTTTATCATACTCTTTATATATGTTGGAAGCCGCTCAGAGTGGCTGGGGCAACCCACTCAGATGGGTGGGGTACCAAATAATAAAATTATTATTATTATTATGGATGGCAGTTCTTCCCCTACAATAGCAGCTCTTCAGCTAGACTTCAGCTACTGACCTATTTATCAGCTGAATGGCAAAGTTCCTGGAAAGACATTTTTTTTAACACACACACACACACACACACACACACAACTTTCCTATAATAAATCTGTCACAATCTATTTCATGAGGATCAACACGTGAAGCCAGAGCAACCGGAGTGGCAAACAGAGGAATGGTCTTTGAAACCAGAAAATAAATGCAATAAACAAACTAATTCCCAAACCCAGACAAGTTCCCCCCCCCCAATAGCTGTCAACCTTTCCCTTTTCTCGCGAGGAATCCTATTCGGAATAAGGGAATTTCCCGCAAAAAAAGGGGGAAAGTTGACAGCTATGCCCCCCCCCCTGTTCTTTCCCAGCTCCGCCAGGTGAATGGCGAGATCCCACCTCACAAACATTTTTGCAGGCACAAAAGGAGGACGGGCACGTAGCGCGGAGAGAGATCGATCCCCTCTCCGAATAGGGACCGAGCAGGACCGACCTTGGATTCCTGGCTGGTGGTGGAGGCCGGCGAAGGCGGCTGCTCGGGGCTCTCCGGGTCGCGGTCCTTCTCCACGTCCTCCGGGCTGACTTCTTCTGTCGCGTCGCTGGGCGGAATCATGTTGGCCTCTCGGACGGGAAAGGCAGGAGAGCTCCGGGGGCCGCTTGCTTTTATTTCACGTGCTCCGGCTTCGCCATTCCTGCCGGGCGAAGGAACTCTCCTCCGGCGTGGCGCGGTTCTTATTCGCAAGCGGGGAAGCTCCTCGCCGCCTCCCCCGGCTTCCTCCTCCTCCTCCTCCTCTCCCCTCCTCCTCGTCTTTTCCTCCACACACACACGAGGGATCACCCCCCCCCCCGCTGCAACGCCTGCAAGTTAGCGGGAAAACTGCTCCGCGCCTTCTCCTCGCGTCCGCCGGGCGAGGCGTGCCGAGCGGGGAGTGAGCCGGCGCGTAACGCGTGGAGCCGCGGAAGGAGCGGGGAGGAGGAGGAGCCCGGGCGCCGGGTGCGGAAGCATGTGCCGCCGTAGTAGTGGAAGGGGAGCCATGTGCAGCCCCACGCCGCGCTGCCGGAGGAGCCCCCGCGAAAGCGGAGGGCGGGAGGGCGAGCCCACTGCTGCTGCTGCTGCCTCCGCCGCTGTGGGTCACATTCTGGATCACGCTTGTCTTTCTGCGTTCTGGATCACGCTTGTCTTTTTCTCCAGTCTGGATCACGCTTTTCTTGCTGTTGCAGACTTGTAGAGTTAGAAGGGTGTGCCGAGGGTCATCTAGTCCAACCCCCTGCGAGGCAGGAATCTCAGCCAGACAGGTGGCCATCCGGACTCCTTCCAAGGGAGGAGAGTCCGTCCATCACCTTCGGAGCTTTACTGTCAGGAAGTTCTTCCTAAGATTGACTTGGAATCGTCCCTCTTGTTGAGTGTCGAGGTCCCCAAGCCACCCCCAGAATAAATTCACACTTCAGACATAATTTTTGTTTGGGTTTTTGGCATAATTTAGGCCACAACTTTATTAATATACAAATCATGTGAGTGGTTGCGTAGGCATTGGTTCAGACTAGCTGTCCGACGGGACAGAGCTGACCACGTGTCAGCAAAGGGAAATCCCATCTGGGGAGAGTTATGGAGGCTGGGAGCAGAGCCCTCCCTCTCCCCAGAGGGGCTCTTGCGTGGCCCTGGCCCCCTACCGGGGGATACGGACAAAAGCATGATGAGCCCCTGGATTCCTTTAACGGAATTCCCATCACCATCATCACTTTGGAGGGCGACTGCCCTTCCAGCAACCAACATAACCAATGCCTAACCACCAACCTTACAAGTTGTGACTAGTTGCTACGTAGTAGGCGAAAACCAAATGGCACCAGCCAATCCGCCATATGGAAAAATTCCTACTAGGCCCCTGCCCAACAGCAGACGACCCCATGACAGGCAATAGCAAGGTCAATGCAGAGGCCTAAAAACAGGGAGGGAGGGTGGGTGATCCGAAGCACGCAGCCAAGAGGAAGGTCGCACAATGTGCTGATCAATATATAGGACGCTGGGCTGTCCATCACAAATTGCAACATATAAATCTCCCCACTAACACCACCAGGTCCAATCCAAGCTGTGGCCATCTACCAACTCACCCCAGCTACAGGGGAGGTGGCTTGCTAGCCCCCACCACAACACGTGCTCTCCAAGAGGGAGAACACGCTTTGTTGCTTATTGAATTTATATATAATTCTTCCCACTTGTAACTTGAATCCATTGGTTGGGGTCCTAGCCTCCGCAACAGGAGAAAAGCAAACTTGCTCCCCATCTTCCCTGTTTAGCTATTTGACATGACTATCATATCGATTCTTGACCTCCCCTTTCCCAGACTAAACATGCCCAGCTCCCTCAACCATTCCTCATAAGGCTTGGTCGCCCTCCTCTGCACACGTTTCAGCTTGTCGATATCCTTTTTAAATTGTGGTGCACAGAACTGGACACAGTACTCCAGCTGTGGTCTCACCAGTGGTCTGTTATTTCCCTTGACTTCTGCGGGTGTAGCCTAGAATCATAGAATTGTAGAGCTGGAAGGGACTGTGAGGATCATATATTCCAACCCTCTGGAGGGCAGACTCAGGTACTTGCTGGTACATGTGTACCCAGCCCTTATGGGATGTACAGCCTGGTTCTCTTCATGTTTACTAGAAAATAAATCCCACTGATGTCAGTGGTGCTTCTTGCCATGTGCTGCAAGGAGCATATCCCATTAAGCCAGCTAAACGTCATTCAAAGTAAGGTAAAGGTACCCCTGACCATTAGGTCCAGCCGCGGACGACTTTGGGGTTGCGCACTCATCTTGCTTTATTGGCCGAGGGAGCTGGCATACAGCTTCCAGGTCATGTGGCCAGCATGACTAAGCCGCTTCTGGTGAACCAGAGCAGCACATGGAAATGCTGTTTACCTTCCCACTGCAGCGGTACCTATTTATCTACTTGCACTTTGAGATGCTTTCGAACTGCTAGGTTGGCAGGAGCTGGGACCGAGCAACGGGAGCTCATTCCGTCGCGGGGATTCGAACTGCCGACCTTCTGATCAGCAAGCCCTAGGCTCAGTGTTTGAGACCACAGCGCCACCTGCGTCCCTCCTTCAAAGTACATTAGTATAAAATCAGGCAACAGCAAGTTTTCACACACAAGTGCGCAATAGGGATGATTTAAAATAATACATTGATTGCTCTGATAGCTCATCCTTCCCCTTCAAGGAGCTCAGACTGATGTAAATGTGACTCACATTCCTTTTATTCACACAACACCAGCCCTGTGAGCTTCATGGCTGAAAAAGGATTTGAACTCAGGTCTTCTAATTTGTAGGCAAAAGCTAATCATGATGTTACCCATTCTAGACAAAAAGGCAAGGCGGATGAGGATGAGGAAGGGCAATAGCCTTTATTAACCTCACTCTGGGCTCCCTCAGATGACCTGCTTTCGAAGCATTCAGCCTGACTTACTTGCAGAATGCTTCTGCGGAGGTTAGACGAGACAATGTCTGTTTTTTTTATTGAGCTTTGGTTCTGCTAGGTGGTTATATGTCTTCCTGTTAACCATTAACTCACCCACACACTTTTTGGTGCATTTTTACGTCACTTTCCTAGCCACAAAAGCTGTGTGAGCAGGGCTTAGGTGAATTTGTTGGCTTCAAGTTACAAGAAAGGAGATTCCGACTAAACATCAGGAAGAACTTTTTGAGTGTAAGAGCTGTTCAACAGTGGAAAAGACTCTCTCAGGAGGTTGTGAACTCTGCTTCATTGGAGGTTTTTAAGCAGAGGTTGGATGGCCATCTGTCATTGATGCTTTAGCTGAGATTCCTGCATTGCAGGGGGTTGGACTAGATGACCCTTGGGGTCCCTTCCAACTCTACAATGATTTATGTGAGCTGTGTGCTATTCTAGCTGCAGGATCTAGGGACAAATAAGCACTGATGAGACAAAGCCTGTGACAAAGGATGATGCTTATTTTCTCACATGTCACGGTGCATGAGCACTCAGGGATGCCATTTTGTGTGAAGCAGGGAACAGTAACTGCATGCAAAAAGGTATCATCAGTTACTGCTGTCCCTGGTTGGGGATGAAGATGCACAGGGCATAGCTGTCAACTTTCGGATTTGAAAATAAGGGATCAGCTTCAGAAGCCTCATCTGTCCCAGGGACAGTCTACGGTTCTCGGGGACAGTCCACGCTGCGGTAATCCCCCCAGTGGCAAGCTAAGGCTGAACAAATTTACCTCCAAGCAAGCTAAGCCTCCATGTGTTTTGCTCAGAGGGCAAGCAAGCCCCCGAGTCCGGTGGGTGTTACTCCAAAGTAACCCTGTCCACGGTGATGCGAGGAGGGGAAGCAGAGCGAGCTCGGGGCCCCTTCTCAAACAGGCAGACGGCTCAGGGATGCTGCGAGGGCGGTGCAATGGCACCAAGTAGCCTCGCCACCCTGCGCTCCAGAGGCTGCCGCGAACGGGAGAGCGAAAGAGCAAGCGCGTAGACGGCAGGCAGGCTGTCTGTCTGGTTGGGCGTGAGGGTCTGGCTGCACAAGGCATGCAAGCTCCGCCCCCAGTCGGTCTCAGACTCCTTATTGGCAGCTGAGCAACACAGCTGATGAGCCTCCCTGGCCGGCAGGGAGGGAGAGGAGCTGCTTCCTTTGAAATCCGGGAAATTTAAGGGATATCAACAATCCGGGATAGCAGTGGGAAACGGCATTGGAATAAGGGAGTTTCCCGCAAAAAAAGCTCCCTTTTTTTGACAGCTATGGCACAGGGGCCATGGAAAGGTTAAATGAGGCATGCCTGTGCTTTATAGGGCAGTGTCTACAGGTTGCTACAGTGACAATGCTAACACTCAGGTGACTTACTAAAGCATATTACCTCTGTTATGAAGGCCTTTGGCATTAATACACATTCTTTATTCTGTTCTTGCTCTCTCCCTCTCTGGTTCAGTTCAGAGGCTCTTGTACAGACCATGGTTTGGAGAATTGCACGTATCCTTTACCTCCCTCCTCTCACTCAAATTCCACCCTCTATTTCCTGTTTGCTGTGACCATAGTTTCCTGTGACTTCAAAATCAGGTTTCTGAAGTTAGCGCGAACCTTCAAGCCATGGTTTGCAAACTCACTTCAAATGATGGAGAAAGGGAGAGCTTAGATTCTTTTCCCCAATCCTGACATTAAAAAAATAAAAATCTACAGCAGCTTCATTATTAATGCAGCTTGTTTAGCCACGTACATTGTTTAAAAAGCATCCACAAACCGAACTGCATAATACTGATGATTTATTTGAGGCAGAAGGCAGGAAAAGGATCAGCATGACATTGAAACTCTTGTTTGGATTGTCAGATCTGGCAATTAAATAAAAAGCTTTTTCACTGTTAAGCAAAGAGCTGCAGAAAGAATTCACAATACATATGGCATCCAACAGATCTGTTAACAGTCAATAAATGTAGGGCAGAACTGCAAAACAGCAAGCGGTCATAGCCTTACATAGGAACAGAAGAGCCTTCTGGATCAGGCCAAAGGCCCATCTTTTCCAGTGGCCAAAACAGACACCTATGCAAAGCCTGCCAGCAGAAACGACACTCTCATATTTGCAACAGCCCTCTTGTATTTGCTATTTCCAGCAAAGGGCATTTGGAGGCATACAGGCTCTGAAAGTGGAGGTAGAAGAACCACAGTCACTAGCGGCACTGATTTATCCTTTTGCGAATTTGTCTAACCCTTTTTAAAAGCCGTCCAAATGGGTGGCCATCACTACCTCTTGTGGGAGAAAATCCCACCGCTCAATGCGCTGCTGTGTGAAGTACTTTCTTCCGTCTGTCCTGAATCCTCCAAGGTTGTATGCTGGGTATGTTTAGCCTGGAAAAGTAGAGACTAAGACAGGTGTCAGCAACCTTGTTCAGCTGTGGGCCGGTCCACTGTTCCTCAGACCTTGTGGAGGGCCAGACTATCTATCTATCTATCTATCTATCTATCTATCTATCTATCTGGGGGGGGGGCGGGGGGAAATGAACGAATTCCTATGTCCCACAAATAACCCAGAGATGCCTTTTAAATAAAAGCACACATTCTACTCATATAAAAACACCAGGCAGGCTCCACAAATAACCCAGAGATGCCTTTTAAATAAAAGCACATATTCTACTCATGTAAAAACACCAGGCAGGCCCCACAAATAACCCAAAGATGCATTTTAAATAAAAGGACACATTCTCCTCATGTAAAAACACCAGGCAGGCCCCACAAATAACCCAGAGATGCATTTTAAATAAAAGCACACATTCTACTCATGTAAAAACATGCTGATTCCTGGACCGTCTGCGGGCCGGATTTAGAAGGCGATCGGGCCGCAACTGGCCCACGGGCCTTAGGTTGCCTACCCCTGGACTAAGAGGAGTTATAATAGCCACCTTCAACTATCTCAAGGGCTGTCACACAGAAGAGGGAACATGCTTGTTTTCTCCTGCTCTGGAGGGCAGGACTCGAACCAATGCCTTCAAGTTAAAAGAAAGGAGATTCCGACTAAACATGCGGAAAAACTTTCTGACAGTAAGAGCTGTTTGGCAGTGGACTGGACTCCTTCGGGCGGTTGTGGACGCTCCATCCTTTGAGGTTTTGAAGCAGAGGTTGGATGGTCATCTGTCATGGGTACTTCAGCTGAGATTCCTGGATTGCAGGGGGTTGGACTAGATGACCCTTGGGGGTCATCATCAGATGTGCATGAGTTCAAGTGTTAGGAGAGAGGGAGAATAACTATTCTCTATCTACCGGTACTTTCTCCACACCAAGCTATCTCTTGCACACCTCTATCAAGTCCTCTCCTGTTATCATTTTCTCTAAACCCAACAGCTCCAAATGTTTCTTCACAGGGGAGTTGCTCCACCCCTGCGGATCATTTTTAGCTGCCCTTTTCTGAACCTCTTTTGGCTCTACAAAACACCTTTTTGAGGGAGGTGACCAGAACTGTGCCCAAATTTGTATAGTCTGCGAGGGAGACGGTCTCCTTCTTTTTCTTGAAGAGTGTCTATAGTTTAGACTTATCAATTTCCAACTCTCCTTGGAGTCCAGAAACAGTTCCGTTTGAAGCATTTGCATTAATATAACTTAAGGTTCGAGCCTTTTCTAAAAGTTTTTTATTCAAAGTGAGACTGTGCAGCCTGGGTCAGAATCATTGATCGATATTCGAATTTTTACAACTGAGGTTTTCAACCCTTTATCTTTAGGCTCCTATAACTTAGGTTCTTATACCTTCTTTCAAGTTTAATTTCCTTTGAGGAAACTGATAGTCTCGGTGAAACGGGATTTTTTTTAGCCGGCAACCCGTCAGGTTTATTTTTTCAAGAAAATCCTTATTTAGGTTCTACACGCCTTTAGGTTTATTTTTTCAAGAAAATCCTTATTTAGGTTCTACACACCTTTATATATATTTTTCTTCAAGAAAACCCTTATTAAGGCTCTATATATTTTTGCGTTAGGCGATTTAATGTTAATCTGTTTCCTTATATTGAACTATATATTATAATTACCCGTTCTAGAGATTTTCACGGTTTTTGCATACTCTGTTTCTCGAATTTGTATAATGGCATGATGATATTGACAGTTATGTTCTCAGTTCCTTTCCTAATGATCCCTCGCATAACATTTGCCTTTCCCACAAGCGCCACGCATAATGGCTATTCTTTTAAGCAATTCTGTCCAAATTTCCCCACCCGTGGCAGCGCCAAAGTCCCCAGCACCACAACTGCTGATACAGCAGTCTTTGCTAACCGGGACTACAGCTCCCATCTGCTGCAGCCAACACAACACAACTGTGTCCCAGAGTCCGCCGGTATTGTGCGATTGCTACATATTTATAAAACGTAGAAGCTGAGCTGGCACAGAGTGACTGTTCAAAATAGCACCGGTTTCCTCCAAAGCAGGCAGCACCCACAAGGCACATTTGTGACCGACAGTAAAAACTCAGGTGTGTTCCTTTCTGGCTACTTCACAACTGCCAAACTCTTCTTCTCTGCCAAACAGGATGGAGGCTCAGTGGTTGTGGTGCCCTCCAGATTAGTTGTTGTTAGACTACACTGCCCATCATCTCTGACCATAGGTCATGCTGGCTGGGGATGATGTGACTTTGAGTACCACAAGACTGGTAGAGCCACAGGTTCCTTGCCTCTGGGTTATGATATGAAATTTATGCTGGTGTGATGGCCTGGGATTCAGACTCAGACGCTGAACCTGAGGGATCCCAGCCTGCACAGGATTCCCTGCCTCCAGAACCAGCAGAGCTGGGGCTAGGGCTTGAGTCTGAAGGGTCCTCACCTGTGCTGGATCCTCAGGTGCAGGAATCTGCTGAGTCTGCTCTGGCTCCTGATGGGGTGGAGGACCCATTGCCTGCAGGTGCTCCACTCCCAGCCCCGTCAGGGGAAGCTGAGGTTGTCTTGGGGTCCGGTAACCCTCCAGCCTCTCCTGAGCTGCAGAGGCTCAGGGCAGAGAGGCGAAGGGAACTGAGTTTCCGCAGGAGGAGTGCTCGCCTCCAAGCCAGGAGAGGCGAGTCACCTGAGGATCGGGGCTGCCCTATGCCTCGGGGCAGATAAAAGCCGGCCAGCCCCAGCCCCAAATTGCAGGAGCAACATCGTTGGTGACCAGTTCCTGCCGGTGTTCCTGCTTGATACCTGTCCTGCTTTCCTGCCTGAGCTCCTGACCCGCCCTGGTTCCTTGCTTGCCTACCTGTTCCTGACTTCGCCTGCCTCCCTGCCCTGCACCTAGCTTCAATAATTACAGACTGCCTTTCGTTGCACCTCTGACCACGGACCGGACTTCGACCTCGCCTTACGGGTAACCCACGGGACCAGCACAGCTGGTTGGATCTCACTGTTGATTTATATGGTATTTATATGGTTATCGTTAAGCTTACTTTCTCTTAGAGAATGTGTTTTATTAGGAGTCTCTGAAATCTACTCAGTCAAACAAAGAGATAAACACAGGGATTCGAACTCTGAGTGGATGCATTCCTTGTAAAAAAAGAAATGTGTTCCTTCCCTGAACTCATTCACAGAGGCTGCTCAACAGTTAACGGCTTTAACATTGTGAAATCAACCTAATTTCCTTTCTTAAAAATGAGGCTCGTCATGCATGTGTTAAGGACTACCGGTATGTCATGCCATTCTCTGGCTTCATAAAAAGTAAATAAATCACCAAATTAGTACCGACACCTGCACTCTCCCTGCTCATCCAATTACTCATCTGACAGCTTTGACTGAATTGTCAGTTCCTTGACAGTTATCCTGGAAAAGATGACTAAAAACATTAAGTCGCAAAATGTCTCCCCCCCCCTGCCGCCACTCTTATTTGATAGTGGCGCTGTGGGTTAAACCACAGAGCCTAGGGCTTGCCGATCAGAAGGTCGGCGGTTCGAATCCCCGCGACGGGGTGAGCTCCCGTTGCTCGGCCCCAGCTCCTGCCAACCTAGCAGTTCGAAAGCACGTCAAAGTGCAAGTAGATAAATAATAATAATAATAATAATTTTTTATTTGTACCCCGCCCATCTGGCCGGGTCTCCCCAGCCACTCTGGGCGGCTTCCAACAAATATTAAAATACATCAAAATCACAAGTTAAATAGGTACCGCTCCAGCGGGAAGGTAAACGGTGTTTCCGTGCGCTGCTCTGGTTTGCCAGAAGCGGCTTAGTCATGCTGGCCACATGACCCGGAAGCTGTATGCCGGCTCCCTCAGCCAGGAAAGCGAGACGAGCGCTGCAACCCCAGAGTCATCCACGACTGGACCTAATGGTCAGGGGTCCCTTTACCTTTAAGGGAAACAGAATGCAGAGAATAGCCGTGGGGCAAAGATGCACATCTGCAAGCATGCATTTAACTGAAAGTAATGCAGGTAGACTGCACCAGCATGCAGATGTGCAACTGATTCACACCACCGCTCTTTAAACTGCAAGGGGCATTATTTGTGTCATTTAAAGAGACCTTATGGTGAGGAAGGAAATTGGTTTTAGAGCACATGCTCCTCCATCTAAGCTAAAGTTACCAGACGTCCCCATTTCCTGGGGACAGTCCCCAGATTTACAAATCAGTCCCCTGACAAAATCCTATCATTCCGACTCATTTCATTGAAGTGTCCCTGGATTCATTGAAAAAAAAATCTGGTAACCTTAATCTAAGCCAATTCCTCGCACTTCATGATCCTTTAACATTTGCAAGCGCCCTCCCGTCAGATGTTAAGGAAATAAACAACTATCTACTTTTAGAAGGCATCTGAAGGCGGTCCTGTATAGGGAATTTTTTAGTGTTGGATGTTTTACTGTGCTTGATGTTTTAATTTGTTGGATGGCACCCACAATGGCTGGGGCAACCTAGTCAGATGGGTGGGATAAAAAATAATAAGAATATCACAAGAATATCACAAGGAATCACAAGACAGAGAAACCAGTAGAAGAGCACTTCAATCTCCCAGGACACTCTATGCAAGATCTCAAAGTAGCTGTCTTATTGCAAAGGAATTTCAGAAATAGACTGGAAAGAGAAGTTGCTGAATTGCAACTCATTACCAAGCTTAAAACCATGGAGAGACCTGGTCTGAACAAAGACATTGGATTCTTATCTCATTATACATGACAAAGCTTTTTTAACCTTCTCACCCCTTGCTTTTTCCTGTAAGACTAATTGCACCCATTTCCACCACCCCTCTGAGTAATACCCCTCCCCACCCTCTCACTATATATAAGGGTCTGGTGACTTCTGTTTCAGTGTATCTGAAGAAGTGTGCATGCACACGAAAGCTCATACCTAGAACAAACTTAGTTGGTCTCTAAGGTGCTACTGGAATGAATTTTTTTATTTTATTTCGTTTTGACTATGACAGACCAACACGGCTATCTACCTTTAACTGGAAATATTAATAATAATAATTAATAATAATAATACTGTGCCATGGTTTAAACTGTGAAGGGACAATGCAAGGTTTAAAGCAAGGGTTAGGAACCTGTGTTCCTCTTGATGTGGTTGGACTGCAACTCCACCAGCCCTAGCTAAGATTAGCAACACTGTGTTGGAAGAGTCATTCCCCGTGTGCAGTCATGGGTTTATTGTTTATCACATGATGGTGTTTTCATTCCACAGAGTGGGAAGTGGGAAGTGACGGAAGACAGGATGTTTGTCTTACTGCGTTTCCTTAAGTGGGACTGTTGTCCACTGTTCTTTCTCTTTGCTGCCTGATGCTAGAGAGAGAGAGGGAGCCATGATGAAGAGCTCCGCGTGTGTATTATATGTAATAAAGTAGATTAGCCTACATGCTGAGTTGCTGGGTTTCTGTTATGCAACTGCGCAAGCTCCGAGGATCCTAAGTGTGCTGGATGTCTTCTGACACCAGTCACTGTGATGTTCAGGCTAAAGAAAGCTTGGAAGAAGCTCCCGAACGACTGCCCAGGAAGGAGGGAACATGCCAGTCGGGCATGTGTCTCTGCCAAGGTTCTACGTGTGAGTAGAGGCCGTTTTCCTGACACACTGAGGGATGGTGAGAGTTGTGGTCTGATGACAATGGCAGATCTGCTGGTGATCAACCCTGGTTTAAGGAATCTAGGAGGAAAGGAATTGGGTTAGGAGGCCCCAACTCTCATGAGTGAGCTCTATTTGAGATCTTGTTTGAAATGTTGGCTTACACATAATATGAGCTAAGTGGCAGACCACATGCTAAGCATGCAAGAGGTCTCAGGTACCCAAATGCCTGCAGATGCTCTGAGATCTTCAGCTTTCTTCTGGTGCCATGATGGCTATCCGCGGTGCAGTCGTGGCTACAAGATGGTGGCCCTAGGGTTGTCTCTTTAGGGGTCCCATCCTACCTGTAAGGAGGACCCCATTCAACTCTGCCCCTTCCCCTTTTGGCCCAGGGTGCTGCATGCAACACCCTGGGCCAACATTTAAAGGTGGGTAAACTAAAAACTGCCCATCACCTGCAAGTCCCATCTCTCTCTCTGATGAAGGTGAGCAGTAAGTCACCATGAGAGACATGGAAGGTCACTTACAATGAGGGAACATCTCACCTAAAAGTGAAAGAAGGGAGAAAATGTTCAGACAGGGCTTATTAGGAGCAAAAAGTGCTTTGAGCATGAGGGAGGAGAACAGGAACAATCTAGGAATACATAAATGTTTTATGGCTACCCAGAAAACAAGGTTTTGAGGCCTAAAGTGAAACGGAACATTTCTTAGTAAAAGCCATAGCAAATTAAGCTCGAGTGATATCTGGTTGCGACTAAAATTAGAATCTGAAATAGGATTTTGAGCACATTCATAATGCAACGGGCAGTGAGTGGAACACACATGCCTGTATTAGTTTCACAGATACCTTATGACTTTGCATTTACTTTTGATATTTTTAAAGCTATATTCAGATATAATAATAATAATAATAATAATAATAATAATAATAATAATTTATTATTTGTACCCCGCCCATCTGGCTGGGTCCCCCCAGCCACTCTGGGCGGCCTCCAACAGATATTAAAATACATCAAAATATCACAGGTTAAAAACTTCCCTAAACAGGGCTGCCTTCAGGTATTTTCTGAATGTAGGATAGTTGTTTATCTCTTTGACCTCTGCTGGGAGGGCGTTCCACAGGGCGGGCGCCACTACCGAGAAGGCCCTCTGCCTGGTTCCCTGTAGCTTGGCTTCTCGCAGTGAGGGAACCGCCAGAAGGCCCTCGGCGCTGGATCTCAGTGTCCGGGCTGAACGGTGGGGGTGGAGACGCTCCTTCAGGTATACAGGACCGAGGCCGTTTAGGGCTTTAAAGGTCAGCACCAACACCAACACATATAAAGTTAGCAAAGTCAGCATTTATTTTATTTTTAAAAGGAGGAAGAGACAAAACAGGAAAGGTTGAAGCCTGCCTTCAGCTCACATTGTCTGAATCAGAAGCCCAGGTGCCTCATCTCATGTGTGAAGGGGAATGGTGAGAGGAAGACACTTTGTGCATGCTCAGAGGCTCCCTCTTTTATTACTACTTGTATGTTCCAATGCCAAACCATGGTACTGAAAGGAGATTCCGGGTCTAAGTTCAGATGAAGCCGTAGGGAATATCAGAGCCAGTTTGTCCATGAGGCAAGGGGAACAGAAGTGCAATGCTCTGTCCTGCCCATCGCTGCCGTCATCCTGGTGGCATTCTGGTGCCCAGCCTTGCTGCTTGTCTTCTCCACCACTGGGCTCCCACTGAGTTTGGAAAGAGCCAGGGAATTCCTGTGTGCCAGGCTGCCGCTTGGCTCCTCACCCTCTGGGGCCAAGAAGCCAAGCTGCAATGCTTTGAGGAGCACCCTGGCTGCTGCTGAGTTTGGTGAGAGCTGGGCTGCAGCGGTGTCAGAAGTGGTGGTGGATTGGGAAGTGGGGGGAGGAGACAATTCCTGTTTCGCCTCAGGTGGAAAAATAGGACAGCCTGGCCCTGGGTAAGGTCATTAAATTGGATGAAGGGTGATAGCTCAGTTGGTAGAGCATGAGACTGTGAATCTCAGAGTTTTGGGTTCGAGCCCTACATTGGGCAAAAGATTCTTGCATTGCCGGGGGCTGGACTAGATGACCCCCGTGATGCCCTTCTATTAGGGTCATGCGTGGGGTGGGGCTTGCCTTAAACTGTAGCTCTAACAGATTCATTGGAATCACCTGCATCCTACTTGCTCTGATAAATGAAACATGATACAGTATGTGCCACTTGCTTGCAGAAGCACTCCATGGAGTTTGTGGATTGCTTAAAAGGCTCATAGCCCACGCTCTGACCAATACAGAGACAGCTGCATGGCGAAGTGCAAAACATTACACAGGAATGGGATGGTGCAGGCATATTCTGATGTTACAATACATGACCACTCAGAAGTATTGGGGCTTCCAGGTAAGTAGATATAGAAGCGGGACCCTTTATGGCACCTGCCATATCTTGTCGGATTCAAACTCCCATCATCCTCAGCAGCATGGTCAATACTCAGGGATGATGGGAATTGTGGTCCAGCCACATTGGCTGCTGGGGTGTGTGTAAGGCTGCATCCGAAGTGTCTTTTTTATGTGAAAGCTTTTAGTGACCGCAGTTAGTGACCTCCTCCTTCTTCTTTGGCGATCACTCGTTTTAACAGTGAGTCTGTCAGTGACTTTGTTCATAAGCCCCTGGGCTGGTAAGATTCACGCCAAACTTTTGCTTATTGGAATTTCGCCCTTAGAAATGCTGATTCAAGATCTAAATACAGCAAAAAAGACCATCTCTCAAAGATTGGGTGATATTGAGTTGCAACGCAATGTTATGCTGGGCGGGGGGACATGCTCACCGAGATCCCTGGGCATTGTACCCCCACTTCATTTTTTTTTTTAAAAAAAATAATTTTTATTAAGTTTTACAATTTTATAAACATACAACATTACATTTCAGTCAGGATTCATTACTCCCCACCTCTCACCTTGGGGAGTTGTTTAATCTTACCCTCCCTCTCACAGAGGTAAACCCATTCATTATTTCCCCTGACCTTAAACAAATCATTATCTAGCTTCGGCCTAACCCTATTCTCGGGCAGGCCTTCTTAGTTACAAACATAGTCATAGTGACTTCCTCCGCACCTCCCTAGTGGCTGCATTAGACAAAACATATCTCCAATTCAGGTACATAGTTACCCTAGACATATCTTCAACATTGGTACAAAACATAGTTCTAACTCAAATACATTGTCATTACATTCTTTTTTCACATCATCTTTTAGTTCCAACCTCAGCGTCATCCTCCCAAATCATCTATAAGTTCCCTTCTGACTCCCCTTAATCTTCAGGCTCCTAACTTCGAAAGATCCTAACATAATCTTAACTCAAAACCATGTCCGACAAGCATGTTCAAAATCCAAATGTGTGTTCAATCCCCGGTTACCCAGCTGCATTGCTCAACCCTCCCCTTGCCTTTCCCCAGTCCAAGTCCAAGTGCTTGCTTGCACTTGGGCTTTACCTTCTCTTTGTCTTCTCAACTGCTCCTGCTCCCAATTTTTAGACAAATTCTTCTTCTTCATTGATGTCCTCTTGCGCCGAAAAGCATAGTCCTTTGTGGATGTTGTCGTCTTGCTCCTCTTCTTCAGTCCAAATATCTTGCGCCGAGAAAGAATTTTCCTGTGGCGAGGCTTGCCCTTGGCCTTAGGGGGGATTTCTCCCCCTTCCATCCTTTGTGCAGCTGGCATGACATCACTGTTGTTTACAACTCCTCTCATTCTTGCAGTCTCCGCTTGGAACTCCTTTCTCAGTTCCCAGATTTTTTCAAGGACCTTCTTCCAGCCTCCATTTTCAAAATCATCCTCCATTTTCAAAGACATAGCCATACAGTGTTCCCCACCGAACCAAATCCAAGTTCAAAGTCCAGGTTTCCGCAATAAAATCCAACAGGTCCGATTCAAATCCTCTGCCTGTCAAAAGTGTTAGTTAGTTGCCCCCCCGATCAGGGGTGTCAAAAGGATCGAATCTCTGTTGCATAGCCAAATTCCGTTACATTTCAGTCGCGTCGGTAATAAAGTTCCTGATTTAGTGCCACAGTAGCAAGGGACGGACCTCCGTGAATTGCATCCCCGTACTTCACCGAATTAGTCCAAATTCTTCAGTACTGTTCTAGTACTCACGTTTAGATTGTCCAATCTTTCTTTTTTCGGAGGAATCAGCGCGCTCAGATGGGAAGGGCTCGCAGCTTCAACCCAGCGGGCAATGGCGATCCGATGAGCTCCGTCGCCCCGCGTCGCACACGGCAGCCTCTACTGTGGCCACCGTGGGAGTTGGGGCGACGTTGAGAGCTTCTGCCGGATCAGTAGGTCCCGGGATCAACCTCCCGGGAATTTTGGGGGCAGCGTCGCTGTCGCTAGCTCCCCTTTAAGCCGGCTGGGTCGGGGAATGTCAGCAGCGACATGTCCCCCGACCTTCCCCTCTGGCGCGCCGACCGGAAGCCATTGTACCCCCACTTCAAGTACCAGCCTATCTATCAACTCTTTCTATTGCTAGTCATCGTTTCACTTTTATTAAAGCACGGTTTAATGTCTTCCCCTCAAACGTCCTTTTTCATAGATTTTCTAGGGGCCAAGTTTCGGTCTTATGTGCCTGTGATAACCGTTCGATTGAATCTCTTCATCACATAGTGTTTGTCTGCCCCTTGTATTCTGCCGCCCGGAAGACTTTATTACTTCCATTAACTCAAAAATTACCGGGGTATTTGGAAGAGTCTTACCTTGCAAGATTCAGACTTGATTATAACCCTACATATGGCAAAATTTCTGACATTAGTTCTGACACTTAAGAAACGCAATGGATTGTTATATACAGCTTGAAATTTTAATTTAATTTTTATCACATTTTATTCAATTGAGTACTGTATCCCTTTTAATCTATTTTACTGTTAGCAATTGTAAACCAGACTGTGCTGTTTCTGTTTTTGGTTGTTATGTCTATGGGCTTAAAGCCGAAATAAAATGAGTTGAGTTGAGTTGAGTTGAGTTGAGTTGAGTTGTCAGTGACTTTGGAGGCCAATTCTGGATCCACACCTTCTTCCACAGTGGGGACATAGGTTTCCAGACGGGAGTTGATCACGGTGAGGATATGCCCTTAGCATGCTTCTCCCTTTTGTCCTGAGTTCGATCGTCTTCAAAGCCCATGACACTTGGTAAAGGCCTTTGGTTGGTGACCGCAATGATATTCAAATCCTTAATTGGAGTGTTGGGGCGCAACTTGGACAAGGGAGAGGGGACCCCCTCCGTAGATTCCCCCCCAATATATCAGAACGGAATGGTGTACTTTCCAGGTTTTGCCTGCCACCTTTTAGAGTTAACACTAAACAACTAATTCAGCATAGCGTTTTAAAAGAGATAATACTGAAATATTAATACCAACCCTTAAATAAATAACCATTCTTTCTTCTCCCTCAAAGTAACTCCTGAATATTTCATGCGATAAACTGAACTCCCGGTTATAATTATGCACGGGGTGTCCGGCATTTCCTCCCTCCCCTCATTCCCTTCCTGCCTGTATATACAGTATCCTTACGGGGTCCTTGCCACGGGACCACATTCATCCAGTGCTTTACCAGCTTCACTGGCTCCCGGTGGAGTACAGGATCAGGTTCAAGGTGCTGGTTTTGACCTATAAAGCCTTATGCGGCCTAGGACCCTCGTACCTACAGGACCGCCTCTCCCATTATGCCCCGCAAAGGACCTTAAGGTCTACAAATAATAACCTGCTGGAGATCCCGAGCCACAAGGCTGCCAGACTGGTGTCAACCAGGGCCAGGGCTTTTTCAGTTCTGGCCCCAACCTGGTGGAACACTCTGTCACAAGAGACTAGGGCCCTGCGGGATTTGACATCTTTCCGCAGGGCCTGCAAGACAGAGTTGTTCCACCTGGCCTTCGGGTTGGACACTTAATGTTTGATGGTTTCCTCCCCTTGGTTTGGTAATGGGCGCCAAATGAATCGGCATTTTAAACTGGTTTTAACTTGTATTTTAACTAATTGGTTTTTATATTCTATTGTGATTTTTTGTTGTTGTTAGCCGCCCTGAGCCCGGTCTTGACTGGGGAGGGCAGGGTATAAATAAAAATTTATTATTATTATTATTATTATTATTATTATTATTATTATATCTCACCTGATTCAAAATAATATTTCAGGCCCAAATCTCGACTGCTGCTGTACCAGTAAGCGAGTGGTTAGGTCGGGATGCAAGGTCAACCACACCAACAGCACTTCGGGGCATAGCTCTCAACCCTCCCTTTTTTTGGCGGGAAACTCCCTTATTCCAATGCCGTTTCCTGCTGCTATCCCAGATTGTTGATATCCCTTAAATTTCCCGGATTTCAAAGGAAGCAGCTCCTCTCCCTCCCTGCCGGCCAGGGAGGCTCCTCAGCTGCGTTGCTCAGCTGCCAATAAGGAGTCTGAGACCGACTGGGGGCGGAGCTTGCATGCCTTGTGCAGCCAGACCCTCACGCCCAACCAGACAGACAGCCTGCCTGCCGTCTACGCGCTCGCTCTTTCGCTTACCTGTTCGCGCGCAGCCTCTGGAGCGCAGGGTGGCGAGGCTACTTGGTGCCATTGCACCGCCCTCACGGCATCCCTTATTTTCAAATCCGAAAGTTTTGGAAAATCCCTTATTTTCAAATTCGAAAGTTCGAAAAAATCCCTTATTTTCAAATCCGAAAGTTGACACCTATGCTTCGGGGGAAGGTGCCTTAAAATCACTTGGCCTAACTCACAGCTGTGCCATACATTTTAAGCACTCTTTAACAGTCAAAGGATCATGAGAAACATAGTTTACTTAAGGGTGCTGGGAATTGTAGCTCCATGAGTGCGTCTCCTAACAAGTATCAACATGCTTAATAAACCACAGTTCCCAGGATTCTCTCTCTCTCTCTCTCTCTCTCTCTCTCTCTCTTTGGGTGGTGGTGGGTAACCATGGCGATTAAACTGGTATAAGGGTGCTTTAAATCTATGGTGTGGATGTGACCTAGATGATCTATAAAAACCGTGTTAATTGAATACAATCTTACTCGGCTACAAGTGATCACAATGCTCCATTTGGAGCTATGATTCTAAACTGAGCCAGCATTGTCAAAATGGCACTAAGAGCAGGTTGCTGTTTTCATTTGTATGGATGTCTACGCATTAGGGAAAAGCCCGGCACACAAACCTGTTACTATTTTAAAATTTCAGTGCTGAAGCAATTTCAAGCAGAGATGTCAGCCATCCCTGTTCAGTGGGGACAATTCCCGTTTTTAGCAAACACTTTGTCATTAAAAAAAGAAAAGGGGGGGGGGAGGAACCTGTCCCATATAAAATGTTCCGCTCACAATCTAGGGCAAATTGGGTAAGCTTAGAGCCCACGTCCTCATTTCGCCGACTCATGAACGTCCTTGAAATTGTGCCATCCGCAGAGCAGGAAATCAGCTTGAGTGCTTTAAAGCTAATTAGTCACCTTGGTGATTTACCACTTGATATTTTTCCCCTACATCCTACTGGCATTTCCAGTGTGGGCCTGTTCCCACAAACATGCTTCCCTCAGTGTTAGGCCTACTAAGTGGTATTTTTTTAATGGGGTGTGTCTGTATGTGTGTGTGTGTGTCAAATTCTCATAGATTTCAGCTGGGTCATTTTGGCTGCAATAAGAACTTATGTATGGCCAGTAATTCTACAGCTGCTCCATTGGGAAAATCAATGTACTCATATCCGCGGGTAAATCCCATGGCTATGCTAGGAGATGAAACTGAACTAGTGACCTCTCAGGCTGAAAGCAGGAGTTTTCACTGGCTGACCTATAAAGCTATTGGCTTTTTAATGGTGTTCTAATAGGCTTCCAGAGAGCTGAGAAGTCGGCTCCTGCTGTGTCTGGGTGTGTTGCTGTGGCCGCCTGGGATAAGCCTTGGCTAAACTCCCGGGGCCTCTTGGGGCCATTTCTTATGCCCACCAATCGCACCCATAGCTGTCAACCTTCGGATTTGAAAATAAGGGATGCCGCGAGGGCGGTGCAATGGCACCAAGTAGCCTCGCCACCCTGCGCTCCAGAGGCTGCGTGCGAACAGATGAATGAAAGAGCGAGCGCATAGACGGCAGGCAGGCTGGCTGTCTGGTTGGGCGTGAGGGTCTGGCTGCACAAGGCATGCAAGCTCCGCCCCCAGTCGGTCTCAGACTCCTTATTGGCAACCGAGCAACGCAGCTGAGGAGCCTCCCTGGCCGGCAGGGAGGGAGAGGAGCTGCTTCCTTTGAAATCCGGGAAATTTAAGGGATATCAACAATCCGGGATAGCAGCGGGAAACGGCATTTGAATAAGGGAGTTTCCCGCCAAAAAAAGGGAGGTTTGACAGCTATGATCGCACCCTCTGTTCTCGTTTGGGTTTGCTCATCACTTTGAAGCAGAATAGGAATTCTGGCAAGCTGGTTTTTTCACCTACTCTGTACTGGATTCAGGGGGTGCTGGCGTTTAGGAGATGATGCTGTTAAACTTGCCGATTTGGTTGCAGGGTCAAGTGTTGCTAGGGAAGTGTGGGAAAGGTTAAGGCTGGTCCTGTTTTGCTGTCTGAGGTCCCCCCCCCCATGAAGCCTCACTTACTGGGGTCACATTATGGTGGCTTCTGGTGAGATCCCACAAGATCTCATGAGATCTTGCTGGAATTGAAGGGAAGTTGTTGGTTCTTTTTTATTTCTTTATTTCTATTTTTTTTCTTTTTTAATTTCATTTTATATCTTACTATCATTGTGTCGATGTTACTTCTGTAATGCATTGTTTTTTATCCCTATTTTTTATTGATTTGTAAAGACATTTAGAAGGATTGTACAATGTATATTATTAGACGATTGTTTAATATTGTAACATAAGATGAATGAATAATATTTTTTTTTATTTGTAAAAAAAGAGAGATCTTGCTGTAAGCTGCAGCCTCTGCAGCTGGGTGGTACCCACAGGGGCACATCCCCACGGAATTCTGCTGCCTAAGGTGACTGCTTCAGCCTGCCTCATGGGTGGGCCGGCCCTGAGGCTAGGTGAACAGCCTTGGGCACATTTGAAAGTGAAAGGCATTTCCAGAGACCAGCTGCTCTGGGTCGTAGGGCTTAGATAGGATAACGAATGTTCCTGAGACTCACCTGTGGCATCTGCCCAGAAATGGAAAGCACTGGTGAGGGTGGAGCAGGATAGCCTCTCTATGATTTTATAGATCACTAGCTGACCCGGCCACGCCTTGCTGTGGGTATGTGTGTGAATGCTGTGGTGTTGATGGCTGCGTCTGTGGGTGGTGGTAGGAGAGAAGAGGGCTGGCAGCGGCTGTGGGGATGGTGTCCGGCCTGCCTTTCATGGCAGCTGTGGTGGGAAAGTGGGCAGTGGGCAGCCCAGGCTGGCTCTGACGGTGTCGTCGTGAGCAGCTGTGGAGAAGGGCCGGGGCCTGCCTTTCATGGTGGCGGGGTGGCTAAGGGGCCTGGGCGGTGGTTGGGCTGGGCCTGCATTTGATGGCGTTAATGGCGACAACGTGGGCTGTGGTGACAGTGTCGGCCTAACTTTCACAGCGGTAGCGGCGGCGAGGTCCGGCCTGCCCGCTTCTCGGCCCCCTCTCTTTTCTATTACTCTCTTCTCGCCCCCCCTTTGTGAAACTGAAGAAGTTCCCCTGTTCAACTTCCGTCTGCCCCTTCTCTGTCCCCACCCTTGTTTTCAATTACCCTCTTCTCGTCCCCCCCCCTTTTCAAATGGCTTGCAAATGGTCGACGGAGCTCTGAGGTTTTGCTGTGATGTCTAAAAGCTGCACCCATTTTTTGCTTTTGTAGCTGTAGTACCAGTATAGCCGTCACTAGAGGGCGCTGTTTTGTTGATGACATCTAATAGTTGCGACAGTTTTTTTGCGTTTAAACTTTATTTTAGGTATGACAGGTGTGGTTTTTCTCAATTTTTATTATGCCAGATTAGTATGCCATGGTAATGGAACGCTGTGTCCAAATTTGATGCAATTTGGTCCAGTGGTTACGCAGCAAGGGTGTTTCGGACAAACACGCAATGGGAACATTTATATATATATAGATAAGGTGGGGCCCAGACTTTGGGGTCATGCCTTGTAATGATCCTTGGAAAGGGCAAGGTTTGGCTCACCCAAGGGAGATGCCAAGTGAGGTTCTGGCTCCTCTTGTTCCCCCTGCAGATTTGGTTAACATAAAATTGTGTCCCTAGTTCAACCCATTCCTTGTGTCTCGATTTCTGGTCCCAGTAGCAATCACGGTTTCTCAACCCAGCAGACACCCTCAGCTGCCCCTCACTAGAATCTGGTGGCTGATATTTCTTTAGGCAACCTCAGTTGTCTAGGTCTTCTTTTTGTCAACTGCCACATTTTTGCAAAGGTTGCATTTGCTGAGCAGAGTTTTCACAGAGTTTTCATATGGGAGGAAGACGTTCCTGAGGTACCCTGATCCCAGATTTTAGGGGCTTAAAGGCTATAGTCAGCACATTGACTTCAGAGCAGAAGCAGATGAGCAGCCAACAAGGCTGGTAGAAAATTGCCATAATGTGGTCTACGCTGCTGACCTCTGGAAGAACTCTAGAGGCAGTATTCTGAACCAGGTGGAGTTTGCAGACTGTCTTCTGGGGAAATTCTATCCAAAGTGCAATGCATTAATCCAACCTGGAGATGTCTAGAGCATGTTTGGTCAAAGCCAGATATGATTTCTATGCTTCTTTCCTTTGAGACTAAAGTCCTTGCAGATGTGGAAGGGGAATAATTCTTAATGAACATACAATGAAGTCTGTCTGTCTGTCTATCTCTCTATATAGAAAGACTATGGCGGTTGCTAAGTTTGGTGTTTAAGTTAGCTGCCTTCCTTTCTGAAACAGACAAAGGGCTCATGGGTGGATATGTTAAATCAGGTAATTGCTGTTACTCATTTGAACAATGAAAACTAATTCCCTTGAATTACTTTTATTTTCTGAACAACTGGGAAGTGGTTCTTTTCTTCTTATCCTACCTTTAGAAAGTTTCCTACTCCCAACAGCATCTGCAGCATGAATATTTTCATTAAAAATATAATCTTTGTATAAATCTCTGGTCCATTTATTATTTATACTGTGTTGGACGTCTCTCAGTTCCAGGAAGCATTTAGGCTTGATCGATCAATAGGGCCGAATGAAAGACACAGAATAGTTCCTCCTTTCTGTTGGTTCCATGTGAATGCAACATATATATATATATATATATATATATATATATATATATATATATATATCGTTCCTCATGAGCGATGGTTTTTCTATTAGGTGAGGAATAAGCACTAGTTGCTCTGCATTCAAATGAGATTTATTATTTAAGTATAGTACAGTGCATTTCAATTCTTACATGCTTGGAGGCAACTGGAAATGTTACGTTTCCCTAATAGATTGAGTCTGCAATCCTAACCCCATTTACTTGGGAGTAAACCCCACTGAATTAATTAATTCCATTTATCGTGCTCTTCCTCCCAGAGGAGCACAGGATGGCAAACAGCAAGTGATAAGGTAATAAAAAGTTCTTTAAAATAAATCCAATGTAGATGCAGATTGGGAAAGATCTCAGCTTAAAAGGCCTGTTGACAGAGGAAGGTCTTCAGTAGATGCCCAAAAGACAACAGAGATGGAGCCTGTCTAATATTCAATACTCTAACATTCAAGGGAAGGGAAGGAAGATTCCTTCATTATGTGGATTGGGCTTCCTGATGAGATGGTACCTGCAGAAGAAGAAGAGTTTGGATTTGATATCCCGCTTTATCACTACCCGAAGGAGTCTCAAAGCGGCTAACATTCTCCTTTCCCTTCCTCCCCCACAACAAACACTCTGTGAGGTGAGTGGGGCTGAGAGACTTCAGAGAAGTGTGACTAGCCCAAGGTCACCCAGCAGCTGCATGTGGAGGAACGGAGACGCGAACCCGGTTCACCAGTTACGAGTCTACCGCTCTTAACCACTACACTACACTGGCTCAGACCCTCAGTGATTTATTTGGTATAAAGGAGATGAGACTGTCTTTCAGGCATCCTTGTCCTGAGATGTATAGGGCACCTTGAATTTAGCCCAGAACATAATTGGCAGCTATCTGGCAGAATTAAATTGCTTATTTCTGAAAAGACATAGTAAGGAGCGGCAGTGGAACAAGATTAAGCTGGTGAAAGAAGTGGTAGCTTCCCTGAACAATTCAATAATGCATGTTTTGATACCGGTAATTAGTGAAAAACAAATGAGAACAGCAACAAAATGTTGCAGTATGGAGCTGTCAGGTTCCCTTATCGGTTGTTCAACAGAAAAGCCAAGCCATTTGCCTTTTAGTTCTTTTTAATTAGTGCCAAATTATTTACAGTGAAGAGCTCAGTCTTATCATGTCTGTTCACTCACTAGCAGAATCCGGAAGTGCCTCCCTCTGGTTTTGGCGCCAACACCACAGTCTTGGCAGCCTGAATTGACGCCTCTTCCTCCTACGTAATCGCTGCGCCGGACCTGACGTCTCTCCCTCCGATCGAGCCTGCTGGGTGGTGCCAGGCCTCTCACTAAATCCCTGGACCCCTGGGCACCCCTTGCCTCCCAGCCACTAACTGCTTCTCCCCCGAGGAACTGCTGGTTTCACTCAGTAGTTAAAACAGGTGGCTGCTCCCTATAAACACTCAGAGCTGGACTGGCAAGGGGAGGCAGATCCCTGACAGGAGCTCTCTCTGTTCAGCCATTTAATTCCTCCCCATCCAAGAGCCTATCAACTCTATGCCCTCATTGTTGTTGTTTTTTACGGAGAGAGGGGGCTCTCTCAGGTGTTGCCCTCAAATATTTATTGTGCTTCTGCTAAACCTGAGATTCCCTCAAACCTGCCCACTGGGATCTGCTCTACTCAGGAACTCCCAGATGTATTTGGATACAACTTTTGCTATAGTATGTCTAAATGGGTCAAAACTATGCCTTAGAATATGTGACAGCAAAGCTGAAACTGGTGATGCTTGAATTTTTCCTTACACCCAAAAAGTCAATATCTGTTTTATAAATGTAGCAACATGAAAAGGAATCTCTCAAGTTAATTTTATTTTTTAAAAGAAATGCAGCATTTTAAAAAGGAGCACTGCGTTGTTTCGATTGACACTGCCAGTTCTCTTAAAGGTCAGTGATAGTAAAGATTCAAAATATTCTGTATGTAGTGTCTGCGGTCTAATATTTTTGAGCTTGTAATCCTTTTCTTTAGGAGCATTGATTTAATGTTCCTGCCACCGTTAAAGCACTCCTAGACCACAATAACAGACACTTGGCTATACATCACATTTTGAAAATATGATTAGAACAAATTTGGGAGTCCTTAGGGGGGGGAATCACATGGATCTTGCTGGAAAATCAATTGTTTTAGTGAGAGAATAAAATGACTCAAAGCTCTCCTCAATTAACCGAGGAGCTGCTGCTCAGCTTCCATGTTCAGAAGACGGTTGTTTGCCCTTTCCTGCCGATTTAATCCAAATTATATCCATTCTCCTTCCATGCCAGTAGGCAGAGTTGTATATTGTTCTTTACGGATTTGAGAACCGGGAGAGACATTCTGTGTACACAAGAAGCTTCCCAGTAACCAAGTTGAGTGGGAGGAGCAGGACAGCAGAGAGGTCAGCGCTGTGCAAATGCACTGGCAGAGCCAGTCCTTCTGCTGGTGTGTTTGTACAGCGCTGAGTTCCCCGCCGTCTTGCCCCTTATGCTCCATTCTGGTAAGCAGCAGTGACTCCACCTTTGGGAGGACAGATAAGCGCCACCACCCAGTATTGGTGGGGACATTTGGAGAAAGTCTCCATTGATGATCTCATTATGCTGGAAAAAAATAATTAAAAAATTCCTTCCAGTAGCACCTTAGAGACCAACTAAGTTTGTTCTTCGTATGAGCTTTCGTGTGCATGCACACTTCTTCAGATACACTGAAACAGAAGTCACCAGACCCTTATATATAGTAAGAGGGTGGGAGGGGTATTACTCAGAAGGGGGGTGGGAATGGGTGATAGGCTGATAGCTGTGGTAAACCTGTTGACGACTGTTAACGACTGCAATTAGTCTTACAGGAAAAAGCAAGGGGTGAGAAGGTTAAAAATAGCTTTGTCATGTATAATGAGATAAGAATCCAATGTCTTTGTTCAGACCAGGTCTCTCCATGGTTTTAAGCTTGGTAATGAGTTGCAATTCAGCAACTTCTCTTTCCAGTCTATTTCTGAAATTCCTTTGCAATAAGACAGCTACTTTGAGATCTTGTATAGAGTGTCCTGGGAGATTGAAGTTCTCCTATTGGTTTCTCTGTCTTGTGATTCCTGATGTCAGATTTATGTCCATTTATCCTTTGGCGTAGGGTTTGGTCTGTTTGTCCATTATGCTGGCAGTTTAAGATGGGAGAGGGCCTCCCTTTGGATACCTCAGACCCAGGCCATCTATAATATATAATAATAATATTTGTTAATTTATATCCTGCCCATCTGGCTGGGTTTCCCCAGCCACACTGGGCGGCTTACAACATATAAAACACAACAAAACATCAAACATTAAAAAAACAAGATATCCTATACAAGCAACAAACAAACCAATAAATCAATAAAAACCAACAACAACAATAATGACAACAATAACAATCAGTTTACCGTTATGCCCAAATTAAAATAACCGCCAACCACAACTAAACACTTAACCAACGCCAACCCAACAAAAATGAAACAGAGGAACCAAAATTTGAACTGTTTAAAATGTTTTAAAACATTTTTGCGAGTTGCCTCAACCCAAGAGTTGTTCCAACAATGTCCCAGTGGCCTCCCAGGAGCCTTTCAGATGTTCCAGGTGAGTGTGGGCCCCGCCCCCTAGACCAGGTGGAAATGGGCCTTGCAGTAGGGAGCAGGTCTTTCATCCAGCACTCACAGCAGCAGCATCTACTCAGATTGTGTCAGGAGATTGTGTATTTGACTATTCCTCCACTTGTTTATTTCTAAAAAAACAACCTTTTGCACTTCAAAAACAGAACAGAAAGGCTTGTGTGGGAGAAGGCTAGACTAGAATCTTTTGTCTCCAGCTTGTTAATTTCTGATGACAATGATGTAATGAAGCTGAGTCACGCATTCTGTCAATTACTGACATAACTGATAAGACGAGGGCAGGAGCGGAGAGCCTGGGGACCTTCCAAATTCTGTTAGATGCCAACTCTCATCATCCTAGCACTGTCCAACAACATCTGGAAGACCTCTCCAGCTTCTCCATCACCTAGAGTGACAGTTAAAATGCCTGACAAGTTTTCTTCATCTGTTTCCAAATCTACCAGGTGGATAAAAAACAAACTTCAACTGAGGGTAAGTGTCCAAATCCTAAAGGATCACAATCATGTTCATTGGTGAGCCTTGACAACAGTTGATTTATGGTCTGCATTTTCAGAGCCAGGGTTGCCAATTTTTGAATCAAGCTATAGCTTTATCTTTAAGTCCAACCTGAGACTGGGGGATCGACAGATTTCATAGTGTTGAGCATTGCTTACTCGTTGTGGCAGATATTTAAGGCAGATATTTACAGCAGCCAGTTCAAAAGTTGTTCTGAGGATGGGGACAAAGTCTTATGACCAATAGTTGAAACAGTGGCTAGATATAAGGAAAATTAAAGGGAGATGCAATAGTTATCTTTGAATATTTAAAAGGTTGTCATGCAGAAAATGGAGTAGACTTACAGTGGTACCTCGTGTTATGTACTTAATCCGTTCCGGAGGTCCGTTGGTAACAGGAAACCGCTCGTAACATGAGGCGCGCTTTCTCTAATGGCGCCTCCCGCTGCTACCGTGCCGTCGGAGTGCGACTTCTGCTCGCATGCCAGGGCAAAGGTCGCAACAAGGGGCATCTAATTCCGGGTTAGAGGAGTGCGTAACCCGCAGCATTCATAACGGGGATGGTACATAACATGAGGTACCACTGTATTTGTATTTTAAGCTGTGTACACATTACCAGCTTAAAACACAGCGAGGATGCGCTTTTCTCAATTCAGATTGAAGCTGGTTTTGGAGTAAACACCGTATTTTATAAGAATAGATGCAGAACAGATATGGACGGTGGGAGCACATATCAGAAATTAAGTTCCATTGAACTCAGCAGGGCTTCGGAGTTTATATGTATGGGACTGCATTGCCAGTAAATTAAACTTTTTATTGGTCTGGTGATGGGAACAGTAGGAGTTATAAAGTGGAAGCATTCGAAAAAAGCTGTTAAGAGGGGAAATCTGAATGAATGTGATCAAATCTTCCTCATTGATTGGAAGAGAAACATTTTTTTCCCCCTGTTGTCTCCTGCAAACTTTGAACCCTCTGCTTATTTCTAAAACCGTTGCTGTGCATTTCACGGAAAATGTTAGGCTTACCATCAACACGTCCTTTTCCGTGTGGTGGTTTAGAATACGTTCTGATTTCCAGATATGTAGGAAATAAAAGGCCAGCAATACAACCCCCCACTGTCTCCAATTAAAAGAAGTCTTAAGGGCAATTAGTGTAGGAATATAAATCCCATCCTTCCCTTGGAGAGGAGGTTTTAATAAAACATACAAGTGATAGCACCTAATTAGAAGGAAGGCAGGAATAGCATTTTCTCTTCCAAGTGTCTGAAACAAGCCATCAAAAGGAAATATCCAAAGGAGAATGTTGTGACTCAAAGGTTAGGTGAGATGGAGACTGCACTGTGCTGTAGGATGAAGGAATCTCCAATCAGCATGGCCAACAGTCAGGGAAGTCACCTTTCACCAACAACTGGGAGGCCACAGCTTCCGTATCCTTGCCCTTTGAGATCTTAGTTCTGGTGACTGGGAGTGGCCGCCGGGACCACATAACACTGGTCCTGAGAGTATGTCCCAGTACGTTTCCGAGCACAAAGTGTTGGTGCTGACCTTTAAAGCCCTAAACGGCCTCGGTCCTGTATACCTGAAGGAGCATCTCCACCCCCATCGTTCAGCCCGGACACTGAGGTCCAGCACCGAGGGCCTTCTGGCGGTTCCCTCACTGGGAGAAGCAAAGCTACAGGGAACCAGGCAGAGGGCCTTCTCGGTAGTGGTGCCCGCCCTGTGGAACACTCTTCCATCACATGTCAAGGAAATAAGCAGCTATCCTATTTTTAAGAGACAGCTGAAGGCAGCCCTGTTTAGGGAAGTTTTTAATATCTAATGCTGTATTGTTTTAACATTTGATTGGGAGCCGCCCAGAGTGGCTGGGGAAACTCAGCCAGATGGGCAGGGTACAAATAATAAATTTATTATTATTATTATTAGTTCATCCTAAGACCCATCCATAACATTATGTAAATTAAATAATTAAATTGATAAGTGATGGTTGGCTGAGGTCCAGGTGAACTAGAGAACAGATCTTCTACTTTTAACAGTTGTGCAGAAAAGGGAAATCTCTGCAGGGGCAGCTATCTGTGTCACGGTGCTGCAGGAAGACGAGAGCAGCTGGTGCCTGTCAAAATTTCTTCCTCTGCATCGCTGTTGATGACAGAGGAGCTCACAGTAGATAAGTTCAGGTCCTTTGGATGGGGTTTGAGTAGCCCCATTATTTGCTGCTATTTGCTATCAGTGTGTTTGGAATCATTATATTTTCCATTAGGGATGGGAACTGGGAGTTGAGAAGTAGGTAATGGCATTTCCCAAAGGGTACATATTTATTCCTCTCTTTATGAAATCAAGGGAAGTTAACTCACTTTGACTGGCTCCTGCCATAAATGTCCCTATTATATTCTTGGCTTATCCGTATATATCATGTGGCCCAGCATTAATAGCAACATTTAGAAGAATGTGAGCGCTTCCATTGCTGGATCTTGGTAAGGAAGTCTGGGTAGGAACCTCTTAACCCTTGATAATGATCTTGATTTTTTTGCTGCTTATTAATATGAGCAGAAATAATTCTGTGTTGTTGAGCATAAATGGGTAAGAACTACCAATTGTAGGTCTTTCAGAACCGGTGTTATATGGTCTTGGTGGCCGCTCCCAGTCTAGCTGCCACATTCTGGATTAAGTTGTTTCTGGGTCACCTTCAAAGGTAGCCCCATGTAGAGCGCATTGCAGTAGTCCAAGCGGGAGATAACTAGAGCATGCACCACTCTGGCGAGACAGTCTGCGGGCAGGTAGGGTCTAAAATAAAATAAAATAAAATAAAATAAAATAAAATAAAATAAAATAAAATAAAATAATAAAATAATAAAATAAAATAAAATAAAATAAAATAAAATAATAAAATAAAATAAAATAAAATAAAATAAAATAAAATATAGGGGTTTTCTTAGGAAGAAGAAGAAGAAGAAGAAGAAGAAGAAGAAGAAGAAGTAGAAGTAGAAGAAGAGTTTGGATTTGATATCCTGCTTTATCACTTCCCTAAGGAGTCTCAAAGCGGCTAACATTCTCCTTTCCCTTCCTCCCCCACAACAAACACTCTGTGCGCTGAGTGGGGCTGAGAGGCTTCAAAGAAGTGTGACTAGCCCAAGGTCACCCAGCAGCTGCATTTGGAGGAGCGGAGACGCGAACCCGGTTCCCCAGATTACGAGTCTACCACTCTTAACCACTACACCACACTGGCTCTCAGGACAGTGGAGGGTGTGTGGGCTGTGTCCCATTGGTGTGGTGGTGGTGACACACACCCTTCTTCTGATAGGAAATGATCCTGCCGTGGGGAGGGGAACAAAAATGGGGGAGTGAGGAGGGTCATGGGGGAGGAGAGTGAGAAACATCCCTATTTTTGCATGGGGAAAGGTTGGAGGGTATGTACTGAAATAAACAGAAATCTGCTCTTATTCCCTTATGACCCCACAAGAGCCTTCCCAGGTTCTCCATCGGTAGGAGTAAATTTACAGAGGCCAACCAGAGAAAATTGAGAAGCAAATTTTTATTATATCTGTTGCAACAGGGCCCATCACTCCCAAAATGGAGGAGGGAGGAGGAACCCAGAACAATGGTGTGTCAGCTCCTATATAGACTTTTGAAATTCCCCCCTCCCACTCAAGACCACCCCCCTATACATCATACATATATCACGAAAAGGGGTGTAACCCAGGACCACCCCCCAGGTACATCACAGCTACATCATGAAAGGGGAGGTCTGGTAGCAGTAATCTGAGCATCCTTGACCGTCCCCATGCCTCCTCTTGCCCTCCACCCAAAAACCCATCAAGTAAAACAAAAGAGATATTTACATTTCCCTGTTTCCCAGCCAAGTTAATCACACCCTTTGACCTTGATATTCTTACAACAGTACTTGCGAGCCCACTGACAATGGGGGTGACACACTATCAGCTCCTGCTGTGGAAGAATCTTGACCCTGGTGATCTAGACTTCGAGCAATGAACTCCCCAAATTAAGATTGGTGTCTCTGTAAAAGCAGCCACCATTATTGGCTGGAAATATATTGCTTTCCCCCTTCACTGGAACGATAATACAGGGCTTCTATTGATTTTGCTCAGATTAATTTTGTGGTGTGGGACGTTCTGCTTGTTGTTCGTTGCTGCTGCTTTGAAATGGAGATAAGGCCAGCGGACCATCATCTCGGGTTGGATGGATGTGTCTACAGTTAATTAGTCTCCATATTGATTTTCTGGGGTTTTTGCTTGTTTTGTTTTGTTAACCACTTGCCTGATGGATGTGGGCTTGTCATTAGCTTGGTATCAAAAAGCAATCTTACACAAAGAGAGCGAGTGAGAAATTAGACACAATGGGAGCTGGAAGTGAGACAAGTTGACAGACATGGCAAAATAGGAAGGTGTGTGTGTGTGTGTGTGTGTGTGTGTGTGTGTGCGGAAACTGGATAAGAACTTGACTTTCTCTTAACCAAATAAAGTTAGTTTGTTGGGGAAGATTTATCGGTTGTTTGTTTCATTTGTAAGATATGAAACTGTCAAAACCAGCAACTGCATCAATTATATAATAGAACCTTGCCTATTAGAGGCATATGCATATTACATAGAGGATAGATGGGGTTTCTTGTAATGAGCGTGTAATTTATAGCTGGCTGCCGTGCATAATTTATGTGCAAAAGCTATTTTTGTACTCTTGGGCTGGGAATGTACCTGTAAAATCCAGGATGGAACTAAGCCTGTAAAAGTACATTTTTGAGAACTACATTTTTTTGTTTCCGGTGCCTGAGGCTGAACCGCTGAGCATTTGGAAGCCCTAGAGATGGCTTTGTTCTTTCATTTCTTCCACTATTTAAAGGTAACAGGAATTGCTTCTTGACTGGGGAAAC
The DNA here is from genome assembly GCA_034641385.1 of Darevskia mixta. NCBI lineage: Eukaryota > Metazoa > Chordata > Lepidosauria > Squamata > Lacertidae > Darevskia > Darevskia mixta. The sequence goes on from JAWWNH010000010.1 coordinate 7,089,628, forward strand.
CATGATTAAATGTTCACAGAAGCCCCCCCCCCCAATTCATTATTTTATTTTATTTTATTTTATTTTATTTTATTTTATTTTATTTTATTTTATTTTATTTTATTTTATTATTGGTACACTTAAAAGACAGCCCTAGAATTGATTACTGTCAAAAGCTCCTACTTGATCACTTGAGACTGACTGGCTCAAAGGAGCAGAGAGAAGGAGTGAGAGAGGGATGGATGGATCTTGTCACTTTCCGTTTTTCCCATTTATCATTTTCCCAATCTTAAATTCAATTTCTCCATTTCTGTGTCAGTTTGCAAATCTTTTGAACAGTCCGCACGAGAATTAGCATGCATTTTAGTGCACATGCCTCCTAATATATGCCATCTTGTATACAATTTTGCCTTATATATTGCATTTTCCCATGGTATTATCTTTAATGCATGCATTTTTGTGCACACTTCCCCCTAATAAATGGAGTTTTTCTTTTTTGCACATTTGGGATTGGAGAATTGCCCTGCAAAATTCAGAGAATCTTGAATGATTTTTACTTCCCATTGGTGCAGGAAGCATGCATTAGGTAGATTTGCCTGAAAATGCAATTTGAATTGGGTTCCCCCCCCCCTGCATTCAGAGTGAGGATCCCTGGGCCCAATAATATACCTCCAAAATTGACTTGTAGCATTGGCAGTCAACAATGGGGCAGAGGGCCTCTTTTTTCAAATATGCCTCCACCATTCTGCCTGTGTCAACTGATCAACAGCTGGATGGCAGACTTAGTTCACAAAATGAGGTGTTAATATTTAGGGGCGGAATGCTGATAGCATGCGTTTATACTGCAATGAATACTTGTCAGCATTGGTTTTAGAAGCTTCTTTCAGCAGCTCATTTTTTAATCTAGCAAACAGTAATTTCTGCCAAGCAAGTGGAAGTGAAGGGAGATGACCAAGTTCCCAGATCAATGTTCTAAAAATAAAAGCTGTGTTTCTGTGAATTCCATAATATATAGACTGCTATGGGTATGGGACTACTTGATATGAGAGACAACTTAAGTGCTTAGGTGTTTCTTCAAAATAAGCCAAAAACTTTAGAGAACATTTATGTCGCGGACGACTCTGGGGTTGCGACACTCATCTCGCTTTATTGGCCGAGGAAGCTGGCGTACAGCTTCCAGGTCATGTGGCCAGCATGACTAAGCCGCTTCTGGTGAACCAGGGCAGTGCACGGAAACGCCGTTTACCTTCCCGCTGGAGCAGTACCTATTTATCTACTTGCACTTTGACGTGTTTTTGAACTGCTAGGTTGGCAGGAGCAGGGACCGAGCAACGGGAGCTCACCCCGTCGCGGGGATTTGAACCGCCGACCTTCTGATCGACAAGCCCTAGGCTCTGTGGTTTAACCCACAGCGCCACCCGCTGCTGTACAAAGGTATAATTTGCAGTCATTGCTTCCCTACTCCATCTCTGCTCTGTGCCCCCTAAAAGGGTGCCCCACAGTGAATGCAGTCCTCAGACTCAGAAACATTCCCCATTATGAAATGGAGTCTGACTGATCTGAAGCCCTCAGACATAACACGGCAGCTGGAAGCTGTGTGAAGCCTTGATTTCCTGCATCTCATAGCTATATAAAGGGAGCCACAACAACAGTGTTAAATATTTATCTTTTAAAAAGTACCCTTCTCGCCTATATTTTCCACATTAGCGTGATTATAAAGGGTAAGCAAATAGCTCATTGGAAATCCCTGCTGTGATGGGTTTGTTGTTTGGGTACACACACAGACATCTCTTCCAAAGTCATTGTGTATGCTTCTAATTGAAATGCAACTCATCTAACAGTAATTAAACAGAGCTGACTTCCATATCTCTGCTGTGCTCAGCTATGCTGGAAATTGTAAATAAATATTTATAAAACATACCATACTATAGATAGAAAACAAACAATTCGCTCAATTATTTTATTACAGGGAATGATTCAGATTAAATGGGCTCTCGGTTCCCCAAATATGTCTCAGTCAATTCAAATGTGAACCAGCTGCAGACTTGAATGACTGGCTAAATGACACATTCATGCCAATAAGAGTGTAAATTGCCCTGGTTTGAGTCTCTGTACAATTCACGCCTTTATTTCTGCACTTTCTTTTCTTTGTCTCCAGACTGGTTTTTTTAGTCTTATATTTGTCTAGCTCATGTCACTATCTATTTTGACATATGAACTGCTTATATTAGCATGCATGCTTAAATCAGGACTGATGGATTATTTTTATTGTTGACATGAAGTGATAATGTTTCCTTTTGTTATATTTGCAAGATGGGGGGGGGGGGAGTAAGTTGGGTCCCACGCTTTAAGGGAAAGGCGGGGACCATTTGGCTATCTGGATGTTATTGGACTTCAGTTCCCATCAGCCCCAGCTAACATGGCCAGTGGCTAGGGATTATGGGAGTTGTGTCCTTCTCAGTGTTGCTGGACTACAGGTTACATCCAATCAACCTTTTTACTTGTACAGTGGTACCTCTGGTTATGTACTTAATTCGTTCCAGAGGTCTGTTCTTAACCTGAAAACGTTCTTAACAAGAAGAACCACATTAGCTAATGGGGCCTCCCACTGCCACTGTGCCGCCGCTACCCGATTTCTGTTCTCATCCTGAAGCAAAGTTCTTAACCCAAGGTAATATTTCTGGGTTAGCAGAGTCTGTAACCTGAAGCGTATGTAACTCAAGGTACCACTATACTGCCTTTCTATAGTTAGAACTATGTTCGAGGTAGGTTACAACATGATTGTTAACAAATATAATTACAAACATAACAAAAGTAGTCGTATACAATAAATATAACATCAAAAAGCATACAATCAAATTGAACAATTCTTACATAAATCATAAGATCTAAAA